>LPNX010907795.1:175169-280460 GCA_001517045.1 Pseudotsuga menziesii
CTATGAGTAGCCCTTGGCTACCAATATTTCCTTGTACTTCAGTGGTGAACCATCAGCAGCAAATTTGGTCTTGTAGACCCACTTACACTGAACTAACTTCCTCCCTGGGGGAAGATCCACTGGCTCCCATGTGTTGCTCTTCTGGAGTNCTATGCTTCTATTTCCATAGTCACCTTGTATAGGCCTTTCTCTCTCAGCAATATCTCCATCTCTGCTTTCCATTCAAATAAATTGAAGGGAGTCAAGATGATCTTCTGAGATTGATCCATAGCTTAGAAATTTGTCCCAGCTGTCAGTAGAAGGCTCCCAGTCACTGATGTCGAACCTACAAAACAATTTTGAAGGAGAGAAATTGATCTACAATGGCTCTGATACCATGTGGAAATTGAACCCAGTGATAGATTAATTTTACTCACAACAATTATCAATTGAACATGCAAAATCACTCACAAAAGAGACTGAATAATGAGCTGAACACTAAATTGTATTGAATAAGTGTACACTAGCCAACCTTGTAACATAATAGGTTGCTTCATTAAATAATTACATAAGGGATTTGAATGCATGAGGAGCAATTCGAATCTAGCATAAAGCAGGCTTACTAAAATTAAGCAAATCCCCCATAGGTGCAAAAAGCTGATCCCAAATCAGTCATGGATCTCACGAATTGGAAAAAGTGCTTAGGAAAGCTAAAGAGTGATGGAATGAAAACTCATACATGCTTTTACAAGGAGAAAAGAGTGGAGGATGAAGAGGACAAAAAACTAGTTCACCTCACCTAGTCAAACTTTCCCTATTTCCTTAAAGCACTGAAAAAGCAGGCAATAAAGCAGAAAAAGCAGAAGGGAGCCTAGGAGACCAGGAATAAAGAAGAATTGATTCCTTGAGGTTTCCCAAGTGCTACATGGGTCAAATTAGGCAAGTTGGACCACTATGGATAGGTAATTGACAACTTGCATAAGGTGGGACACATGAACTAGGAAAATAAGACAAAAATAATTAAATTAATGTCTAAGGTAGCTAACTATGGGTTGATTATTCTAACATGTTTGTGGAGCTGCACATGATTATGCTCCCATTGGGGGAGTATCCTTTGGAGATCGAGCGACAACTATCTTATCCGGCTTGGAGAGGAGGATAAGTATAGTGAATGAGGGAATTGATGATCAAGGAGTAGATGCTCTCGATGATGAGAAGATGGCTTGGACCCTCCATATTCTTACAGAGTGGGGCATCAGATGGCACTAGGTGATGCAAAGGGTGGTAGTAGCATGTCATACGTTACAAGGAGAATGGGGATGTCAGGCTCCTCCTACTAGGAAGAGACTGGCTCCAAGACTAGAACCAGCTTAGGGACCAGGTCCAGGAGTTGCAGCAGGGGAAGTAGGAGTAGAGGAAGAGGTAATTTGGCCTTTAGATATCATTGGGCCTCTTATGAGTGTTGGGCACTCTCCATTGTTTTCTAGAGGCATGAGAACCTCATTTTGTATCTGTTATCAATCGAGCCTATGGGGGGATAGTTTTTGATGTACCCCCATAATGCATACGATTCTATGTATGTGCATTTTTTGAGGCCTTATGATGTATATGGCACATTTGTTTGGTGATATATATATATATATATACCATTTTAACGACATTTTCTATGATCTCATGTATGTGTTTGATGTATCCATGTGATGATATAATATATATGTTGATGTTTCTCTTTTGTAGTTTTAGGTACTCACACATGATTTGTATGATGAAAAACACACATATCTATGCTTTGTTTGTTTGTGCAGGTCAAATAGATGCTTGATGTATCATGTTCCAGTTCAAATCTTTGTTTGTGATGATATTGGAAAATGCATTGGCTCTCCTAGGGACATGCATGAATGTAATGGTTTCAAACTGTCATACTAGGAGGAACACTTACAAAAACATGTGAAAGTGGAGCATATTTAGAACACATAATACATTGTTCAACTAGGAGACAATGAGTTGGGAATAAAGGTGTACATGTAAATGACATATGCCAAGATGGATGGCATCACTTAATATCCCAATGACTACGTCGTATTTTGATTGGTTGTTAGTGAGTGCTCCTTGGAAAACTCCTCTTATGTGGTATATAGTTTGGGATGGGGTATAAATGTCTCAAGTAGCCGATGCTATATTTTTTGACCAACAACATGTTCAACCTGTTAATTTGATACAGTTATCTTAGTGGGAGACCTTCTACATTGAAAACAAAGGATGGCTTTATTTTCAACCAAAGGGATCGAAAATAAAAGAATAAAATGTTACATTATTCCTCGTAAGGTGTAAATGAGCAATGTAAAGTGTAAAATATGGTTCTACCCTTTTGACTATAAACACATATTTCATTAAATTTGGAAATATATAGTGGATCTAGAATTTTGAACTTTAACTAGATTGAGTTTTTTCAAAATGAGTAAAGTCCTAAACTATGATTCTTACATTATTTCTATTACTATTAATTATATTTTGTATTTAAAAAGCTAACTTTTTTTTGTATGGATTGTAACCATATATTTTAGAATGATCCATATAAAACTATTTAATAACATAATACCAATGTGTTTGTTAATATAACAATTTTAATTATAGGCATAGTTAGTAATAATATTGTCTGTATTGCAACAATGATTATGAGACTGAGATATAATATGAGCGTACAAAAGACACTTTTAGAGAAATTGATTTTCATCTGCAATGCTCATTATTAGTCTCACAAAGACGGAAAATTCTTTCCACCCACAACGTTTTAGGAACTGTTCAATGCCCTATTTCACTATGCAGCTCATGAGATTTCATTCTTATTTTGGCTATATTACTTTCTTCTTTTAACTAGTCAATACATAGAGGTACTTTTGATATTCTATATTAGGTTCATTTACCTCCTTATAATATCTTATTTATGTCTTAATCTCTAAATCCTTATTGCACCACATTTTATCTTTAAAATTAAATGTAACAATATATTTTAGGTTATTAATATTTTGTAAAATAACATTTTCATCGATCTCAAAATGGTTTAACCTGTCCAATGTGTCTTTATAGCAACATCCCTTGTGTCGAAGTTGTTTTTTACTAGATTTAAACCCCTTTAATTACAGAGGTATTGATCTCCCATAGTATTTATCTTGTATGTGCACATCAATAACTTACTAGTCATAACCATGCTCTCAATGGGAGAAAGAACTGTGAATTATATTAAGAGAGTATTGGTTAGGAAATATTTCTTTTAATTTTGAGGTTACAAGTTATAAAACGCTTTTGGATTTGCTCAATGTTGCTCCATGATTCTCTAGAAATGCTACAACCCCAAACTTCACAACCATACAAGATAATGCCACGTGGCAAACTTCACAACCATACAAAATAAAATGTGTAGCAAGAGTTTCAAAGAGGAATTATTTTTATCCCGTTATATTAGTTGGTTGGAAACATTTTATAGTTTATTGTTTTAACGATCAAAATCAAATTATTTTAAATTAGAATGGTGACATAATTTATTAATATTTTTATATTATTATCATTTATATTTTTCTATTAAAAGTTAATTTGATCAAGTATTACATGATGAATAACAGTTTGTGAAATAAATTTCTTACATATTATTAAAATTATTATCTGACTTTTTTTTTTGTAAGTCTTGCAAAACATATTAAACCATGGAAATAAAAATTACATCACGGTGAGGCCTCTCGGGTGGTTTGAGACAATGGAGCCACCACCCCAACTAGGCAAAACTACATATCACTCTGAGATTTACATTACAAAACAATGTTAATAAATGACATTAATAATCAATGTTAGTTATTAATATTAACTTGGAATTTCATTATAAATTGAATTTATATTTACTATTGTGTCTAAATTGAGTTTCCATTGTAAGTTTAAGATATCGGCGTCATTAAATTAAAGTCATACCTATAATTTTGTTGAATTATGTCATAATATCAAAATTGTATTTGTTACTACTTCAATTTTAATTATTGTCTTTGTAACTAATTTGATCTTTTATTAGTATGGTGTTTTATTTTAAGAAGTTGGCATGAAAATATTTGTCTAGGTTTTACTCTTCTGACAATCAAAATAAATTATGATTTTTAACAACAACAACATATTATTATTATTAAAAACTAAGTTGATGAATGTGTACTTCATGAATAATAAATTAATGTACAATACATTTCTTATTTATAAAGTTATTTAATGACATTGATGTTAGTAATGTCTCCATTATTTATCAATATTATCTATTTTATTGATAAAAATTAATTATGAATTATAATAACAACATTTTTTTCAAATACAACATAAACGTAGAAGAAAAACTATTTGAACTTGTTATTGCAAGCGTTCATGTGAACTGTTTGAACATGGTAAATTGGAAATAGCATATCAATATTCCTCTAAAACTTGGATTCCTTACAAAATTTATATTATCACTAATATTTTAATTTCTATATTAAAACAAACTTCATCAAGATTTAACTCATGAATAATAAATTGTGTAAGAAATTTCTTGCATACAAAGTTATTTAATGACATATTGATATTGTGTTTGTCACTATTATTAATCAATTTAATAAAGACACTAAGTGTTAATAATATGTTGCCTGTGTTTGTTGGAGTCATTATCCAACCCAAACACCTATTTTGGTCAATTTTGGCCTAATTAACCACTATCCTAAGTTATTGACTCAAATTTCCATCACCATCAACACAACATGACATCAGCATGAGCACACCCACATCATCCTTCAATCAAAGAAGGCTTAGTTGGCCTCCTTGATTGAAGGAGGGCATGGTTGCGCTCATGCTGATGTCATGGTGTGCTGATGCCGATTCCAATTCAAGTCAATAACTTAGGATAGTGGTTAATTAGGCCAAAATTGACCAAAATAGGTGTGTGGGTTGGATAATGACTCCAACACCCCCCATTAAGCTATACTCGGGAGGAATGAAATAAAATGCATGAAATGCTAAGGCTCTGAAAAAAAAGGCCATATGTCACTCTGTACAATAAAGTAACTCTAAAATGCTCAAATAAAATTCCAAGTGAGGAAAGAGGGAAAACCCAGTGGGAACCCCCCCCCCCCCCCCCTCAAGCTCAACACTAAAGAATTAACTCATCACCTTGATGAACTCACCCCCAATAGTGAACGAAGGTAAGTTAAGTTTTTCTCAGTAAATTTCTTGGTGAACATATCTGCAAGCTACTCATCTATAGGGAAATATTATAGAACAATGGTCCTATCATGCAGCAACTCCCTGATGTGGTGCATGTGTATCTCACATGTTTGGTCCTCTGTTGTTGAACTGGATCTATGGAGATCTCGATAGAACTTTGGTTGTCACAAAATATGAATGTGGATAAAGCACTACCAATCTCAAACTCTGAAAGAATGCCTTGCAACCAAACATCTTGGATGCAAGCATTCTGTGCTCCCTTGTACTCGACCTCTGCTGAAGACAATGCAATGGCAGCCTGCTTTTTACTAGACCAGAAAATGGGGCCACCAACAAACATAAAGACATACCCGAAAGTGGACTTCTGATATATGGAATCCCTTGCCCAATCTGAATCTGTATAACCAACCAACTCTAGCTAAGAATTTGTAGCATAGTGAATGTCATAGGATCTAGTGCCCTGAATGTACTGAAGGATCCTCTTGGATGCCTTCCAATGAAGCTCATGAGGCTACTGTATGTATCTTGATACAACATTCACGACATATAAAATATCAGGTCATGAATGTTTCAAGTATAACAAGCTTCTGATCATCTGGCGGTAAAAATAGTACAATCCATGGGTGGAGTGGATTTTCCCTCTTCAAGGATGATCCCTGAGAGGAAAGGAAATGGTGCTGTAACACCCCGGTTTTGACCCTGTTTTCATTAATGTATATGATGAAATATTATATGGAATCATGACAAGGAGCTCAAGGCCAAGGCCCTATCATTGATTAATGTTTCGTATATAGGTGATCATGGTTTGTGCCTATGGTTTCTGTGCTAAGGAAAACACATTTGTAAACATCATGTAAATATGCAAATTAATGAAAAACCCATAGCCAACTATGTCAATGCAAAGAATAATGAGATGGGGGCATGATTTTTCTAAGGATAAAGGGGGAGGGAATGTTGACCTTGAACCAGTTTGGGAAAAGGAATGTGTCATGGGGAGAACCCATAAAAAGCTATCAACTACCCTTTTTCTTGTCTTTTCTTCCCTGCCATTTATTCTGCCAGAAGGTGGTTGAGGTAGCTATTGCTTGGAAGGGGAAGAGTATGGGATAATTTGAATTAGGCAGGGAACCCAGTTTTGAATGTCGTGTTTTTCTTACATGGACAAGAAAACACCAGAACCATAAGCATGTTTGACTCATGCAGTACGATCTCATTCTACCCTTACGTTTTGATAGTTGTGGGACGTCTAGCTCATTCGCCATCCTTGTTCTCCATTCGCGTGGAAGTTCGATGGTAACTGAGCTCTTCCTGTGTGTACCCTTCATCTTCTGCAAGTGTTTTTCCCTTGGAGAGACTGTGATTGTTGTGTTGCAGTGTTATCCTGAACTAAAGAGTGTATGAGATCCTGTTACTCGCGTTCCAGAGTAAATCCTATGTTGTGGAGTCTCCCTGTAGTTTTTGTGTTGTGCACCCTGGTTTGGGTCTAGACCGTATACAAGACATAGGAGTGGGAAAGACGTAGAATGTGCTTGATAAACCTAGTGTGGATCCTTATAAGAAGATAAGAGTGGCTGGTGAACCTATTATGCACGTCCTGAAGAGCACTAGAAGGAAAGGTGTAGCCTAAGGGACTGTGGAGCAGAGAAGGGGACACTTCCTTTTGTTGGGTGTGTAGGAAGTGGGAAATCCAGGCCAGATAAGTCTTGTGAAGGTGTTCTTAGGTCTGTAGAAGAGCCCATTAGCTTAGCAATTCTTCCTTCCCATTGCCTTAGAATCCTGATAAACCCAACTGGAAAGACGGCTTTGCTGGTAGTCTGATAAACCCATTTGTTGGCTTGGCTATGTCTTGATAAGTTGACCTTGTGAGCGACCTTTGGCTGGAAATTCTGATAAACCCAGCAGTGGGATGGCTTGAATGTGTACAGTCTGATAAACCCATATGTTGGCTTGACTAGTCCTTAAGGTGAATGATTGACTTGACTGTGATCAGTCTGTGAAACCCAACTATGAGATGGCTTGGCTGAGTGGCCTATGAAACCCATATGTTGGTTTGTTTTCCTTGCAGCCTGATAAACCCAATTGTGTTGGATTGGCTGATTTTTATTGCACCCTTGGCTATCTATGGGTCTACTAGTGCTCCCTTACTCCTTGGGGAAATCATTCCTAGCTCAGGGGTGGTGGTGTCGCTGAGAGATTAATGAACACACTGGCCTATGGTTGGGTGGAATGTTGCAGCAACATAGCTTGTTGTGGGACAAGTTCTTCTCAAGATAAGTGTTCTTGTCTATGTTAATATTTGCAATTATATTTCTTGCACTGTAATTGCTTGATGGAATGTTATGAACATGTTGTTGTGTTGAATTAATGCATTGTTCCCTTGAATAACTGCAATTATAAGCATCTATGTATGTTTCCTTCAATGCATTTTAAACTAAGTTGCAAGGTTAGATTGGCCAGATTGGTGATGGCCTGAATGATCGAATCAATCCAAGACTTCAGTTAAAAGTTGAGTTTCCTACTAGAAATATTCCTTTCTGTAATATACGGGATGCAGGATTTCAGGTTGCGGGATGTGAGATGCCGGTTTCATAGATCTTAGTTTCTGCAATTTTCCCTTCCACAACTTCCTTTCCACGACTTGTGGGATGCAGGATGCAGAGACGTCTTTTTCTGAACTACGACTTTTCACAGTTTTTTGTTCCGCAATGCACCTTTCCGATGTGGGATCCAGGATGTGGGATTGCGGTATCGCAATTTCCACAATTCCCAATCCCACAATTCAAGTTTCCCCATCATCGATCTTTGTGGGATGATTCTCCGCCATTGATCTATTTTCGATGCAGGATGTGGGTTGTGGGATGTGAGATTGCAATTTTCGTAACTTTTTGATCCCACAACTCAGGATTTCTGCACCGTTGATTTTTGCAAGTGGATTATGAGCCATTGATTCGATTCCAGATGCAAGACTCTTTGTGATCATTGATTTTCATCGCGTTTTCTCTCTGTCATCCGATCTCCTTTGAGATATTTCTTTGCAGATCATCTAACTGACCAATGGAAGACAGGAGGGAGAGTGTTAGTATTGGAAATGTCAAGAAGCAATTCACGACCATGCCCTATGTTTCGATGAACAGTAAAGGTTCTCGATGAAATTTTTAAATTCTGCATAATATTGGGGTATGGGTACGTGACATTGTGGTAGAGCTACAGGTTGCAGTATTGGTCCTGGATGGGCCAAAAATCAGTTAAGATTACCCTATGATACCAACTTGTAGTACGCTACAGAGTGGTATCAGAGTTGTGGGTTGTAGCATTTGACATGGATGGACCAGTATGGATAGTGCAAGAGATAAGAGTATCCCTGCATACTAGCATTGCAGTACGCTACATAGTGGTATCTACATAATGGTGCTAGCACTTCAGCATGGTATCAGTGCTGCGGGTTGCAGTGTTAGGCTGAAAGGACCGGGTTGAATAGTTAACAGAGCTGTTGGTTACAACATCAAGCCTAAATAGGCCAGGTGACAGTTAGTAAATGGTTTTGATTTGAATTACTATGTATCTAACAAATGGCGTTTGATAACACATTTTGCAAAGTCATAGTGCATATTGGAAAGTGGGTTATTGGCTCAGCCATGAGAACCTATGACAAATATGAGGCATGGGATTCCTGTGAGTGTGCATAAGATGCTATGGGGGAAAACGTTTGAGCTAGAAATGATGATATAGAATCTAATGGAAGGATATTTCAAGAGACATCGTCAGAAATTGCAGCCACCATGAGAAGCCTGATGAAAGCTCAAGAAGAGAAGCATCAGTTGAATGCTTCCATGTCACAAAGTTTGACATACATCCAACGATGGATGAGCTCGGGGTGAGGTACAACGAAACCAAAAGGTAGTAAGAGTAGTACTAGAAGAAGAAGAAGGTATTCTAGTAAATCTCCTGACTCGGAAGGATACACTTGGGATTCCAACTCTTCATCTCACAGAGAAAAGAGAAGCAGATGTTATCGGAACAACTCACGAGATGTGTTTAAGAAGGCAAGGCCGCCTATATTCAATGGTGAGACCAAGAATGACCAAGAATTTGAGGCTTGGCTTCTTGAGATGAGGAAATATTTCCAAGTCCAAGACTATTCTGGAAATATGAAGGCTAGAATATCCATCTTCAATTTGATTGGGAGAGCATCCATATGGTGGGAACGCTCCAGGAAAGTGAAGAAGATTAACGAAAGGAAAATTATGTGGAAACATTTCCAGAAGTATTTCAAGCAGAAATACCTCTCTGACAGGTACTATGATGACAAGATCAAAGAATTTCATGAGATGAGATTGGGAAAACAGACCATGGAAGAGTATGAAACCAAGTTCTTGGAGCTATTGAGGTATGTCTGGTACATCAAGGATGAGAAAGTGAAAATCCAGCATTTCTTGAGTGGATTTCCTCAGTCTTACAAAGATAGAATTGAGCTTTATGAATCTAAAACTTTGGAAGAAGCAGTAAGGAAAGCTAATTAATGTTATGAGAAAAGAAAAGGCAAACCTGACTATCAAAAGACATGGAAGGATAAGAAGAATGAGAAGTATGACCAAAGGAAGAAAGGTTTTAAACCTTCTAACTTTAGGAATTAGAAGAAGCAACCATCCCAAGCTGAGAAATAGCGATCTAGAGTGGTGGGAGAAAATCCAAGAAATCCATAGCAGATCAGAGAACCACTCCAATGTTGGAAATGTGGAGGACCCCACATGCACAGGTATTGTCCACTTGAGAATGAGAGTGCAAGGCCCGCTTACAACATTCAAGAGGTAGAATTAGTGGGTCAAGTAGCAAGGGCCATCCCTAGGATTTACGCAGCACTAGAGAACCGCTAGGCAGATCACCAGTCGACTGTGCTTGAAGTTACAGGTAAGATTGTTGAGCAATCTGTTTCTATTTTGATTGACCCTTGTTCTACCCAGAGTTACATTGCTCCTAGAGTAGTGCATATTTGTGCTTTCAAGAAAGTAAGGCATAGAAAATCATGGTTAGTTAAGCTAGCCACTGGAACTAAGAGAAAGGTTAGTGAAGTGGTAGAGAAATGTCCATTGGTGATGAATGGATGGGTTACTTGTGTAGATATAAATGTTCTACCCCTTGGCTCATATGATGTTCTCATTGGAATGGATTGGTTAGAAGCTCACAGGGTAAATCTTGACTATTACCATAAGACCTTTGAATGCATGGATGACAAAGGGAACCCAAGAGTGGTAAGAGGAATTCCAAACGTAATTTCTGTGAGGCAGATTTCAGCAATGCAGTTGAAGAAATTTTGTAGGAAGGGTTTCCAGTTGTATGCAGCTCATATTGTGGAGGCAACGGAGGATGAAAATCCTAGGTTGGAGGACTTTCAGGTATTTAAGGAATTCAAGGATGTTTTTCCTGATGACATTCCAAGGCTTCCTCTAAAGAGGGGCATTGATTTCACGATTGAACTTGTTCCATGAGCAGCACCAGTGTCCAAGACACCCTACAGAATGAGTACGATGGAAATGTTTGAGCTGAACATTAGAGGAAATTTCAATTTAAAATGGGCCTTCCAAAAATAATACAAATTCCATGTCACCATGTATTAGCCAATCAAAATGCTTTAAATTTAAAAAAGGGAACACCTCTTAAATAACTTTTTAATATAAGTTTGGGGATAGGTATCATAAAAAAAACTACTTTTTTTGTTCGTATTTTTGACATATCTCCCTTTGTTTTTACTCAAATTTCGATCAGGAGAGCTCGTTGGATGCAAAATTAAATTATGCATCCAACAAGTACCCTATTAGCATACTTTTGATGTGTTGGAATATAATAAACCCAATCATAAAATAATTAATCATTATTTGATTAATTTCCTACCCACTAGCTTAGATAGTAGGCATCCACTTGCACCTTAGAGTCAACACTTGCCATCTATATCCTAGGAATGATTTATTTCTGATTCTGGGTTGATCTTGACCACTTTATGGCCATCCAGAATTGGTAACTGTGCTTTACAATAGAATCTACTTTATTCTGCTTTTTCTGCTTTTCTATGGATAAGGTAAAGCTAGTCAAGTAGGAAACTGGCAGCTTTTGTTGCCAACCCACCCTCCATTATTTTCTCTCCATATTCTAGGGTTAGCAATTCTTTCCTTCACTCATCATCACTCACACATGCTATTGCTAATTCGTGAGGTTCTTGGTAGATTGGGAAAGTGCTTTAGTCAACTATGGGGTTTATCATAATTAGTAAGCCTACTTTATGAGCTAGCTTGAGTTGTCTTCATGCAACTCCTTTTTCCTTTATAAGGATGTATTACCTATGTAATAATATCAATTATCATTTACTGATCATTCATTAATGTGCGTTCATTAATTCTTCTTCTTCTCTCCTTATGCTAATTCTCTACAATTCTATGTGAGGTTAATTATGTGCCTAGATCCTTAGCCATTTTATGAAATTCTTTATGCCATCAAGGCTTTAGAATTTCTACATGGTATCAAAGCTAAGGTTCTCAAATTTCAAGTTCTACATGGTATTAGAACCGAGGATATCAAAGCTCTACATGATATTAGATCTTTGAGAGTTCATTAATTAATCCTCCTTTTCAAATTTGCAGGTTTATTTTGCAGGTTCAACTTCGAATGGATTCAAGAGTATCAGTTCCTCTTCTTTCTCCATTCACAAGCTATTTAGAGTGGAAACTGAAGATGATTTCATATCTAAAGAGACAAGGTCTCTATGAGATATCTATTGGAGCTAGTGAAGAGTATTATGAAGAGCCAAGTGACTGTTTAAATGACTGTGATAGAGCAATTGGAGCTATTTGTCTAGCTATCTCTCCATGCATGCTCTACCTTATTGATTCCTTTGATTACCCAAAAGATCTCTGGACAACACTAGATAGATTTTTGGGGAAGGACAATGAGGATCCTTCTAGCTATGTGGAGAGTGCCTCTAGCTTCTCAATGATTTCTCTCTCTCAAGATGTCTCAGCCTCTACACTCTCTGATGAAGTTGATCATGAAGAAGAAGTTTCTCATATAGTTCTTGTTGCTACTACTCTCTTTGATTCGAATGCTTCCTCCTTCATTCAAGAAGAAAATATTGAAGAGCCATCTTTTTCTGTGTCTCTTGAAGTCAAAGATCTTGATTCATCTTCTTATGATGTTGTTGATGAAAAAGAAGTGACTAATGGAGATGCTATTGCTATTGATGATTCACTCACACATTTAGTGTTCTCTATATCTTCTATCATGGATTCTGAGATCCATATGCCATACCTCTCACACTTTGTGCATGCCTCTCTTCTTGATGGTGCACAACCCAGTGACTTCCAGGATGTTTGCTTAGCCAAGCCAAGTCCTTCTAGTGTTTTTCCACTTACCATACTTGATCCCATGTTCTTCTGTAGCTCCTCCTTTGTTCTTGGCACTCATTCTTAGAGCCTCCTTGAAGATTTTGAACATCACTACCTTTCCTTTTTACATTCTTCTACCATAGAGGAATCTTTACCAGTATATTCCCATGAGTCTACTATTGTGCTTATATGTGATCTCTTAGATTCTTTCAAAGCTAGATCAACCCATGGAGCCCATGCATTCACACTCTTTGATCCCATGCCTTCTCTATGTTCCTACATGATCACTTGCACACATCCTCTTTGTGTAAATGAAGATGGAGACATGATACACTCGCTTGGACAGTTATTTCATCTATCT
Organism: Pseudotsuga menziesii; assembly: GCA_001517045.1. Classification (NCBI taxonomy): domain Eukaryota; kingdom Viridiplantae; phylum Streptophyta; class Pinopsida; order Pinales; family Pinaceae; genus Pseudotsuga; species Pseudotsuga menziesii. Next base: position 188,109 of record LPNX010907795.1, read on the forward strand.
GGAGCTCATTTCATCTCTATTGGTTCAAATTTCAAGTCATCTCATAATCTTGGAGCTGATTACAAGTCTCAAGATCCTTCAGTATTGCCTTCACATCATTGGATTTCAGTTGTTCTACATGGTCCTAGTTTCCATCCTACAGCTGTCCTTGATCCAGGTGAGAAGATTTATCTGCTTTCCAAGAAGAAGATTCCTCCAGACATCAGCATTTAGTTTGGAGTAGAAGCAACACCAGCAGTTCAACATTTTTTGGTATTGCTTTTCATGTCCTTTCTTGAGGGAGGATTTTCCCCTTGAGGTTTTGCCTCTTTCCTCATTTCTTTGGACAAGATAAATTGTAAAAGGGTGACCATAGCTTTATTGTTGGGCTCTATATGCATATATATTTCTGATTAGTTCAGGAATATCATCATAAAGTCAGGCTTAAAGGGGGGTGTTGGAATATAATAAACCCACTCATAAAATAATTAATCATTATTTCATTAATTTCCTACCCACTAGCTTAGATAGTTGGCATCCACTTGCACCTTAGAGTCAACACTTGCCATCTATATCCTAGGAATGATTTATTTCTGATTCTGGGTTGATCTTGACCACTTTATGGCCATCCAAAATTGGTAACTGTGCTTTACAGCAAAATCTGCTTTATTCTGCTTTTTCTGCTTTTCTATGGATAAGGTAAAGCTAGTCAATTAGGAAACTAGCAGCTTTTGTTTCCAATCCATCCTCCATTATTTTCTCTCCATATTCTAGGATTAACAAGTCTTTCCTTCACTCATTATCACTCACACATGCTATTGCTAATTCGTGAGGTGCTTGGTAGATTGGGAAAGTGATTTAGTCAACTATGGGGTTTATCATAATTAGTAAGCCTGCTTTATGAGCTAGCTTGAGTTGTCTTCATGCAACTCCTTTTTCCTTTATAAGGATGTATTACCTATGTAATAATATCAATTATCATTTATTGATCATTCATTAATGTGTGTTCATTAATTCTTCTTCTTCTCTCCTTATGCTAATTCTCTACAATTCTATGTGAGGTTAATTGTGTGCCTAGATCCTTAGCCAGTTTATGAAATTCTTTATTCCATCAAGGCTTTAGAATTTCTACATGATGAGCCCCGCTACCCAAAAAAAAAAATACCTGAAAAAATGTGATGATGTCATCATCACTTTTTCTTCAGGTGTTTCTTGTTTTTGGGTAGTGGGGCCCGTCAAAAGTATGTCAAGTGGGTACTCGTTGGATGTGGAATTTAATTCCACATCCAACGAGCTCTCTCGATCAAAATTTGAGTAAAAACATAGGGATATATGTTGAAAATACGAAAAAAAAAGTAGTTTTTTCTTTTCTTCCTCCAAAATTAATAATTATTATTTTATTATTTTAACTATTAATTTATTAATTTTCCTTAGGAGGCCCATTTTGAGTTGAAATTTCCTCTAATGGATGCAGCTGCAAGAGTTGTTGTAGAAAAAGTATATTAGGTCGAGTGTGTCCCCTTAGGGAGCACAAGTTCTGTTTGTGAAGAAGAAAGATGGTACACTCAGATTGTGTATTGATTACAGACAACTGAAAAAAGTTGCTGTGAAAAATAAATATCCTTTTCCTAGGATTGATGATATCTTTGATCAAATGAGAGGAGAAAAGGTGTTTTCCAAGATTGACTTGAGGTCTGACTACCATCAGGTAAGAATGAAGGATCAAGACATTCACAAGACATCCTTTAGGACAAGGTATGGACATTATGAGTTTGTAGTGGTACTGTTTGGTCTCACAAACGCACTAGCTACATTTATGTGCTTTATTAATAGTGTCTTCGGCAGGTATTTGGACAAGTTTGTTCTTGTTTTCCTTGATGACATTCTTGTTTATTATAAGAATGAGGAAGAGCATAAAGAGCATTTGAGATTGACATTACAATTGCTTAGGGAGTATCGGTTGTATGCAAAGTTGAGCAGGTGTGACTTCTATAGAGATAGAATTCAGTACTTGGGTCACATTATCTTAGAAGAGGATATATCTGTGGACCTTGACAAGATTGAAGCCATTATGAATTGGCCTACTCCAATAAATGTGACAGATGTAAGATCTTTTATGGGACTTGCAGGATACTACAGGAGATTCATTGAAGGATTCTCCAAAGTTGCACATGCCATTACTTATTTGCAAAATAAGGGAATAAAGTTTGAATGGATAGTGAGGTGCGAAGAAAGCTTCCAACAATTGAAGAATCTTCTCACAAGTGCACTAGTTTTTAAATTTGCAAACCCAGAGAAAGATTTTATGATGTGTACTAATGCATGCGGTCAAGGGCTTGGAGGAGTCCTTATGCAAGAAAACCATGTGATATGTTATGAGTCAAGAAATTTGAAGGAACATGAGAAGAATTATGCTACTCATGATCTGGAACTTGCAACCATAGTACATGATCTCGTGATGTGGAGGTATTACTTGATGGGTAGAATATTTGAGCTACAGACAAACCATTGTGGTATGAAGTATTTGTTTGATTAGCCTACTCTGAATTCTAGGCAAGCTAGATGGCTGGAGTTTTTATGTGAGTTTTATTTTGAGATCAAACACATAAAAGAAAAATAGAATACGGTAGCTGATGCGCTCAACAGGAAGGTGTAGGAAATGCATGTGGCATCCGTTAGTATTTGCCAATAGGATTTGAGGCAACATATTGCTAATCATGTTGTTGAAGATGAATTGTATATGCAGGTCAAGGACAAATTGCAGCAGCGAAGCCTTGAAAAGAGGTATGAGGGATATAAATTGGAAGAAGATGGACTTCTTACTTATAAGAACAGAATTTACATTCCAAATGTAGCAAATTTGAGGAGAATGGTTATGTATGAGATCCATCAAGCTCCATATTCTGGTCACCCAAGATATCAGAAGACAATTGCTACAACCAGAAAGCAGTATTTTGGCCAAGAATGAAAAAGGACATGGCTGAATACATTTCCAGGTGTATGAAATGTCAGTAGGTGAAGGTTGAGCATCAACACCTAGTAGGTTTCTTCCATCCTTTTCTAGTTCCAGAATGGAAATGGGAAGTTATTTCCATGGATTTTATTACAGGATTGCCAATGAATTGGAGATAGCATGAATCCATCATGGTTGTGGTGGAAATGTTGACAAAGGAAACACATTTTATACCAGTTAAGTCTACGCATAAGATTGATGACATTGCAAAGATCTTCATGAAGGAAATTTTCAAATTGCATGGGTTGCCAAAGGCAATAGTCTCTGACAGAGATGTCAAGTTCACTTCCAATTTTTGGAAGGGGTTGTTTGCAGATTTGGGTACAAAGCTAACCTTCAGCATTTCCTACCATCCTCAGACTGATGGTAAAGCAGAGAGAGTTAACCAAGTTCTTGAAGACATGCTTCGCATGTATGTGATGGAAAAACCAATCAAGTGCGAAGATTATTTACACTTGTTAGAGTTTGCTTATAACAATGGATAGCAAGCATCCTTGGGGATGAGTCCATATGAAGCCTTGTATGGAAGGAGGTGTAGGACACCAGTGACTTGGGATAATATAGTGAACAAGGTTGTGGTTGGTCTATAATTACTCAAGGATATGGAGAAGGAGGTTGTAAAGATCAGGCAGAATCTGAAAGTAGACCAGGATAGACAAAAAATCTATGTTGATAAGCATAGGGTGAATAGAGAATTCAATGTTGGGGATCATGTTTACCTCAGAGTGAGGGAAAATAAAAGTTCCCTGAAACTTGGAAGTTGTGCCAAGTTATCACCCAGATATTGTCGATCGTTTGAAGTGCTTGAAAGAATAGGGTCAGATTCATATAGACTTGCATTGCCTGCTAGCACTAGGGATCATAATGTTTTCATGTTTCTTTTCTTAAGAAATATATACATGACCCTAACCATGTGATAAATTGGGATGTGATTCAGGTGGAACCTGAGGGAGAGTTATGAATCGAGCTAATGTGCATCCTCGACAAGAAGGTCACCATGCTCCAGAACAGAGCCACAGGATAGGTAGAGGTGCAATGGGAGCACTACAGTCTTGAAGAGGCTACATGGGTGCTGGAGGATTCCATGCGATTGTCACATCCATTTTTGTTCGAATATGCAAAGCACTGAGGGTGGTACTAGTGTAAGCATTTTATTCAATTTTTTAAAGCACTAAGGATAGTGCTATTGAAGGGGCAGGGGAATGTAACACCCCGGTTTTGAAGTTGTTTGCATTAATTTATATGATGTAAATATTATATGGAATCATGAAAAGGATCTCAAGGCCAAGGCCCTATCATTGATTGATGTTTTGTATATAGGTGATCATGGTTGATGCCTATGGTTTTTGTGCTAAGGCAAGCACATTTGTAAACATCATGTAAATATGCAAATTAATGAAAAACCCACATACAACTATGTCAATGCAACACATAATGATATGAGGGCATGATTTTCCTAAAGATAAAGGGGAGGGAATGTTGACCTTGAACCAGTTTTGGAAAAGCCATGTGTCATGGGGAGAACCCATAAAAAATGTCAACTACCCTTTTTCTTGTCTTTTCTTCCCAACAATTTATTCTGCTAGAAGGTTGTTGAGGTAGTTATTTCTTGGAAGGGGAAGAGTATGGGAGAATTCGAATTGGGAAGAGCACCCATTTTCGAATGTTGTGTTTTGCTTGCATGGACAAGAAAACACCAGAACCATAAGCTAGTTTGACTCACACAGTACAATCTAATTCTAAGGCTTATGTTTTGAGAGATTTGGGATGTCTGGCTCATTCACCATCCTCATTCACCATTCACGTGGAAGCTCAGCGGTAACTGAGCTCTTTCTATGTGTACCCTTCATGCTCTCTGAGTTTTTTTCCTTTGGCAAGATTGTGATTGTTGTGTTGCAGTGTTATCTTGAACTACATAGTGTATGAGATCCTGCTACTCACGTTCCAGAGTAAATTTTGTGTTGTCACAGTCTCCCTGTGGTTGTTCTATTGTGCACCCTGGTTTGGTTTTGGACCGTATACAAGAATTAGGAGTGGGAGAGACGTAGAATGTGTTTGATAAACCTATTGTGGAACCTCACAATAAAATAAGAGTGGTTGGTGAATATACTATGCACATCCTGAAGAGCACTAGAAGGGAAGGTGTAGCCTGAGGGACTGTGGAGTAGAGAAGGGGACACTTACTTTTGTTGGGTGTGTAGGAAGTGGGAAAGCCATCCCAGATAGGCCTTGTGAAGGTGTTCTTAGGTCTGTAGATGAGTTCACTAGCTTAGCAATTATTCCTGCCCATTTCCTTAGAATCTTGATAAACCCAACTGGAAATATGGCTTGGTTGGTAGCCTGATAAACCCATCTATTGGCTTGGATATGTCTTGATAAGTTGACCTTGTGAGTGACCTTCGATTGGATAGTCTGATAAACCTAAAAGTGGGATGGATTGACTATGTATAGTTTGATAACCCATCTATTGGCTTGATTGGTCCTTAAGGTGAATGATTGACTTAACTGTGATCAGTCAGTGAAACCCAACTGTGACATGGCTTGGTTGAGTGGCCTATGAAACCCATCTGTTGGTTTGTTTTCCTTGCAATTTGATAAACCTAACTGTGTTGGCTTGGCTGAGTTTTATTTCACCCTTGGCTATGTATAGGTCTGCTAATATTCCCTTACTCCTTGAGGAAATCATGCCCAACTCAGGGGTGGCGGTGTCACTGAGAGATTGATGAGCGCACTAGCCTATGGTTGGGTGGAATGTTGCAGCAACATAGTTAGTTGTAGGACAAGTTCTTCTCAAGATAAGTGTTCTTATCTATGTTAATATCTGCAATTGTATTTATTGCACTATAATTTCTTGATGGAATGTGATGAACATGTTGTTGTGTTGAATTGATGCATTGTTCCCTTGAATAACTGCAATTATAGGCATCTATGTATGTTTCCTTCAATGCATTTTAAACTAAGTTGCACGGTTAGATTGGCCAGATTAGCGATGGCCTAAATGATCGAATCAATCCAATACTTCTGTTAAAAGTTGATTTTCCTGCTATAAATATTCATTTCCGCAATCTACAACATACACGATTTCGGGATGCGGGATGCCGGTTTCGCAGATCTTGGTTTCCACAATTTTCCCTTCCGCAACTTCCTTTTTGCAACTTGTAGGATGTGGGAGGTGGAGACGTCTTTTTATGAACTACATATTTCTGCAGTTTTTCTTTCTACAATGCACCTTTTTGATGTGGGATGTGGGATTTGGGATGCGGGATCACGGTATCATGATTTCCACAATTCCCAATCCCACAATTCAAGTTTTTGTGTCGTCAATATTTGTGGGATGATTCTCTGTCATTGATCTATTTCTGATGCGGGATGTGGGATGCGGTATGCGGGAAGTGAGATTGCAATTTTTGTGACTTTTCAATTCCGCAACTCAGGCTTTCCATAGGGTGGATTTTGAGCCGTTGATTCAATTCGAGATGCAAGACCGTTTGTGATCCTTGATTTCCATTGCGTTTTCTCTTTGTCGTCCGATCTCCTCTAATATCTTTCCTTGCAGATCATCGGATGGAAGACGGGAGGGAGCATGACAGTATTGGAAACTCAAGAAGTGATTCACGTCCATACCCCTTGTTTCAATGAATAGTAAAGGTTCTCGATGAAAATTTTAAATTCCACATGATATTAGGGTATGGGTAAGTGACAGGTGCAACCTTGCAATCAACCATGTTAAACTTGTTGATGTATTTGTAACTTCGGAATGTATTCATCTATGTATCTTATGTATTGTAACTCGACATTTATTCCGGGATGTATCTATAATGTAATTGAATCATGTTGTCATGCCTCAACGTTCCGATCGGGAGTATCAATAATGTAAACAAGTCATGTCAAGTCATTGTGGGTAACCCTCTGATTGTCTAAGGGTTAAATTCCCCGCAGTTCCGGGGCACTGGGGTTATTAGACTCTCCTAGTAGAGGTCAGCCCTGGTAGGGTTTTAGTCATGTCGAGATTAGTATAAATAGAGAAATGGAGTCCCTATTTATCAAAAAACTCATACACACTCAAGTGTAGCGCATAGTTGAGGAAGGAGAAGACATCGGGGCTAGACAAGAAGAAGATTACTGCTGCCGGGAGATCACTTACTGTTTTGGTGCTGATTCTATCTCTGAGGAAGTTGCGGGGTTTTCTCCATTTATGGTTTCCCTGAGGAAAAACACTGTGTTCATTGTCTCTTGTGTTTGATTGTTGTACTTGTTATTCTCTCAGTTAAAGATCCTAATAATGATAGCATAATGTTGAAAAACTAACATGGTATCAGAGCTAACCTGAGAAGAAGATACTATGCAGTTGTGGGAACTAGGGCTTACTAGTTTGTGGATCTTCCTCCACAGATTTTTAGCAAACATAAGGTGGAATAAATCTCCTCCTTAGGGTGCATCTTTCTGTTGAAGCATAATCCAATTCTAAGGTTTTTCAGTTTTGGACCCGACACTACTGTCAGAAATTAGGGCTTTTCACAGAAGAGGAATTTTTCAGTGAGCCCAGGCTTGGATTGATATCCTCCCCAAAATCGAAGTTAGGGTCAAATTTCAAGACATTTGGGTGGATAGATATCCAAAAAAGAAAAACCCTAATTTTCTCCTGAACCAGCTCTGCAGGATTTCAGCTCAAGTTTCAGATCCGACATCTTGACCTGGTGAGATCTAAAATATTTTGCATTTCCATTTGAGGTTCTCAGTTAAGATGTCTCATCATACCAATCTTGATTAAAATCTTGAGGGAGCTGATAACTTCTGAGCCTGCAAGTATAGGATCTCCCTGGTCCTGGAAGAGGATGAGTTAGAATCCTACATCCATGAGGAGGTTCCAGTTCCAGAGGGAGATGAGGAAAAGGCCTTACATAAGAAGAAGATGGTTATGGCAAAGAGGATCATTGCTGATTCTATCAAGGATCACCTTATACCTCAGGTGTCCTCCCTCAAGACACCTAAAGCTATGTTTGATGCCCTAACCAAGTTGTTTGAAGGGAAGAACATAAATCGGAAGATGACTCTAAGGAATCAACTGAAGAATGTGAAGATTCAGAATGCAAAGACTATCTAGTCCTAATTCACAAGGGTTTCTCAGATCAAGGAACAATTAGAAGCTGTAGATGAAGAAGTGGAGAATGCAGAGATTGTGATGGCAACACTGAATGGCCTTCCTAGGTCATGGGATTCTTTCATCCAAGGAATCTATGCTAGAAAGAAGTTAGTCAAATTCAGTAGACTATGGGAAGAATGTTCTCAAGAAGAAGCACGGATAGCAGCTCGAGAAGAGAAGATGGGAAGTGAAGATCAAGCTCTCACAGTTCACTCTAAGAAAGGCAGAATAAAACCTCATCACTTCAAAGGTAAGAATCATCATCATAGAGATAACAATAGAAAGGACCCATCTAGATTACGATGTTATACATGTGATGAAATAGGACACTTTGAAAAAGACTATCCTAATAACAAGGTCCACTCTCATAAGAAGAAGAGGAACAAAATAAGACATCATGCTCATGCTGCAGAGGATGATGAACCATCCAAGAAAAGAACCAGATATGAAAGTGAAGATTCTTCAAGCGAGGATGAATATGTTTTGATTTTCTCTCTCACAGGTAACATTACTCATGGTAGTGATGATTGGATTATAGACAGTGGGGCTTCCAAACATATGAATGGATTCAAGGAATCCTTTGTAAGACTGTCAGAACATGAATCACCTCACAAGGTGAAACTAGGAGATGACTACCAATATCCAATAAAAGGTAGTGGGGAATCTTCCTATAAACTAGACTCTGGAAAGTCTCTAATAATGAAATTAGTGTTGTTTGTTCCAGGACTCAAGAAGAACCTTCTCTCCATATCAGCATTGGATGCAAAAGGAATGAGGGTTACATTCATAGATGGTCAAGTCATCATGTGGCCAAGAGGTAAGACTATCGATGATGTAGTGGTGATTGGAGAACAAGAAGGAGGTTTGTACAAATTGAAGGGCCATCCAGAACAAGCCTTGATCCATGACACAGTAGAGCCAAATGAGGTTTTGCATAGAAGGCTTGCACATGTGCATTATAGAGCACTACCTATTGCAAGCAAAGTTGTTGAAGGTCTTCTAGAATTCCAAGAAAAACATGATGGGATCTGCAAAGGATGTGTGAAAGGAAAGAATACAAAGAAGACATTTCCTAGAAACGAAAGCAAATCCAAAGCAATCCTAGAAATCATCCACTCCGATGTATGTGGTCCTATGTCATCAAACTCACTAAGCGGGTATGCATACTATGTTTCTTTTATTGATGATTTTTCTAGGAAGACATGGGTTTACTTCATGAAGAACAAAGACGAAGTATTCAGCAAATTCAAGGAATTCAAAGCCTTGATCAAGAACCACACTGAAAATAAGATCAATACTTTTCAATCAGATAATGGTAGAGAATTCACTTCGAATGAATTCAAAGAGCTATGCAAAGAATCAGGGATTAAGAGGAAGTTTTCCACTCCTTATAATCCACAATAGAATGGGATTGAGGAATGGAAGAATATAACTATCATGGAAGCTGCAAGAGCCATGCTTCATATCAAGATCTTCCTATGCATCTTTGGGCGGAAGATGCCAGAACAACTGTGTATGTATAGAACCGTAATCCACATAGGGTACCTAAGAACAAGACTCCTAAAGAAGTCTTCTCCGGCAAGAAACTAGAAGTCATCCATCTCAGAATATTCAGCTCTCCTGTGTACATACACATTTCAAAAGAGAAGAGAACAAAATTAGATCCTTCAGGAAAGAAAGGTATATTTGTGGGATAGTCTGAAAGCTAGAAGGCTTACATAATATATTTTCCAGGGTACAAGAAGATTGGCATTAGCAGGGATGTGAAATTTGATGAAGACACAGCTTACAACAAATCCAGAAAGAGACCTACTAAAGAACATGAAGAAGCAAAAGCAAAAGCACCCGAAATTCATGATACAACCATGAACAAAGAAGCTCAAGAAGAAGATCGAGAATTCAAAGAACCACAAAGACCTGTAGATCCACCTCTGGAGAAGAATACTCATAAGAGAAAACCTACTTGGGTACGAGAACTTATCCAAGGTGTGGAAAGATATGGGGCTCCAGAAGAGAATCACGGAGAAAGAAAGAGAACCAGATCCTACTCTGGGTATGTAGCTTTACTATGTGATTTCATTGATAAAGAACCTTCCAGTTATGAAGAAGTGGCAGAACGGAAAGAATGGAAGGATGCTATGATCAAAGAATACCAATAGATCATGAAGAATGATGTTTGGGATGTTGTCCCAAGACCAGAAGGGAAGTCAGTTGTAACTTCCAAATGGATCTACAAGATTAAGCATGCTACAGACAGTAGCATTGAAAAATATAAAGCAAGATTTGTGGCACGGGGTTTCTCTCAGAAAGAAGGAATAGATTATGAAGAAACCTTTGCACCTGTAGCCAGATACACTTCCATAAGATCAGTACTTGCTCTGGCTACAGTGATGAAATGGAAGATACACCAAATGGATGTCAAGACTGCTTTCTTGAATGGTGTAGTAGAAGAGGAATTGTATGTAAAACAATGACTTGGTTTTGAGACACATGACAGAGAGTCTCATGTATTCAGATTGAAGAAAGCCCTGTACAGTTTGAAATAGGCACCTAGGACCTGGTACGGCAGAATTGACAGCTTTCTATCTAGTTTGGGCTTTACCAAGAGTAAAGAAGATTCCAACCTTTACTACAAGGTTGAAGAGGGCAACCCAGTGATGCTTCTACTATATGTAGATGATCTATTTGTAACAGGTATGGATGGGTTGATTGCTAATACAAAGAGAAAGCTTGCTACTGAGTTCGAAATGAAGGACTTAGGGATGATGCATTACTTTCTAGGTATGGAGGTGTGGCAAAGTATAGATGGAATATTCCTTGAACAAGGGAAGTATGTAGTAGAGATCCTGAAGAGGTTTGGGATGATGGACTGCAAGGCTATGGCCACACCTGTGGCATCAAACCTGAAGCTATTGAGTGATGCTTCATCAGAGTCGGTTGATGCTACGATGTATCGTTAGATGATTGGGTCATTGATGTACCTGACGAACACGAGACCAGACATTTGCTTTGCTTTGAACACCTTGAGCCAGTTCTTGACAGATCCAAGAAATGTTCACTTGATTGCTGCAAAGCATATTCTGAGGTACCTAAAGGGTACAATTGATTATGGGCTCAAGTATGATGCGAATCAGAAGATTAACCTGGAGGGTTATGTTGATTCAGATTGGGCAGGCAGTGCCATCGATAGGAAGAGCACTTCAAGGTGTTGCTTTAGTATGGGATATGATCTCTTGGTTTAGCAGGAAGCAATCCTGTGTGGCACTGAGTATAGCTGAAGCAGAGTATGTCGCAGCTTGTTCAGCTAGTTGTGAGGTAGTATGGCTATGGAAGCTACTGTCTGATTTATTTGATCTCCAGTTGGATACTACTTATATACATTGTGACAACCAAAGTTGCGTAAAGTTGTCAGAGAATCCAGTGTTCCATGACAAGTCAAAGCATATCGAGATCAATTACCACTATATCGGGGATATGGTGTAGAGGGGAGTAGTGAAGCTCCAGTATGTTGCGACAGAGGAATAGATAGCTGATGTCTTGACAAAGCCATTGGCTAGGGTGAATTTTGAGTACTTCAGGGAGAAGCTTGGTGTTCTCCAGATCGAGATTTCCTCCAAGGGAAAGTGATGAGTCCCGTAGCCTTTCTATCATGGTGAGAGGATTGGTTCCTTCCATGGTCAGATGTAAGGGCTGAGCCATTCTATCATGGTGAGAGGATTGGTTCCTTCCATGTCAGATATTAGTGCTGAGATCCATAGCCATTCTGACGAGTAGGTCAGGTATAAGGGCTGAGCCATTCTTTCATGGTGAGAGGATTGCTTCCTTCCATGTCAGATATGAGTGATGGCCATTCTGTCGAGTAGGATAGATGTAAGGGCAATTGCCATTCTTTGAATGGAGCTACCTGGTGAGGTACTAGGAAAACTCAGTCTAGGACTGAGAATCCATTCTGATGTGATAGAGGGATGTGTTCTCACTTGATCAAATGTAAGGGCTGAACCATTCTAGCATGGCTAAAGGATTAAGTTCCTTCCATGTCAGATGTGAATGTTGGCCATTCCAACGAGCAGGTTGGATGTAAGGGCAGTTGCCATTCTCTAAGAGAATGGAGGCACCTGGTCAGTTACCAGGTAGCTCAGTCGAGGAGGACTGGGGGCCATTCTGATATGAATGTAGGATTGATTCCTACAAGATCATATGTGAGTGCAGAGCCCTTCCATCATTGTGAGTAGGATGTGTTCCCACCTTGATGGATGTAAGTGCAGAGCCCTTCCATCATTGTGAGTAGGATGTGTTCCTGCCTGGATGGATGTAAGTGCAGATCCTTTTCATCATTGTGAGCAAGATGTGTTCCCACCTGGATGAATGTAAGTGCAGAAAAATTTCATCATTATGAGCAGGATGTGTTCCAGCCTGGATGAGAGTCTTTCATCATTGTGAGCAGGATGTGGTTCCGGCCTGGGTGGAAGAATAGTGTTCTTCCATCATTGTGAGTAGGATGTGGTTCCGGCCTAGATGAAAATGAGGAAATATTCCATCATTGTGAGCAAGATGTGTTTTGGCCTAGATGGAAGTGCAGAACTCTTCCATTATTGTGAAAAAGATGTGTTCCGGCCTGGATGGATGTGAGTACTATGCCTTTTTGATGAGTAGGTCAGATATAAGTGCTGAAGAAGACCTACATGGGGGATATGCCTACAACCAACATGAAAAAGGGATAGCTCTATATAACTTCTTGTGACAAGAAGAATCATGAGATAGCACCAGTGATGATCCAGTAGTGATGATCCAGATCCAGTGATGATGCCCAGTGATGATCCAGATCGAGTAATGATCCAGATCCAGTGATGATGATCTAGATCAAGTGATTATCCAGATCCAGTGATGATGCCCAGTGATGATCCAGATCGAGTAATGATCCAGATCCAGTGATGATGATCTAGATCAAGTGATGATCCAGATCTAGTGATGATGATCTAGATCCAGTGATGATCTAGATTGAGTAATGATCCAGATCCAGTGATGATGATCCAGATCCAGTGATGATTTAGATCCAGTGATGATGATCCAGATCGAGTGATGATCTCCCATGATGATCCAGATCGAGAGATGATCCGGATTCGAAGATAAAGGTGACTTGAAGATGAAGATGACTTGAAGACTCAGAAGAATTGAGATGCAGATGACAAGATGATCCAGCTGATACAGAGAAGAACACCAGTACTGAAAATTGTGTCGAAAGAATACCTTCCTAGTTAAGAGGGAGTGTTGATGTATTTGTAACTTCAGAATGTATTCATTTATGTATCTTATGTATTGAAAACCGATGTTTATTCCAGGATGTATCTATAATGTAATTGAGTCATGTTTTCATGCCCTGATGTTTTGATCGGGAGGATCAATAATGCAAACAAGTCATGTCAAGTCATTTTGGGTAACCCTCCGATTGTCTAAGGGTTAAAGTCCCCGCAGTTCTGAGGCACTAGGGTTATTAGACTCTCCTAGTAGAGGTAGGACTTGGTAGGGTTTTAGTCATGTCGAGATTAGTATAAATAGAGAACTGGAGTCTCTATTTATCAGACAACTCATACACACTCAAGTGTAGCGCATAGATGAGGATGGAGAAGACACTGGGGATAGACAAGAAGAAGATTATTGCTGTCTGGAGATCACTTACTGTTTTGGGCTTTTACTGTTTTGGTGCTGATTCTATCTCTGAGGAAGTTGCGAGCTTTTCTCCATTTATGGTTTCCCCGAGGAAAAACACTGTGTTCATTGTCTCTTGTGTTTGATTGTTGTACTTGTTATTCTCTCAGTTAATGATCCTAATGATGCTAGCTTAATGTTGAAAAACTAACAAAACTTAATTAACAGGTATGCAATATGTTTTGATTGAGTTACCATTATCCCATCAAAAACTTGTGAGATTTCAAGCCCCATAAATTACTTCAGGAGCCCCAAATCACTCATCTCAAATGCATCATGAAGAGCAGTTTTTATGGAAGCAATTGAAGAAAGTGTGCTTCCTGTTATCAAAATATCATCAAAATATAATACTATGATAATAATATTACCATCATACTGCTTCAAATATACAATATGATCGGATTTGCATCTATGGAATTTTTGTGAGAGCAGAAAGGCATCCATCTTGGCATACCATGATCTTGGGGCATATTTCAACCCATATAATGACTTCTGCAACTTACATACCAAACAAGGATCTGATGTATACCATTCAGGCTGCTTCATGTATATTTACTCATTCAAAACTCCATGAATAAAATCACTCTTGACATCCATATGATGCACCTCCCAGTGCTTGGATGCACCAATAGCCAAAACTAGACTGATCGAGTCCATCTTTTCCATTGGTGCAAAGGTCTCATGATAGTACACACCTTGGACTTGGGAGAACCCTTTTGCAACCAGCCTTTATTTATACTTTCAGGTTTTTCCATCAACACCAACCTTTTCCTAAAACACCCACTTGCATTGAACTAATTTCATCCCAGGTGGAAGAGAAACTAGCTCCCAAGTAGCATTTTTTCGAAGATAATTAAACTCTTCGTCCATAGCAGCTTGCCATCTTAGATATTTTTGAGCATGGTAGTAGGAATTAGGATCTAAACAAATCATTAAATAATAGGTCTCTAACAACAATGAATCATGACAAGAGACAGAAATACCTGCTCTGTGAAAATTATATCGGGTTCTTCTTGGATCAGCAGGATTTCCTATGTTTTGCCCAGTGGAAGAGAGTGTCTTTTTGGTCCAAGATGGGAGATGATTTGGCATCTCAGAATATGATTCTGAACCTGATATATTTTTCTCACTGATATCAGATATCAGATCCTTCACTCTCACTTTCATCACCCAAATGATCAGCAGAACATGAGGGAATTTTAGCAAAATTTTCTTCAACTAGTTCTACCTCTTGGAGAGGCTCTTCAAAATAGACACTTATTTCAATGAATATCTGTTTGGTTCTAATATTTATAAGTTTGAATCCCTTAAATTCATATGGATATCCAATGAACAAAAATTCAATACCTTGCGGTTGCAAATCTTTCCTATTGTCAAGCAAAATTCGAGCCCATGCAGTGGACCCAAAAACCTTGAAATTTGACACATCCGACTTGTGTCCAAAATAGGCTTCTAAAGGATTCTTTCCTTTCATGGAAGAGTGAAGTACTCTGTTCTGAATGTGTGCAGAAACATTCATGGCCTCAGCCCATATTTTAGCAGCTAAACCTTTTCCTTCCATCATGCAAGTAGTCATCTCTTTGAGGGCCCAGTTTTTCCTTTCCACAACACCATTTTGTTGTGGTGTGTAAGGAGGAGTGCTGAATTTGGATCCCACCATCAGCACATATTTGCAGCAATTCAGAACGATATAATCCCCTCAATTATCATATCTGAAATATTTTATTTTTCTCCTAGAGGCATTCTCAACCAGTGCTTTGAACTTGTTGAATCTTTCCAAAACTTCAGATTTTTTCTTTAGAAAGAAAACCCAAGTGTATTTGGAGAAATCATCAATGAAGGTAAGTACATACAGTGAACCACTCATGGATGTAGTAGGAATGGGTCCTATGATATCAGAATGAATCAACCCCAAAATACTGTTTGCATGGCTTGCCTTCCCTTGATCAAAATTGTGCTCAAGGTGTTTGCCGATACTACAACCTTTGCAAATTCCGCTGGAAGTTTTGATGGCTGGGAGGCCTTCAACCATGGAATTTTTCTGAAGTTTCTGCAATTATTTGAAGTTAAAATGACCAAATATATCATGCCATATCCTACTAAAATCATTCCCATGAGTCAGAAAAGTGGTGGGCTTTGCATCCGTAAAAAATTGGGAAAACTCATAGGCCTTAGCATGATGGTTTTCTATGCATTTTGCAACAAGTTTATTCAGATGCAATCTCAATGATTTCAATATCATTCGGCCTGAAAGTAACTCTCTTGGGCACTCTGGTATGATTCATTTGATATACACTCAAAATATTGGAGGCCAAGGAGGGTACATACAGAACATCAAAAAATATGCCATGTTCAAGTTTTACAGTACCTTTTCCTTTTGAAATGATCTGAGAATCATCTCCCATGTGGATGGGAATATTTGTGTCGATGTCAAGGATGAGAAGGAATATTTTCTTGCTATCATGTGATTCAAAGATCCAAAGTCTATGAGGAGAGATTTGGGCTTTGAGGTGCTTTCCATGAGAGCATGATGTCCTCTTTCTTGCTGGGTATCCTGATATTGATTATCTCTCTTCCGAACACTCTCCAGAAGATTGATATTGTTTCTCTTGAGGAGAGAAGTCATATCATCAAGATTCTTCTTCATGCAGGCATGTTCAGGGTGAAATCCCTTCTCACAATAGGAACACTTGACTTTCTCTTTGCATTGGTTTCCTTTGTTCTTGTGTTTCTTTTGAGCCGAAAGGCTCTTCTTGCTATTGGTTCTTTTCTTTAGGATTTGGAGCATCAAATTTATCCTTTTGATTCTTTTTCTTTCCTTTACCCTTCGAATCTTTGGGCCCAAGAGAAAACAGTGCTTGATATTTTGAGGATCTAATGATCTCCTTCTGTACAAGCTTGTCATGCTCGTTTGTGAGGGACTTGATGAAGGAATAAAGAGAAAGCATTTTCCAATTTGGGATTATTAGTTTCCCAGTATGGAATGTGGAAACAAAGACTGAATAATATGGACCAAGTTTTGAGAGGATAGATAGGATGAGCTGATAATCATCCTTCTTAACCTTGCACTGCTTTAAATGGAGCACCAAGTGCTTGAATTTTGTGAAAAAATCATTCATTGTTTTGTAGGAGCCTGGATTTAGGGAAATCAACTCATTTTCTAGTTGATAGATCCGTAGATCATCTTTTATCAAACAAAGAAGCAAACTGATCCCAAATATTCTTTGGAGTCTTCAATCTCGTGATGTGGAAGAGAATATATTTGGAGATAGACAAACACAAGAAAGCATAAGCTTCATCCAGCTTATTCCAGTATTTTATCTTCTCAGCAGCAGCATTAGGCTCTATTTCTGTGTTCATTGTGACCTGGTAGAGCCCTTTTGAATGGAGTTGAATCTCCATGTACTCCTTCCATTGGTGGTAATTGAAAGGAGTAAGAGGATCCAGAGTAGAAGCCATGGAGATGAGATAGCAAATGCAGTGAAGGACTTGTATAAACCTACAATCAAGACAAAAAGGGAAAAGTAAGGTCGAGCAACCTGCACATTTTAGGTTTTCATCACAACTAGCTTAATTGATCAAGCAAGCTTGATCAACAATTCCTTTGCTTAGGACTTATGTGGTAAACCTTCGGCTTCTTGTGCAGTGCTTGAATTTTTGAGCTTTTTGCTCAATTTTGCATGCTAGATCCGCAAAAAATCATGTATTTTTGAAGAAAGAGCTTCGTCCCACCATGGCTCTGATACCATATTGAATTCTGTCACTGCAATATTGAGACAATGCATAGACTTACAAGAGATTCAAGACAATTTAGGCATGAAATGACATAACGGTACTACAATAGGAGGTTGCGGTTGTGTATAATAAATAATAGAATGAAAATCAATAATGCAATACCATGAAAACTTGCATGAATGGAGACAATTTGAGTTCACTAGAGGTCATTCGAATTGAATGGATGGGTGTAGCTTAAATGTATGTTAGCCACACTGAACACACTAGTTAACCACTAATATAGCCATGATTGACTCTAACTGAGTCCTAGCTAAATCATAGTGCAATAAATGATTGAGTCGAACTGAAAGTAACTCAAGTACATGTCACTGCATGTCAATCAGAGGTGGTAGCGCATCACTAACTCCAGTTAGCTTCGATGAAGTGAAGTGAACTGAAACTGGTCATCAAAAGTTGTTGGAGGCACATTAACTCACTCCAGTTGGCCCAAATCAGCCCAAAATAGATAATGACAAGAGGGAGGATCCTTTACAACTCAGCTTAACTAATTATTAGGTGAAACAACATTCAATTAACTCATTGGTGCACTTATGATACTTAGATCACCCCATAATTGCTCCTTGATTGAAGGAGGAAGCCTAGTCAGCCTCCCTAATTGAAGGAGAAGGCTTAGTTGGCCTCCCTGATTGAAGGAGGGCGCAGGTGTGCTCATGTTGATGTCATGGTGTGTTGATGATGATGACAATTCGAGTCAATAACTTAGGATAGTGGTTAATTAGGCCAAAATTGACCAAAATAGGTGTGTGGTTTGGATAATGACTCCAACAATTAATAAGAAATAATTCAATTTAGGGTATATAGTGTAAGAAATTATATTGTGCACATAAATTGGGTCGTTTCGTTGTTGTTTTTGTTGTGTGTGTGTAAAATAACATAAACATGATGACTAAATTTATGATTTGAAATAATAAAAAAATAAATATGCCTCAAACATGTTAATATCCCATGAAATTGTGCATTATGTTAAATTTTAGTACAAATATTATTTACAACTACCTCACAGGAAATGTCAAAATTCTTTTAAGCTAATTCAGATATTTTACTATAGAACAATTCTCTCTACTTCACAATTAGAAAATTCTAAGGGAAAAGGTGATTAGGACATGAATATATGAAAACATGGAATCACCAATGACTACAGATAGAAACACAACTCATTATAGCCTTGTTATTTGTCCTTGAGTGTGGGATCCCTAGTGTATGGCTTTCTCTATAGCTTCTTTGCTCAAGTGTAGAAAATTCTTGTATGCTTCGATAATAATTGCTCTAGCTCAAACCATGGAAGTATTCATACACAAATTTTAGACAAACCAATGAAGATATGATAGTGAACCATTTAACATCACATAAATATAGATCAGATCTTAATCAAAGATCAACAATATTTTTTTATTGAATCTCTCAACAATTTTAGAGAAGAATTATGGAATTCATATAGATATTACATATGAGGGATAAATAGTTCTATTGAGAAACATCAATCCATGACAAGTTCCAAACTAGGGGTCAAATTACCTCAATTATCCAATCATAAATTGTTGAGATGGTGAAACAAACAAAAAAATTTACACACTTCAAAGAATCACGGTTGCATAACTAAATGACTCGAATCTCAAAATGGAGGGACATTATAAAATGCTAATGATATGTTACATACTTTATGAACATCGAAGGCTTGTTGCAAACATCTACCTAATACAGACTCTCAACCCTCTCACCACTTCTCTCAATGATTCAAATGAGAAGAGCACCTTATTATTATGTCCCCGACAAGGGGATATATATGAATCGCGTAGGCCTGTTAATTGGAGGTTCACATGAGAAATTTTTGGTGTTTTATTAAGTTTTGCATAGTTTGATTTTCAGGTGTATTAAATAATATTTTTTAAACTATTTTTTTGCATGTTCATTGGTTTGTGCAGCTGACGTTTCTCTAGGGTTTTGTGCCCCAAGACCGGGGGGCTAGCTCTCTTCAACAAATTTTAATACAACCAATCTTAATACATTTAATGCTCCCAGAAATTTTAAATATTTGCAACCCATTAAATGCACCACAGAGAGCTCATGCTCCTTTACATATTTCAATGCCAACACATTTCCCCACCATCCAAGCTACGCGTCCAATTCAACCATCACCTTGCAGAATTTGATTGGTTGTCTGGTGTTAATAGCTGACAAATGTAGATATTATTCATTATTTATTGTGTTAACTAAGCGGAATGAGGGGAGAATGGGGCTCATATATTTGGGATTTTTTTAGGATGCTGCACAAAAGGATATACGGGTATGCCAAAGAGAATTCGGGCCCTCTAAAACAAGGGGTTTATGCCATGGAAAGTAGTTGTAAGTTTTTAGTCAAGGGGTTTATTCCATGGAAAGAGCCGTTAGTTTTTAATCATGCCGGTATACCAAAAATTCCAGAAAATCCTTTGGAAATTCTGCATTGGCTGTATAAGCTTCAAGATAACAAAGTTATACTGGCATTACCTCTATGTGCCTTTGGATTTACGACTCCCTATATAAGGTAATTCTAAGTTTCTTTTTCTCATTCTATTTTAAAACTCCATTAATAGTTTACCAGGATCATACCTTAATATTATTTGTGCAATATTTGGTACAGGTTCAAAGAGTGTCCAATGCATTGGCGGTAACAAGTTCCCCATTGAAGAATATGTGATTATGATCAAGCCTTGAGAAGAATGGATGGGACTCTATTCATGAGTCTGTTGGGAGTTGTGTTGAGCAAATGATTGTCTTGTGTTAAGACAATTAGTAGGAATAGTATACTAACTTTTTATACCCTATATAAAGGCATATTTTACAATAGGTTAATCATGTTAAGACATAATGCTCGTTGTTTGGGGCTTAAGATCATCATGGGTATTTTTTTTACCCAGTATTGATTTATCTTGTGGCCGACAACACTGCTAACTAGTTGTAATTTTTTTTACATAATTAATAGAATAGTTAACCTAATTTACAAAAAATTTCTTTTTTAACTTGATTTTCTTTTTACAAAAATTGTTCCATTTTTTATCAATCACATTGCAGATTAAGATACAAACTTATTTATGTTACTATTATATCTATACAACATTGCATTGTTTGTATTTTAGCCAAAACCTGAATGTCTAAGCATTGGTTCCATTCTAAAGGTTAAGGTTTCCAAGCAGCCTCAGCCTAAACCTAGGGTTAGAGCAATTGAAATCCCTGGTTAATTTGAAGAAAATTTGTTTGGATGTGGCGATCGATTTACCCCCTAGTCCGTGATTGTCTCGTTTTCAGTGTTTTCGAGGGTTTGATTGTTAAATTCACAGTCACACTGCTGTTAATTTTTGGGCCAAATAAATGGTAGTGGCTTACAGTTTTGGCTTCCTGTATTTTCATAGAATTAAAGTAATTAAATATAGTCATTTTATCCTCCCAGTCACCTGTGTTTCTTTTTCCTTCTGGAATGATGATTGTGAAAGTAATCCAATTTTGTCTAGATTGCAAACTACAACAAAGTATATATGCAGGTTCAAGGTTTTCAAATTTTTGGGGGTTAAATTCTCTAACATTGAACTGGGGTGTGACGGCATATGGAATGTGATAAGAAAAATCACTAGTTTTTTTAATATCTTAATATATAGAATTTGTGGAGTCATGGATTCACTAAATTTAACATGAATTTATAAAATAAAAGAATATTTGAATTCTTATATTTTAATAAATGTCCAACCTTTATTAAAAAATATGTCTAAATTTAAATTCGTATAAATTCATATTTGTATAAATTTATTTTATATAATTCTAATTTTTTTGGTGAAGGACATCCTAATATAGGATTAAATATTTTAAAAGTATTTGTTAAAAAGTTGATTTTACACATATATTTATGCACCTCAACACCAATCTCATCACCATGCTTAGAATTGCCTGATTTCCAACTCAAATTGCTATTCTTAGATATATCTTCAAACATCTTCGTAAATCCTACAGGCCTCTAATATTGAACCTTGAAAAACATAAAAACAACCACAGGCTAGGGACAACAACTCTAAATCAGTCTAACCTAGAAATTCATGTGAGAATTTTGAAGGACTATCATCAAATTCTGCACAATGTCTCCTAAATTCGGAAGCCTTTAACACCGTGAACACTATTCAGTTACATTTATACAACATTTAAGCTGCCCTTAAATGCTTTATTTCTTGGTGGTGTGGGCTACTGAGGGTCTACTTTTTCTTTTGCTAGAGATGGAAAATGGATTATCCTGTTTTAAGACAATCAGCAGGAATAGTATATTAAGCTTCTATACCCCAGTTATAGGCATAGTTTACAACAACCTATGTCTGTTAAGACATAATTCTCTCTGTTTGGGGCTTAAGAACATTACATCATTGCACCTCAAGTTTATAAGTGTTTTTGAAGAATAAAGAAATTAAAATAGCTCTAAACTACAAAATGATGATTCTCTTGACATGTTTTTGTTTTTTATAACACTAAAATAAGACCATCCAAATATAAGAAGACATTACCTTAATTTATGGATTAATAATTTTCAACAAACATTTTTTTTTATTTACAAGTAGCATCTAGAGCTGAAATGATTGAGAATTTTCCATTTTATTAAGTGATTTGATCAAGGAAATCATTTTCTAATCTCTGACAGATGAGGCATGTAACTATAAATTCATGCAACGAATTAGTTCATTGTGTGCTTTGTACCTCAAATCAATTGAACAATACTATGGTTTATATAATTCTTTGCACATAGAAATGAGGTCTATAAATTAATGGCATGAAATAGTTGTTTATTTTCTCTTTTAATTATATTGAAAAGTTTAATTTCAAATGAATAAATAAACGTTATAAACGGCTGCTCGGCTGGTGATAATAATATTTTATGTCTAAAATACTTTTCCATGAAACAGAAGTTCTGATGATCAATTCATTAATGAATGTTTTATCTGATGAATTTTAATATACACTCTAATAAAATGGTTTTGAATCGGCTATTTTGCTTAATTTATTTATAATCGGTACTATCTTTTAATATTAACATATCAAAGTAGCGTACATCATCATCTTTTTTTTTGCAAATATAATAGTGATAGGTTTTAGTTTAAGATGTAATGCACATCATGTTATGTAGTTGTTAGTTTTTTAATTCAAAATTAATTATTAAAAAAATATTTTAAACTATTTCAGTTTAAAGTGAAATAATTAATCGTTAATATATGGATAATAAACATTTAATAATAATTAATTGATGGTAATCAGTTAAGAGTATTCATCCCTACCAGCGCTTGAGTAAGAATGGCGTGGTCCTACTGGAAATTGCCAGTAAATAGGGATAGTGAAGAACAACTACAACATACCAAGATGACTTAAACCCTAGTGCTCCAAGTTTTCTCTAAAGTATATCTTAAGAAACCCTAACACGTGAGTTTTTCACCTCAGCCTTTAAACTCTTGCATCACAGAAGCACGAAGACTACAAGACAAGTATATCAACAGGAAGATGCAAATGATTTAGTGACTAAGTTATGCATACACAAATATCCTCCTTCCCGAATACCACTTCCATGGACCTTTATCTATAAGACATGAATTGTTGCAGGGAAGAGAAGCAAGTATGGAAACCTTGGTATCTGTGATCATATTTTCCAGCACCGCCATTATGGATTTTATTCGGTCTACCTAATGGAAAGTGCTAAATAAAGCTTTAACGGTGATGAAATTTATTGATTCAGAATGGAAAATAGTCTCAAAGATATGAGATAAATGCTAAGATAAACTTATTAGTTGGAAATAAGCTCTGCAATGGGTTTTGGGAAACAGATTGCACTGCAAGCATCTGTTTGTCCTTCAACCTTGTTGTATCTAGTGGCCTGGAAATTTCTTTCTATATAACGTAAATTGCTAGTATTATGTTTTAATTGAGCGTGCTTTGTTATATTTTCTTATTATTATTTGTTATTGATTAGGGAATTTTTTCGTATCCATCAAAAAAGGCTTAAAGCAGGTCTAAGGAAATCCATGGTGTTTCATGTTCGTTTGTCTCATTTTTTTTGCGTGGAAGGTGAACTGATCCTGTTATGTTTTTTAACCTTCCTTGTTATATTGTCTTATTATTATTGAACATGGCGGTTTTATGTATCCATTGTAACGATCTTAAGGAAATTCTAAGGAACAGCCATGGTGTTTCAGGTTAGTTTGATATGCAGGCTATTGTTTTTCTTTCTTTCTTTCTTGATATTTTCAATATAGTGTAGTCTTGATTTCTCTCATGGTGAGTTACAATAGCGGTAACTAGTTGTACGTTTTTTTTTGCATAATTAATAGAATAATAAAAAATTGACCATTTTTTAGGTCAACTTTCTTTTATAAAAATTGTTCCATTTTCTTATTAACCAGCATAGATATATCTAAAAAGAGATCTACCAAGGACCGAGAGGGATCAAATATCTCAAGGTGTAAACTTTTTTTTACATTGGAAGTGTGTAACCCAATGTTTATGGTTTTAGTTTATCTAATTTATTTTATTATATATATGCAATTATAGATAATTTAAATTTAGTTTAAGCCGACATGTTACTTTTAATAATATTTTATTAATTTTTATAAAGGAGACCTATGAACTCTATGATGAGCACAGAAGGAGTTACATATCTCTCCCATACTGGGCTGTAGAATGCACCTCTTCGATGCAATCACATTGTAGATTAAGATACACACTTGTTTCTGTTACTATTACATATATATAGCATAGCATTGTTCATATTTTACCCAAAACTTGAAGGTCTAAACATTGCTCCCATTCTTGAGGCAATGGAAACTTAATGTGAAAGCTCAATACCAATACCTGGTAGTTTCGATTTCTTCCTTTCGACACCAATCTCATCACCATGCTTAGAATTGCCTAAATTCCAACTCCATTTTCTCTTCTTAGACATGTCTTCAAACATGTTCTTAAATCCTACAGGCCTCTAATACTAAACCAGAATGTGAGGGCAGTGATGAGAGATTGACAAACTAAACAATTGAGGATTAAACACTAATTAAATGGCCTATTGGGTTATGTATTCCTTATCTCCCAACGGTTAGAGGGGAGATGGTTAGAAAACAATTATTTTCTTCACTTGATTATTGTGATTATATGATATTTTATAGTGGGCGCAAAAGGAAATATGTAAAACCTGCGATGGGGAAGCTTATTTATGATTGGTTAGAAGTTGAAAGAGAATATTATATATGGTGTTCCTACACTTGTTAAACAAATAACTTATCAAACTCCAACTATTGTTAAGCAAATAAATTATCAAACTCCAATTATTGTTAAGCAAATAAATGATTAGACTCCAACCATTTGTTAAGTGAACACAAAGTATCTCCCTCCCTCCCTCCCCCACAATCTCCATTTTCAATAAAGATAGAGGTAATTTGAATATTCCACCCTATATACAATATGCATTCTCAACAAGGAAGAGATGGAGGAAAATGCCTAGCTGAATAGAATAGTGAACATAGATAAGTATAGAATGACATACAAACAAAGGTAATTAAGGACAATATATATTTCTATAAGTTGTAGAGTAATTGTTTATCTGTGAGCCACTATGAAACCACATATCCTCAATGCTTGAGATAATGCCATCTCTTCATTTGTGTCTACTTATTTTACCTATTAAATGTTCTATATTTTCACGCTATCCATCTCTAATTGGAATGGATGTTATGGATTTTGTTACAAGAAGGAAAGTTGTGATCTTAGGTTGCGTTATTTATACTCCATGATACACTCTTGCTTTTGATTGTGGTCATAGATAAATGGGTGAAACTACAATGGGTTACATGCTCGAATGGATCTTATACTAGAGATTTTGTAGCTAGATCAACTGAAAATAAAATAGGCTAATATTTACCTGTACTTTATGCACACCAATGAATTGATTCCCCTTCAAAGAATAGCCAGCTCAACATATTGGTGCAACACATGTGATGTTGCAAGTTATTTGTAGGTATACCTCTATATTAAGACACCTCTGATAACCCACAAGAAGCACATAGCACCATTACCTCTAAATGTGTTGTGTGTCACCACAACTCTTAATAGTTTTTGCTAAACACTAAAGCTACATAGAAACTTTGAATATCATCACATCACAATATCATGTCTTCTATTATTAAATTAAATAAAATTAACAAATATAACTATTAAATATGGACATGATTACGTTGAAGAGAAAAAACAGGCCTTGATATTTTTAATAACTTTAAACTACATGAATAGAGTTGTCTATGAAACTCAAGCCTTATTGGTGAGACTCCTAGAACTACAGTACTGCTAGAAGCATGCCTTATTATCATCAAATTATTCTTTATCTTGTTAATTGATGTACGATGTGAGGTAGCAAAAGAATATTTTCAAGATATAGTTTCTATAATAATTTCAGCAATTTTATTGTGATTTTATACCCGAGTAACGAACACTCCTCTATGGATTGGCTTTACAAGCTCATAGAAAGATTTTGTGTATAATTGATAACAAGGACATCCTTCCATAGGATATGCAGGGTCTCCGATTATGACGTCAAATCATTCATCTCTATTCTCAAGCTCAACCCCGCATTGAAGAATTTCGATTAAAGCTTTAAACTTTAGCAGGAACATAAGAAAATGAAGCATTAAAAATTGGTTACCTAGCATCATTGATAATGTGGTCAAAGAGAGAACTGCAAAATGCTTCTATGTTCACAATAAGGTATTTGCAGCAAAAATCAACAACATCCTGGAAGTAACATTTTATTTAAGTCCAGAAATATTCAAAATAAAAGCAAAAAAACTATAAATTGATGGAGACATGCGGTTAGACCTTATGGATGTCACACATCACCGCTTTCTTGACGTTCTTGTGTCGTAATACCTCTCAAGCTATGGAGCCTTCACTACCTCCCACGATGAAAACACTTGAGGATGAAATCACGCATCATGACTACAAATTAGAATCATGAGAACCAAGTCTTTGCTGACTCTCAAGTATTTATTACTGAAAGAATAACATACCAACATTGCCTGACTTTTGAGGTAAGCATAGCCATCTCGTAGATCTCAAGAGGCCCTCTTAGATATAAGTTGTTTGTATTAAGATCTAATATAGTTAAAACTTTAGTGTCTGATTGCTATGAGAACTAAAAGCTGCATGCAAATAGCTCCTCCCCATTGCAAGTGTCAGGGACATTGCCACCATGTGGCTCTTGTTTATATATTTTACAAGAGGTATCTAGTTAATAAGAAATATCCATTATCTATCATTTGGTGTGCATTCCATACTCTTAGATGGCACATAGACCAACAAAATATCATTAAAGTGGGAAACGGGGACAACCACTTCTTATCTCATCGCGTGAAGTATATTCCTTTTGGATACTCCATTCGAGGATCACTCTTTACTATGCCAATACAGCTTAGTGGAGAACTTTAAGAATTGTCCAAGACCAACACATGTCTTCCTTATGATTGGGTTATGGGCCCAACTCACTTCCTTTAGTCCTTGATACAATTTTCAAGATTATAGAATTCACCGCCATCCAACTCATTCCAATAATTATGATTATTGTAAGAAAGGTGGATATCATGATCCACATAGTAATATTTCACATCTTCCATTTCAATGGACATCCTCCATTTTAGTGTCATATATGATGGCATGAGGAGTAAGTGGATATTCTGGAAAGAATCCTCTTTAGAATGAAGATCCTGCTAATTTTGGTGGACTTGCAACTTCTAGAAAATGGATTTATAAATGTATTCAGGCTGCATAGAAGGATATTGATCATGGTATTTGCATAGTGATAGTTCATCAAGTTGTGCATTTGGTGAAAATTTGAAGTTGGGTAACTATTTTGCTTGTTTTTTGACAAACAAAATTGAAAATTTTGATGTTTTTCAATTTCCACCCCTCTAAACCCATACCTCCCTTAGGAATTTCACCTTGAAGTAAACACAAATGCTTTAGAGAATTGAATTTGATTTATACTTGTATTTTTTAATATAATTATGATCATATGGTGGGACAAATGTGGTGCTCACTCACTGCATATACTTGAAAATTTTAGGTATAGATAATGAGTGACCTACATGAGTACTATTTTTTTTTAGATATGGTTCAAGATTTTAAGAAAAATAATGTATGATCATAATATACACTCAGTACACTTGTGCATGGACTATATTTTGATATTTTTCAGAGTAGTGAACTATTTTTTATTATTTATTGAAATTACATATGTTTCGAAAATGGTGCATTATAGGCACATGTTGGTAAGCGACAATTTTATTTTTACTGTGACTCTTATTGAACAAAATAAAATCACGCTTTTGAAGAGGACAGGACAAGGAAGATATATGTGAAGATTTCAAATTTTTTTGTATTGCATTTTTTAAGATATTGAATTTTCGTTGTGACTGGTTTTCAACTCCCTAACTTTTTCAATGATGGAGTTTAGAAAATAATAATAATAAATATCACTTAATAAATTAAAAAAAAATTATACCATGAGAAATTAGATTCAAAGTTGAATTTATTGGTATAAAATCCAACTGATAACTCTGCTATTTTGCAGGGTTTCATAACAAAGTCTGAAGTTCCTAAAGACTACAGAAATGCTCCCAAATTTCGTTGACCAAATACTCTCAGGTGAGAAAATATCTCAACCAAGAGATTGTTAAAACTCTCGAGTGAGATATTTTCTACCTAAAAAATAACCATGGGAGAGAAAATTAACCACAGTCGTTGTGTATCTAAACTCTCACCCAAGAGTTTGAAATAAACTCTCGGGAAAGAGTTTTTGTACACAATGCCCTGAGAATATTTTTTAGTCGACATATTAAATGCACAAGACCCGAGCCGACAGACAATAATATTATTAAACTCTTTCCTGAGAAATCTATAAATATACCCTCGGTCGAGATATTTTAAACATAATTCAAAATAATTTCTACTATACCGGTTGGGGGCAAGTGCGAATATAGTGCAAATATGGTTCAATGTGCAAAAATCATCAATAGAAGTTTGAGTAATTTTGTAACACCCCGATTTTGACCTCGTTTGCATTAAATGTATATTATGTAAATATTGTATTTAATCATGGTTTGGAGATAAAGGAAAAATCCCCACCATTGATTTATCATTTTATGTTTCAGCAATTAAAATCGACACCGATGATATTTTGTGCTAGCCGACACATTATAATTTTGGACATCATATAAATGTGCAATTTAATTAAAAAACCACAACTAGCTATGTCAATGCAACAAATAATGAGATGGGGGCATGATTTCCTAAGGATGGGGGGGGGATGTTTAACCTTGAGCCATTGGGGAAAATCCATGTGTCAAGAGGAGAACTCATCTAGTTGTTAAACACCTTTTTGTCTTACCTACCCCAACCATTTAAATTTCTCCAAAAGTTAGTTGGGAAGTTATTGCCTTGGGGCTTGGGAGGTCTGGGCAGCCGTCAATTCTAGCAGGGTTGTTATCCTTGACCACATGCTTGCCCAAGGGAAATTTTTCGTCCATTACCCTCATGTGGAAGAGAGAAACTGCATTCTACTCACACGCATGCATTTTCTCTCATGCAATCATGTAGCTGATTTTCCTCATGATTTTGGAGAGATGCTAGACATTTTTTCAGCATCCATCCTTCATCCACATTCAGCTCTTATGCAGTTGAACCCTCCTAGGTTTTTATCCTTCACGTTTTTGTGTTGTTCCCATATTTCCATAGTTGGGAATTTCATTTTTTGTGGTGTTGCACAGCCAATAGGGGATAGACCCACGATTTCAGGGACTGAGGGAGTCGTTTTGTCCCACATGAAGCCATATATCATTTTTGTAAATGAATTGCATAGGTTGGGTTGTTTTACTCAATTTCCATTTCCAATTTTTGCCTCGATGATGTTTTTCATCAATCCCAGAACTTGCATTTATTGTGTATGCTTCTGTTGTTTGGTATGAACTGATTTGGAAGTGGAAATGGGGTCTGACTAGCTTGATAAACCTAGTGTGAGAAGGAACCTCACAGATAGATCTAGGGGGCTATTTTTCTTCTTTGCACACCCTGAATAGCACTGGGAGGGAAGGCATAGCTTGAGATACTATGTAGCAGAGAAGGGGATGCTTCCTTGTGTTGGGTGTGTATATGTTTTAGGAGCCAATCCCAATCTGGTACATGTGTCCCTAGCTCTATGGTTGAGCTCACTAGCTTAGCAATCAACCTTTCCAGCTCCTTAGCATCCTGATAAACCCAACTGTGTTTTAATTGGCTTAATTTGTTATATCCTTGGCTATGTGAGAGTTTATTAGTGTTGCCTTATTCCTGGTGGAAATCATGCCCAACTCGGGGGTGGCAGTGCTACTGAGAGATTGAAGAGCACTCTAGCCTATGGTTGGGTGGAACATTGTAGCGACATAGCTGGTTGCGGGACAAGCTTCTTTCAAGATAAGTATCTCTTATCTATTTTATCTCTGCAACTGTATGTTCTTATTGATTAATATGAACATGTTAAATGCTTGAATGGAATTTATTTTGCTTCCATTGTATGTTAATGATTTATGCATATGTGCATGTTGTTAGTTAAATGCATTCTTATCCTGTGCATGTTCATGGGGCTATTTTGCCGAGATATGATAGCATCATCATTGCGTTCCCTCTCAGGTAGACGAGAGGGGACGTGATAAAAAATTTCTTACTTGTGTTTTTTTTTTATTCCTTATGGAATTTGTTATTATTTTCATGTTGCACATTTTTTAAAGGGGTACATATTACTCATTTAAACTAGTTTGGGTAATTTTTTTGTACTTGTGGATTTTTTTTGTTATTTATGAAATATGTTAATTTTTTTGTTGTTACAATTTTTTTAACGAGAATGTATATTATTATAAGATGGGCATAAAAACTCTAATATTTGGAACCATGAAATATCAATTGTAACCCAACAATTACCCGTGATTTTGACATAATTTGCACATGCATGCATGGCAACAAAACTATGGAAGCATAACTCAATATTGGTAGAATGTGTTCTTAGCATTTACAAACACCAACATACCAACATACCCAAACATCAACTCTATCATCATAGAACATGAATGACAAAACTATTTTCCTCAAAGGTAACAATACTCATCCCTAACATTTGTGTTTAGCATATATAATTACATGTTTTTAAGGAAAAATGAATTAAATTACGATTTCAGTCAAGACTTGTGAAATTTGTCTCTATCATATTGTACATTTTTTTCCAAGAAAAAATATGAATATTGCAATTTTTTTAATGGAAAAAAGGATATTGGAATTTGTTTTAAGTCGCTTATGTAATGTTGTTTTTTTCATATCGCAATTTTGCTCTTAAATATTGAAATTTGTTTCATTAATTATATAATTTTATATATCCTATTTATTAATATATGATTTCATGATTTTTCTAATTGGATTTTAGGTTTTCAATTCTTTGAACATGGGAAACCAAAGGAATTGTAACAGAAAGTATAATCACATTAGAATTGATCAAGAGCCAAGGAAAGAGCAACAACATGAACAAACGCAACAATTAAGAGAAAAAAGAAAAAGGGAACAAAATGTGGAGACATGTGACGGTTTTTTAAGAAATAAAAAAGTCGAAAAACACAATGATGAAAGAAATGAAGAAGATGTAGGAAATGAGGAGATGATAAATGTTAAGGGAACAATAGCCAGTGTTGA
This sequence comes from Pseudotsuga menziesii, assembly GCA_001517045.1. Lineage (NCBI taxonomy): Eukaryota > Viridiplantae > Streptophyta > Pinopsida > Pinales > Pinaceae > Pseudotsuga > Pseudotsuga menziesii. Next base: position 219,494 of record LPNX010907795.1, read on the forward strand.
TATTGACACAATGATTGGTGAGTAAATATTATTTTAAGTTTAAATAGTTATTTAATTTTTATATATTTGATTTGAAAGTTCACAATATTTTAAAATTATTTTGAGATACACACACACACATACACACACAAAGTGAACAATTTATAAATTTATATTTTTTTTATGCAGAGTCAACATCCAACTCACAACAAGTCCCTACCACTCCTATAAATGCAAAGAGATTAATTGGAAGTTGCAGCAATATCGTTATTGATGAATTTTTTTTGGAAAATATGGATTCAAGTAAAATTGAAGAATTTATACCAACAATACAAGATCAAAAATTTCAATCTATAGAAAAATCAATTAGACAAAAAATCTTGAAGGTACTTATGCCATAGCACAAGCTTAGTTGTTGCATAGATTGTTGAAGCAAAAATGTGTAAGAGATGTAGTTAAATTATTGGGCGTTAAAAGTATCAAAGAGGTTAAAACAAATGGGATGGTATTAAAAAATGTTATTTACACCCTTGCCACACTTTCTAAGAGGTGATCTAGTGATGAAAAGGTTTCTCATAGAGAATTGCTAACATGTGTTGTTGCAAAAAGAACTACATCGAGTCAGTTGATGGCAATGACTGCAAAAATATTAAACACATCAAAAAAAGTTATTTAAGTATAAAAAATTTAAGTTCAATGAGATGAGAATGATGAAGTTGCATGTTAGGAAACCCAATCATGATAGACTTCTAGATAATGTGAGGGATTGGGTGGAGGAGTTTTGGAATTTGAACTCTCATGTCTTACCAAATGAAAAGGATGTTGTGTGGCATCGAATATCCAAAGGAGTTTTTGAAACTCATTCCAAACATATAGCAGAGGTCACTCAAGTGGAAATGTTGAAGAATTTTAATAAGAGTACCATTGATGTGAAAATTTCCCTTAGCACATTTATCAAACTTAAACCATGGTATGTCAGTCCCATCACTATTATGGACACATGTTGGTGTCAGGACCATGTAGAATTTCAATTATATTATGAGACTTTTGTAAATTTTGGTATACAATATTGGCCAAATGATCCCCCTCCTTCGAGTGTTCATGAATTTGTCTCTGAGATATTATGTGCACGAGGGAATGATAAGTATTTTATAAGAAAGGATGTATATGTGGTAGAAAATGAAATGAATATGCTAATTTGGAATTTTTTGATGTTAAATATCCAATCAATCCAAATTATCCTCGACTTCCAAATGTCACTGTGAAATGGAAGAGACATGGATATGTTCAATACACGCCTATTACAGATTCAGTGAAAACATCCAAAAAATGATTTACTTGAATATGATATTCCAGTGATATCTTTTATGGAAAATTTTAGGGAGAAAACGTATGGATATATTAAGAACTCCCACACATCATGATGGCAATATGTTCAGTTCAAACAATCTAGAGATGTTTTTCCAAAGGGAACAATATTATCAGTGGTTGATTTCGTTGAGAATTACACTTTCACACCACAAAAGGAAATACAAAGCAAATATTATCATTCAGATCAAGTGTATATACTTGTGCACATTTTGTATAGACATGGAGAGCTTGATATTGATTATATTGATAGAAATGAAAATGGACGTGAATTGATTAAAAAGTACCATTTCTACATTAGTGACGACCGTACACATGATACAAGTTTGTTCAACATTGTTTTAATATGCTTTATAAATATTATATCAAGATGAGGAGTCACTTTTACAAAAGAATGGGTGTGGTCTGACTATTGCATTGGTCAGTTTAAATCAGCTCTACCATTTTATTGGTTGTCTCACCTTCACAATACAATGTATATTCGCCACACATGGAGTTTTTTTGAAATGGGGCATGGAAAAGGAGAGCATGATGGTGTTGGGGCCTGCATAAAGTGTGCAATAGAATATATCAATTGAGTCACTATGTTGTCTGACTTGTAAATTCACTCAATGTTGTTAATTGGTGCAAACAAAATTTAAGTCTTGAGTTCAATAAAAGGATGGATTGCATGAGAAGGCATGTAAATGTTTCCTTGACACTGTTTATAATATGTGTGTGTGTGTTTTAGACCTATATATGTACAATTTTTTAACGATTTTTTTGTTTGTACCTTGAACAAATACTTTCGGTATATACTAATGGTTGATGTTGATGTATCGATGCCATATAATTGTGTTGCAATCCCTGGAACAAGGAGTTTACATTCTATTAGGACTGAGAAAGTGGAAAATATACACTTTGTTCATAAATGAAAGTACCCTTGATTTTTTTCTTATATGTATTGATAATGGGGAATCCATCGATGAATGTCAAAATGAAACTAACAAATTTGTGAAACCTTTGGTACACAAAGAACTATCACTGTTTCCCCCAATCACAAGTTTCACTGATACAGATCACAATGAAGTAGTTATGATTGATAAATATTATGATTGTGTTTCTGATATGGTAAACAAGGAAATGTATTCATTGTCATTGCACCAACAGATAATCTAGAAAATGTGCATTATTACTTATTAAGATGCATAAGGTTGAAAAGCACATCGCTGCAAGAACTTAAAGATCCATAAAATCATACATATGCAGTCGGTTCGATGGTTTTAATGGGACATTTATTTGAATATGTAAAGAATTGTATTGACCATATAATTTTTCAGGACTACCAGGTAGATGTTATATGTGCCTAATATAGTCATTTGGTCATATCAACTCGATTGCAGTTGAGACCAGTGAAGGCTAGGGAAAATTCCAAGCATCGAAAATGGAAATTGTCGATAGAAGATCATAATGCCATTCTTGAAAATTTTGCACTCACCCATTTCATGTGAATGTAACAAATACATTGATAGATCTTTGTTTGATTGTACCTTGTTAGAACATCTAGAAAATTATTGTTCTTGGAATATGTTGTGATCTGAATTATGTGGTATTGTTGGTGAACTATGGATTGTGATCTATAATTAAATGTGATAATGGAACTTGTACTTTGAATTTGGATATTTATTTTGAAAAATATAAGAATAAACAATGCACAGTGGATGTTTCCCGATTTATTTTTTTACCACAAAAATTTGTTGTGGCCCACTTATTTTATTGTCTCAAGTTCTTATTAACTTTGTTTATTTGGTCATTGTTCAAAAAAATGCATATGTAGTTACATGTATAGTTCATGAATGTGTAAATGTAGTTACATGTTTAGTTCATGAATCAAAAATAAATATGTATGTACGTGTACATGGGTTTAAATAATGAGATCATCAACATGTTAGCTACACATCAAGTTTTGATTTTTATATATTTTATGTTTTTTGCAAGAGATGAAAGAATAATGTTCATACGTCACTAGACACATGACAAGTACCAAATGGATTGCATTCTTGGTAGACATATATCATGCATTTAAAGGCAATTCAAGAAAATGGATATATCTTGTTGCATTAGTTTGTGGATTAATGATTTAGGTTTTTATACCATCTCAACTAAGACAAATTTTGAATGCATAGTATTTGAGCCAAGTTAAAAAATGAATCATAGTTCATGTGAAATTGTAGTTGTGATGAAGATTGGTGTTCATGTAAGTTTATTATCAACGGTTGATATTTATACCATCTCAACTAGAACAAATTTTGAATGCATCTAGTCTTTGATCCTTTCAAAAAATGGACAATTCTTAGAAGGTGAAATTGTAGTTGTGATGAAGACTGGTGTTCATGTAATTTTTAATCAATGGTTGAGGTTTTTATACCATCTCAACAAAGACATATTTTGAATTCACATAGTCTTTGAGTGTTTCAAAAATGAAAGATGCTTAGGAGGTGAAATTGCAGTTGTGATGAAGAGTCCAGTGTTCATTTAATTTGTGGATCAACGATTGAGGTTTTTATACCATATCAACTAAGACATGTTTTGAATGCACATAGTCTTTGAGTGTTTCAAAAAATGAAAGATTCTTAGAAGGTGAAATTGTAGTTGTGATGAAGACTCCAATGTTCATGTAATTTGTAGATAAATAGTTGAGGTTGTTATACCATCTCAACTAAGACATATTTTGAATGCACAATATTTGAGTGCTTCAAAAAATGAAAACTTCTTAGAAGGTGAAATTGCAGTTGTTATGAAGACTCCAGTGTTCATATAATTTGTGGATCAAAGGTTGAGTTTTTTATACCATCTCAACTAAGACATATTTTGAATGCGTCTATTCTTTGAGCCTTTCAAAAAATAGAATATTATTAGAAGGTGAAATTGCAGTTGTGATGAATACTGGTGTTCATGTAATTTTTTGATCAATGGTTTAGGTTTTTATACCATCACAACTAGAACAAATTTTGAATGCATCTAGTCTTCGATCCTTTCAAAAAATGGAAGATTCTTAGAAGGTGAAATTGTAGTTGTGATGAAGACTGGTGTTCATGTAATTTTTTTATCAATGGTTGAGGTTTTTATACCATCTCAACTAAGACATATTTTGAATTCACATAGTATTTGAGCGTTTCAAAAAATGAAAGATTCTTAGAAGGTGAAATTGTAGTTGTGATGAAGACTCCAGTGTTCATGTAATTTTTGGATCAACAGTTGAAGTATTTATACCATATCAACTAAGAAATATTTTGAATGCACATAGTCTTTGAGTGTTTCAAAAAATGAAAGATTATTAGAAGGTGAAATTGCAGTTGCGATGAAGACTCCAATGTTCATGTAATGTGTAGATAAATAGTTGAGGTCGTTATACCATCTCAAGTAAGACATATTTTGAATGCACAATAATTGAGTGCGTCAAAAAACAAAAACTTTCTTAGAAGGTGAAATTGCAGTTGTGATGAAGACTCCATTGTTCATGTAATTTGTGGATCAAAGGATGAGGTTTTTATACCATCTCAACTAATACATATTTTGAATGCATCTAGTCTTTGAGCCTTTCAAAAAATGGAATAATATTAGAAGGTGAAATTGCAGTTGTGATGAATACTGGTGTTCATGTAATTTTTCGATCAATGGTTGAGGTTTTTATACCATCTCAAATAAGACATATTTTGAATGCACATAGTCTTTGACCATTTCAAAAAATGGAAGATTCTCAGAAGGTGAAATTGCAATTGTGATGAAGACTCCAATGTTCATGTAATTTGTGGATCAACGGTTGAGGTTTTTATACTATCTCAACTAAGCCATATTTTGAATGCATCTAGTATACAAGCCTTTCAAAAAATGGAAGATTTTTAGAAGGTGAAATCACAGTTGTGATGAAGACTAGTGTTCATGTAATTTTTCCATCAATGGTTGAGGTTTTTATACCATCTCAACTAAGACATTTTGAATGCATAGTATTTTAGAAATATCATGGAAAGAGGATAGATAAGGAGCAATATCATGACAAGTGGTAGTCATCCTAGAGCTTAGATTGAAAATGGATAGAAAATTATAAGGTTGGTGTTCCACATAAAGAAGAGCTAAGGAAATTTTTAATCAAGAATTCCTTGAAACTAAAATATCTACCAAAATAGTTTCAAAGAAAAACTACTTACTTTATAAGAAAACTACTTATTAAACATTTCCCTCTAGGAATGTAAACATGACAAACATGATGACCACATCTATAGTTCATTGTGGAGTTCATGATATCCATATAAATAAGAGCTAAGGAATTGGTTGTTTACCTTATCTTCCAAACAATGTGAAAATGTATACTAGAGTAGTGTTAGAACATAATTCTATGTAATTATAAACATTGTTTTTCCAAGTATTTAAGGGTAGAAATTTTAAGTCTCATGGATCTTTGGCTTTGGATGAAACATAGAAAAAATTAAATTACAATTATAGGTTTTTAGTTATGTAAAAAAAGTTATTTTTAAAATTTTTATATCCAATTTAATTAAGAATATATATGTTTAAAATTTTAATTTATCACTATATTTTTTTATTCTAAATAGATTCATTATCAAACTTGTATGAAATAAAGGAAAACCACTTGTATGGTAGAGTGTGTGACCAAACAAAAGAAGTATGGATAATAAATCTCATGTCAATAGTAGGATTAGAGATGATAAACAAATAATTTCGAGTATGGATTTTTTTTTAAATGTTCAAGAAATATGTCCTTCTAAGATCTTATTTCTATGTCTTGATCTTGTGCAAGAATCTACTAAGTTTAGTACGCCTCATAGCATTGTCATCTTATTTGGACTTTGGTTGATATTAATCATATTTTGTCCCAAACATATATGACTCGAGCATAGATGGTAAGATGGAAGACCCATAGATTTTAATTTACTTGTTTATAAAAGTAATTATTATGTGACAAACTTTATTTAAATTACTCTTTTTTTCCAACTACCTTTCAACTAGATTTTAATTTACTTGTTTATAACAGTAATTATTATGTGACAAAGTTTATCTAAAAGACCCATAGATGGTAAGATAGAAGACCCATAGATTTTAATTTACTTATTTATAAAAGTAATTATTATGTGTCGGTTTATATAAATTACTCTTTTTTTCCAACTACTTTAACAAGGATCAAAAGGTACTTGATGCATGTCTTCTTCTAGCAACCATTGTTGTCTAACTTCTCATTGGTGGTAAAAGCCTAAAATTATATGTTTTAAACTTAATTCCTTTAATTCATTTTCTTATAGTGTTATTTTTATACAACATTGTTTGCATGTTGAGAAGAAAATCAAAGAACTATTTAAATGTTCCCTAATATTTCTATCTACTTATTTTGTGAAAAATGTAAAAATTGAACTCCGTATATTCTTCAACATAATGGAGGGAGAAAGAATTTTGTAATTATTTGTTTATATTCTAAAAATGTCAATTTGGTCTTATTAGTGGAAAGAGTGATGTGAGTTTGGTATATTAAATTAAACATAATGTTGGGAGAAACAATTTGTAATTATTTGTTTATATTATGAAAATGTCAATTTGGTATTATTTGGTCTTATTAGTTGCAAGAGTGATGTGAGTTTGGTATATTAAATTAAACTTTCCTTAGGTACAAAAGCTTGGGATATTAAGGCATTTTGACATGTTTGAATTTTATAGAGAAAAAAAGAATTCTAATTTTTAATTTTTAAACAATAGATATAGTATTTTGTTACCATTTAATGCAATGCTTATTTAAAGAGAGTAGATATAATTATATGTTACAACTTATTGTAACACTTGTTTAAACTATAACTTTTAATTTAATGTCGAATTAAATTTTGTACTTATATATTCTTTTTTTCCTCTCAGTGTTATTATTTCAAAATCTAAAATGATTTGAGAACATATAGTCTCATCACTCCCCTCAATGGAACAAAATGAAAAACCATCTTCATTTAGCGGAACTTTGTGTTATTGATGTAGTAGGTGTTGGAGTCATTATCCAACTTACACACTTTATTTGGTCAAGTTTGACCTAATTACCCATTATCCTAAGTTTAATTGACTTAATTGGCAGTAGATGAGCACACTATGACATCAGCATGAGCACACCCACGCCTTCCTTCAATCAAGGAGGCCAACTAATCCTTCTCCTTCAATTAGGGAGGCTAACTGGGCTTCCTCCTTAAAATAAGGAGCAATTCTGGGGTGATCTGAGTGTCATAAGTGCACCTAATTGTTAACTGATTATTGTTTCACCTAACAATCAGTTAATCTGAGTGTTAAAGGTGCCTCCATCATGAAATTGTCTATTTTGGGCTGATTGGGATGAACTAGAGTGAACTAATGTGCCTCCAACTGACTGTGTTGACCAGTATCACTTCAGTGAACTTCATCAGAGCTACTTGGAGTTAGTGATGCACTACCACCTATTATTTGGCATGCAGTGACATGTGTTTGAGTTAAATTTAGTTAGACTTAGTCATCTATTGCAATCTGATTCATTTAGGACTCAGTGAGAGTCAGTTATGGTAAGTTCAGTGGTTAACTAAGTGTGTATAGTGTTGGCTAACCATCAGTTAAGCTACACCCATCCATGCAATTCGAATGACCTCCTAGTGAATTTGAATTGGCTTGGAATTCATGCATGACATTGTATTGTATTATTCATTCTTTCATTGAATATACAGAGTTTCAACCTCCTATTGCAGTACCATTACATCATTTCATGTCTAATTTGTCTTGAATCACTTATGAGTTTGTACTTTGTCCCAATATTGTTGTGAAAGAATTAATATGGTATCAGAGAATAGGTCTCAGGTTCAACTCCCTTGAGCTAAATTGGAGGTGGGGTGTTGGAGTATCAGTACAACCTCCTCATGGTATAATCGCTGCACCTCTGGGAATATAAAACAAGTGGACTAACCGCCACTCCTAGCGATAGGGCCTTGTGTTGGGTTTCAAATGTTCATCAACATATGCAGGTTTTTATGTAACGACAAACCTTACATGGTAGTAGAGCCACGGTGGGAGGAAGATATTCTTCAAGAAAAACATGATTTTTTGTTGGATCTAGCATGCAAAATTGAGCAAAATCTCAAATTCCATCACTGCACCAGAAGCCAAAGGTTTACCACTTAATACCCCATGTAAAGGAATTGTTCATCAAGATTTCTTGATCAATTATACTAGGTGTGATGAAAACCTGAAATGTGTAGGTTGTTCGACCTTACAGTGACTTTTTTGTGTTGATTACAAGATTTTTTACAGGTTCAATGCATTTGCTACAGTAGAAGTATGGCTTCTTCCAGAGAACTTCTAACGCCTTTCAATTATCACCAATGGAAAGGAGATATGTAGATACACTTATGTGGTAAATGTCTCTACAGAGTCACTATGGACATGGAGGAAGAGCCTAACCATGTTTTGGACAAGGTTAAATTATTTAACAAAATGGATGAAGCTTTTGTGTTTCTGTGTCTCTCTATATCTAAGGACCTACTTTTCCATCTCTTGAGATTGAAGACTCCAAAAGAAATTTGGGACCAACTTGCCTCCTTGTATGAAAAACAAGATCATTTGAGGATTTATCAGCTGGAGAATGACTTGATTTATTTTCAACCTAGAAATTTCAAGACTCTCAATGAATTCTTCACAAAATTCAAGTATCTAGTCCTATAGTTGAAGCAGTGTGAGGTGAAGAAGGAGGATGATCATCGCATCCTTGTCATTCTCTCAAAACTTGGTGCTAAATACTATGTATTTGTTTCCACTTTTCATTCCGGGAAGCTCACAACCCATGGATTGAAGATGCCTTCTCTCAATTCCTTCATTGAGTCCCTAACAAAAGAGCATGATAAGCTTGTTTAGATGGGGATCATTCAATCCTCAAAACATCAAGCCCTATTTGCTTCGAGTCCCAAAGATCTAAAGGGGAAAGGGAAGAAGAATCAAAATAGTAAATTCGAAGCTTCAAATCCTAAAGAAAAGATCTAGTAACAAGAAGAGTCTTCGGGCTCAAAGAAACACAAGAACAAAGGAAACCAAGGAAAAGAGAAAGTCAAGTGCTCATATTGTGGGAAGGGCTTCCACCCTGAACATGCCTGCATGAAGAAGAATATTTATGAGATGGATTCTCTCCTTGAGAGAAACAATATCAATCTTTCGAAGAGTGTTCGAAATAAAGATCACCAATATTAGGATACCCAACAAGAAAGAGGACATGCTCTCATGGAAAGCACCTCGAAGCCCAAAGCTCTGCTCATAGAATCTGGAGCTTTGAATCATATGATGGAAAGCAAAGATTCCTTCTCTTCTCTGGACACCAGAAAGAGCATTCCCCTCCACATGTGAGATGATTCCACCATCATTTCAAAAGGACAAGGTACAATAGATCTTGAACATGGAATTGTTTTCAATGTTCTGTATGTACCCTCCTTGGCTTCCAACCTCCTGATTGTATATCAAATGACTCATACCAGAGTTCCCAAGAGAGAAACATTCATCCCTAATGATGTAGAAATCACTTATATTGCATCTGGTAAACTTGTTGCAAAAGGCTTAGCAAACCATCATGCAAAATCCTATGATTTTTCCCATTTTTTGGCGGATGCAAAGCCCACCGCTCTTCTGACTCATGGAAATGAGGTCAATAGACTATGGAATGAGAGATTTGGTCATTTAAATTTCAAGTACTTGTAGCAACTTTAGAAAAATTCCATGGTTGAAGGATTCCCAACCATCAAAGCTACCACCGAGGTTTGCAATGGTTGTATTGTTGGCAAACACCCTAAGCACAAGTTTGATCGAGGAAAGGAAAGTCATGCATAAAGTATCTTGGATCTGATTCATTATGATATCAGCGGACCGATGCACACCACATCCATGAATGGATCTCAATATGTACTCACCTTCATAGATGATTTTTCTAGATACACTTGGGTTTTCTTCATCAAGAAAAAATATGAAGTTTTGGAGACATTTGTTGAGTTGAAAGCATTGGTTGAGAATGCCTCTAAGACAAATATTAAATATCTAAGAATATATCAGTAATTAATTTCTGCAAATATTTTCAGATATTGGGATCAAGATCCAACATTCCATTCCCTACACTCCTCAGCAAAGTGGTGTAGTGGAAAGGAAAGATCTCTCTCTCAAGGAGATGACCACATGCATGCTGGAAGCAAAAGGATTGGCTGAAAATTTGTTGGTGAGGCCATGAATGTTGTTGCAAACATTCAGAACAGAGTACCTCACTCCTCCATGAAATTCAAGAAACCTTTTGAAGCCTATTTTGGACACAAGCCGGATGTGTCAAATTTTAGGGTGTTTGGGTCCACTGCATGGGCCTGAATTCTGCATGACAAGAGGAAGGATTTGCAACTGCAAAGTGTTGAATGTTTGTTTATTGGATATATAGAATAATATAAAGGTTTAAAGATTATAAATATCAAAACAAAACAAATTTTCATCGAAATAAGTGTCCGATTTGAAGAGCCTCTCCAAGGGGTAGAACTGATCAAGGAGAAATCTGTTGAAATTCCCTCATGTTCTACTCATTATTTAGATGATGAAATTGGGAGTGATGGCTCTGATTTTCTGATATGATGCCTGATATCAGTTAGAAATAAATATCAGGTTCAGAATCAGATTCTTAATTTAAAACACATCTCCCAACTTGGGCCAAGAAGACACTCTCTTCCGCCCGGGAAAACATTGGAAATCCTGCTGATCCAAGAATAACCCAGTCTCATTTTCAAAGAGTAGGTATTGCACTCTCTTGTCATGATTAATTGCTGTCCAATAAATTTTATTTAATGATTGGGTCAGATACTAAGTCCTACTACCATTCTCAGAAATATCCAATATGGCAAGCTTCTATGGATGAAGAGTTTAATTCTCTTCGGAAACATGCTACTTGGGAGCTAGTTTCTCTTCCACCTGGGAGGAAATTAGTTCAATGAAAGTGGGTGTTTCAGAAAAAGGTTTCTACTAATGGAAAAACCTGAAAATATATGGAAAGGATGGTTGCAAAAGGTTTCTCCCATGTCCAAGGAGTGGACTATCATGAGACATTTGCACCGATGGGAAAGATGGACTCCATCCGCCTAGTTTTGGCCATTTCGGCATCCAAGCACTAGGAGGTGAATTATATGGATGTCAAGAGTTCCTTTATACATGGAGATATTCATGAGGAGATATATATGAAGAAGCCTGAGGGGTACACATCAGATCCTTCTTTGGTTTTCAAATTGCAGAAATCACTCTATGGGTTGAAACAGGCCCCAGGATCATGGTATGCCAAGATGGATGCTTTTCTGCTTTCACAAAAATTCCAAAGGTGTAAATCAGATCCGAAAGTGTATATACAGAATTATTATGGTAATTAACTTATCATTGTTTTATATGTTGATGATATTTTGATTACAAGAAGCACACTTGCTTCCATTGCTTTCATAAAAACTACTCTTCATGATGCATTTGAAATGAGCGATTTGGGGCTCTTGAAGCAATTTATGGGGCTTGAAATATCCCAAGACTTTGATGGGATAATGGTAAATCAGTATAGATACATTTCAGACCTGTTAGTTAAGTTTAACATGGCTGAATGTAATTCTTCCCTGTTCCCTTTCCTCTTAGGGATCAACCTTGAAGAAGGAAAAAACACTCCACCCATGGATTGCACTATCTACCGCCAACTGATTGGTAGATTGCTTTAATTGACACATTCACGGATTGATATTTGTTATGCTATGAATGTTGTATCAATATACATGCAGTAGCTTCATGATATTCATTGGAAGGTAGCCAAGAGGATCCTTTAGTACATTCAGGGCACAAGATCCTACATCATTCAGTATGCTGCATATTCTAAGCTAGAGTTGGTTGGTTATACAGATTCAGATTGGGAAGGGGATTCCATAGATTGGAATTCCAATTCCAGGTATGTATTTATGTTTGGTGGTGGCCCCATTTTCTGGTCTAGCAAAAATAAGGCAGCCATTGCATTGTCTTTAGCAGAGGTCGAGTACAGGGGAGCAATGAAGGATTGCATCCAAGCTGTTTTGTTGCAAGGAATTCTTTCATAGTTTGAGATTTGTAGTACTTTGTCCACAGTAATATTTTGTGACAATTAAAGTGCTATTATTATCTCAATAGATCTAGTTTCCAGGAAGAGGACCAAACATGTTAAGATACACATGCACTACATCAAGGAGTTGGTGCATGACAGGACCATTGTTCTGCAATACTGTCCTAGAGATGAGCAGATTGTGGATATCTTCACCAAGAGATTTACAAAGAAATTTTCACTTTCCTCCATTCACTATTGGGGGTGAGTTCATCAGGGTGATCATATTACTTCTTCAGTGTTCAGCTTGAGGGGGGGGGGGGGGGGGGGGGGGGTTTCCCACTAGGTTTTCCCTCTTTTCTCTGTTATACCCAAATCCTGTCACCACCATGTGATAAGACTTTTGAATTACATGTTTTCCCTTGATCCCAACATTTAGAGTGGAAACCACATGTTGTTTGTCAATTCTACATGAAAATACTCAGCACTATGCTTTCCCTGTGAACCATGAGTGGTACCTTGCTCGCACCGCCTGCATATTATTTACCATAAGCGCTACCACCACATATGGCCTTTAGTCCATAAGTATTTCTTATCTAAATCGCTCTATCATAAGAGGAGAAAAGTGGTACCCTGGGTAAAATGGGAAAAAGAGAAGTTTCTCGAGGCTTCTAGATCATGAGCCTCGTGTCCTCCCGTACCTATGATTATGGGTCGGTTGAGCTCGAGAATCCCCATCATAGGATCTTAGAGGCCACCTCATCCATAATTCTCTCAACCATTCCTATCCATTGAGCCTTATAAATACAAGCTCATGTCTATGGTTGAGGGGGAGAACTATAGAGGTATGGTTATGCTGTTGGATTGACCACTTGGCCCAAGCCATTGGAGAGCATAGAGAACAAATTTGGAGCTTATGGGGATGAAGTGTTTGTCTCATGGAGATGCATGTCGAAACTAAGGCTTGATTGGTTGTAAACTTATCCATACATCTTAATGCAAAGCTGATTTATGTCCCACATTACTGTTGTTTTTATTTCGCATGTACATGTTGTTAGATTCCTTAGTCACTAACATGGATAAGTAGATGATTTTCTGGTAGCTTTTATGTGTTTGCGTGTTTGATCTATTTGCAGGTACACAGGTTCACTATTGAAGCAGCATTCTAGGTGTCTACGACATCTAGGGAAGGTCTTCATCCTTTGTCATTCACTCATTTGTTCTGCATCTAAACCATTCAGACCATAGGAACAACTTCTATCCACAGAAGGTGAAATAGATACATATATCAGTTGATCTAATATTTCTCAGTTCTTGAACTCTTGTCCAAATCCAGGCTCCATCTCCAACTCTCTTCAGTCGAATCTGCTATCTGACTCAGTGATTTTTGGTTTGAAACTTTCAGATCTGTTCAGATCTGAAGTATTTCGAATTTTATGCTCTTTTTTACTCTCAATCTATTAGTTTTTACCTTGATCAGGTCTTCTTCTAACTTGATCTATCATTCTCTTTTGTGTTTTGGATCTATACAGGGAACCACTCTTATGCTGTTGGCAAGAAGCAGTGCCATCACCTGAACCCTGTTAGTAGCACACGGTGCCACCACCTGAGTCCTATTATCCAGAAGTGGTGCTCGGCCAGAACCGCTCTGTCAAGACCCCTCTAGCGCGGTGCCAGGTAGGCCTTATTCCAAGACCACTTTTTTCTCATTTTTTGCAAAAAAATTGAGTCGATTTTCTTTCAGCCCTGCATTGTCAGGCTTGTGTGTTAGAATCTGATGCTTATGGTTTGAAATTTTGTGGTAAAAGATTAGTTTCTTTGAAGAATCCAAAAGCTAGATTAGGCTTGTTGATTGTCCATTTTCTTCTGTGCTTGTTGGTTGTCTTTGTGAAAGGATTTCTTTTTCGAAATATTAGGTGTTAGAGAGCTCTCTTTTATTTTTGTTATATAGACTAAAAGAAAAACATTTAATTAGCATCTTGATTTCATTTTTTGTCCCCATAGAAGAATTATTTTTGCTTGTTTAAAAAAGAAAATTTTTGACTGAGATTAGGTCATTATCATTAGTGAGCATAAGACATTGGATCTCTGATTGGCCTCACAAGATTTCGGGTTCTCTATGTTCTTTTGTCTCTTTTGCATTTATACTATCTCATCAAAATAAAAAATGTTATAGTTTTAATTTAGATCTGTCTATGCTTTAAGAAAAATAAAAAAATAGAGTGCATATGCATATTGTGTGCTGCTTGTTTTTCTTTTAAGAAAAGAGACTCCTTCCCTTTTGATTGCTTTCAGAAAAGAGAAATGAGTTTGGAAAGTGCTGCTTGTCTTTGATTTTGTGTTCAATATTGTTGTTTGGAAATATTTATGGTTTTGAAACAAAAGAAAATACTCTCTTTCCCTCCCATAGGTAGGCATACCGAAGGGTAAAGTGAAATATTTGCATATGCATATTGCATGGTTTTACTTTTGCTGTCAAAACTCCATTCATTCACCTAACCGTCCAATTTAAAATTAATGGTAGTTATAGGTTAAAATTTACATAGAAATTTGAGTGATAGGTTAGAGACATGTCCGGGCATCGTTAAACATAGGAGCTGTTGTTACTCGTCTGCATTACATCCTGGGACTCGCACGGTACTTCCACGTATCGTCGGTATATCGAACGGCCTTTCATGTACCTTTGAGGTATATAGAAAGGTACTTCATGTACTCTATTGTATATCAGAAGGCCCCTTGTGTACGGTTATGCATTAGAAAGCACTACTACCAATTTGAGCTCCCACATACCTTGTGTATATCGGGAGACACCACTAGGATACCTTATCCATCTAAGGAAAACCCTTTTTCCGTCTTTCTTGGAGCCATACACCGAAAATAGCATTCAGGGAGATTACTACGCACGTACCCTTGAGGTATATCGTGAGTGGCACCTACTTGACAATCCTAGTGAGAGACCTGACTATCTGAACCCCTCCTGTCATTTTAAGTTTGCTTGTTTGACCTATAGCTTCAATAGGGAAATGTTTGGTGTGTTTTATTGTTTTTGAGACCCTAGGTTAGATAGGATCTGTACAAACTAGCTGAGCTAAGATAGTCTAGAAGAGTACAGGGCTTTCCACCCAATTTTATTCCTAGTTCAGGAGAAAATCCAATGGAAGCTATCGACCAAGGAGCTGCTACCACCTCCCAAGTGGGAGATAATGTGGTTGCGGAAAGCGGAGGACCATATCCTTCACACTCGCCTCCCTTGGTCCAACAACATTCTTGGGGTAATACTTCATTCCATTCTCCCATAGAAGGTCATGTTGATGATACTACCCGTCCGGATTATGGTCCCAATGCTCCATTTTTTGATACCTTTATAGGACAAGCAATTGCCTCATTTGGCACCCATTTAAACTTTTTTGAAGAAGTTTCTCCAGATGAGGAAGAACATAGACAATAACACATAGCCATTCTCCATGCACAGGAGATTGAATGGAAAATAGATGACATATTGGGCACACCACCATCACGTTCCACAGCTGTTCCTGTGGGATATCGTTCACTTTCCAATTCTATGAGACCCATTGAATCGATTATAGGTCACAAAGTAACACCACTCAACCCAAGTCAAAATACCAACCCCACCACCTCTCATATTATGTCTGTTCCCAATCCTCCCAGGTCTTCCGCACCTGGGGCTCAACCTTCAATTCTCGTTTCGTCAT
This sequence comes from Pseudotsuga menziesii, assembly GCA_001517045.1. Taxonomy (NCBI): domain Eukaryota; kingdom Viridiplantae; phylum Streptophyta; class Pinopsida; order Pinales; family Pinaceae; genus Pseudotsuga; species Pseudotsuga menziesii. The sequence goes on from LPNX010907795.1 coordinate 235,652, forward strand.
TACCTTCTAGTGCCAGGGGGAAACCCCCGACATGATCTACATTATCTAGCACCGAAATTGTATCTAGTCAAGGGCAGACCTCTGGTATAGAGAAATATACAGTTTATGTCCCTCCCACCCACACTAATGTGGTTAATCCCCCATCTAGTTAAGGCCATCCCTTGGGGGCACAACCTGTAACCAGTCAAACCTCTTGGGGTTATGGTTATACAGTAACTCAAATACCTATAGTAAACATTAATTATCCACCCAATCCTACAGGAATTCCTTATGCTGGAATTCCATATCCTAGTAATACTTTCACGCCATGGGGGAAACCTAACTAGTCCTACATGCCAGTTATGGGGGGGATACCCATACATACTGCAGGAGGTGTCGGAGGACCGCCTTATGGAGGTCCTCCCCCTGGGGGTCCTAATGGTCCTAGAGGGCCTGGTGGCTTTCCTCCTTATGGTCCTGATGGTGCTAGTGGTCCTAGGGGGCCTAGTGGCTTTCCCCCTAATGGCCCTAGAGGGTCTAATGGCCCTCCTCCTAGTGGTTCTGGAAGCTCTAGAGGTTTACCTCCTAGAGGCCTTGGAGGGTCTGGTGGTCCGCCTCCTGGTGGTTTTGGTGATCCTAGTGGTCCCAATGGTCCTGGTGGTCCCAGAGGCCCTGGTGGTCCTAACGGTCCTGATCCCAGAAATCAACCCCCTACTGGTGGATTTTTTAGTAGTTCTTCATCACAACAACCTGTCTATCAGTGTACTTACGATCCTACTGGTAACTATATTCCATATCAATATTACCAGTATGTGCAACCTAACCGTCAGTTACCTTTCCTAGAAACTTTGGAATTACATGATTTGTCCAAGTTGATTAATGACCCCATTCAACATAACCCCTCATGGCCTCCCATTCCGATAAAGTTACCATCGGACATTCCAAAGTTCGATGGGAAGCAAGGAGATGATCCAAAAAACCATGTCATTATATTCCTTCTGTGGTGTTCTTCAAACTCCCTTATGGATGATTTGGTTCGTTTAAGACTCTTTCAGCGAAATTTGATCGGTACGGCCGTGAAATGGTATATTGAACTTCCGCAACACTCATTTGTGGATTTTTGCTTGTTGGCAACTATATTTCTTACACATTTTAAACTTCCTATTTGTTATGAAACAGATACCGATCTCTTAACTTCTTTGTGACAGAACACATCCACCCACATATCCAATCATATCCATGAGTGGAGAAGGCAGAGAAGGCTTATTAAGGCTCCTATTCTGGATCAGTTATTAGCTAATTGGTTTACCAAATATTTGTTTCCTCTGATTTCCTGAGATGTGGCTATGGGTGGTGCCGTTACTGAAGAGCAAGACATTAGTCAAGCACAGTATCTGGACTTGGTCTATTCCCAGTCCAGAACTTTGTATGACTTGATTCCTCAAGCTCCTTGCCTAAGCACCGATCCTGCAAAGCCACTAGCAAAAGTCCCTGTTGATGGGATTGTTGGTTCAATCTAGTCCCCGTCAGTAGAAAAACCTACCAATAAACCCTAGACTACCACCCCTACTCCTTTGAATCCCAAGGTTTCCATCTAGGTTAATTCTATTCAGAGTATTCAAACCTCTGGAAATAATAAAAAGAAAGGTAAAAATAAAATTAAAAAACCTAGAAACCAACAGGAGAACCCAAAACCAACCAACAATGATAATGATAAAGGGAAAATAAAAGCAAAATATCCATGTCTGCTATGCAGAGGTGACCATTTCACAAAAGAGTGTCCCCGCTGGGACAAAATCACCCAATTTTTGAAAACAAATCCCGCACCCGCGGTTCTCATGAATCATTTTCCCTCTTAACAAAAACTGATAGACCACATGTCTAATAAAGGAAACTCTAGTTCATCAGAGGAAATTCATATGATGTCCTCAGATACCATTAGTCTGCAAAATCAAAGTCAAAATTATGACAAACCCACAGACAAGAGAGAAGACCATTCTTCTTCAGGGAAAGCTCCCTCTACTGGTTCTCTGAAATCCTCGTCTACTGTCCCCCTAACCATAGAGAAGCCTACTCTCGATATGATTTTGCGTCCACCCAAGAATACTCTTAGGAAGGTTGTCTTCAACCCTAATGCCTGAGCTACTCAATTTTATAATGTAGTGGAATATTTCGCTCAGGCACCATCTGCAATGTCTACCCTGGAAGTGCTCCAAAGTTGTCCTACACAATGCAAAAACCTGTTAACTGCATTAGGAGCTTTAGATCTGGACAATTATAATGTGATTCAATTCAATGTTAATAACTATAAGTCTAGACTACCTCACAAACTTGCTTTCCAAATAATCATGAAATTAGTCAAAAAGAAAGTCTTTAGGACTGTCTTAGACAAAGGAGCTTCAACTTCGATTTTGTCTCTTTCTTGTTGGAAATCTATCAGCTCTCCCGAGATTGTAACATCACCTACGAATCTGAAGGCCTTCGATGGTTGAGGTTTCCAGCCCCACGGTCTCATATCATCCCTTGCAGTCGAGCTTATGGGAAAAATTGTTTATATTCAAGTAGAAGTAGTGGATGCCCCATTAGATTACAACCTTCTTCTAGGAAGAAATTGGTTTTACGCCATGACTGTTGTCACTTTGACAATATTCTAAACAGTCCAATTTCCACATCTAGGAATAATTGTTACCATTGATCAGCTTGATTTCTGTACGTCGGATGTTACGACCTCTATAGCTAATAACATCCATATGTTAGGCCAGTCCCCTCCTCCTTACTAGTCGATTGGGGTAGGCATGTTGAAGGATTCCTCCCTTATGGGGATTTTTTCGTCCACTCCTCCTAACATAGATACGGTGATAGTGAATATGATTGCATGATTTGATTGTGAGCCCAAGGGAAAAAAAATTGTTGAGTCCACATGAAGAAATGTACAACACCATTCAAACCCTTTTTGATGATCACACTGATGACCTTCATCTGGTGGTTTCGGATCCTTACCACCTGCCTTACTGGTTAGAACCATCTCTTCATGTTCTAGATTATCTCTCTGAGACTTTTCCTTCCAATGAGTCCATTATGGAGATTCTAAATACGAATGAGTCCATTTTGGAGGATCACCATCATAGATCCCTGTTCCTCCCCAACACCAATTCGGTTAACCATGATTTTGCATCCTTATTTTCCACTGATATTGTCAAAGAACCTCAAAGTCCTATATTGTTGCAAGACACAGATTCTGAAGGAAACCTTTGCAACATTACTCAGACAAATCCGATTGAGTAGAACTGCTCAGCAGATGAATCTGAAGCATACAAGGCACTTTTCAAAGAATTTCATGATATTTTTGCCTGGTATTATGAAGAAATGATGGGGATAGACCCATCCATTGTGGTCCATGAAATTAAAACCTATTGTTATATTTTTATCATTAAGCTATCATTATTAGGATCTTTTAACTGAGAGAATAACAAGCACAACAATCAAACACAAGAGACAATGAACACAGTGTTTTTCCTCAGGGAAACCATAAATGGAGAAAACCCCACAACTTCCTTAGAGATAGAATCACCAAATATAAAATCCCAAAACAGTAAGATGATCTCTCGATAGTAATAACCTCTTTATTATTAGCCCCAGTGTCTTCTTCTTCCTCAGCTATGCGTGACAACTGAGTGTGAGTGAGTGTGTGTTAAATAGAGAGGTCACCTCTCTATTGATACTGATTCTTGACATGACTAAAACCCTACTAGGGCTGACTTCATTAGGTGAGTCTAATAACCCTAGTGCCCCAGAACTGTGGGGACTTTAACCCTTAGACAATAGGAGGGTTACCCACAATGACTTGACATGACTTGTTTGCATTATAGATCCTCCCGATCGGAACATCGGGGCATGACATCATGACTCAATTACATTACAGACACATCCTAGAATAAACATCGGGGTACAAGACATAAGATACATAGGTGAATACATTCTGAAGTTACAAATACATCAACACTCCCTCTTAACTAGGAAGGTATTCTTTCGACAAAAATTTTCAGCACTGGTCTTCTTCTTTGTATCGACTAGGTCATCTCATTATCTTCATATTCAAGTCTTCCTAGTATTCAAGTCTTCTTCTTCGTCTTCAAGTCTTCTTTGTATTCTTCGTCTTCGAGTCTTCTTCATCTTCTTCATCTTCAAGTCATCTTCTAAGTCATCTTCTTCTTCAAGTCTTCTTCATCACAGAATCTGCATCATCACGACTACTGGATCATCATTGCTGGATCATCAGTACATCTGGATCATCACTTGATCTAGATCATCATCAAGTCTAGATCATCATCACATCTGTATCATCACTTGATTTGGATCATCATCAAGTCTGTATCATCATCACATGCTATCTCAGAATGATGCTATCTCGATTCTTCTCGTCACAAGAATTTCTATAGAGTCGGCCCTGTAGGCCTAACCTTCATGTAGGTCTTCATCAGTGCTTATAGTTGACACTTAAGTCAGAATGGCCCGCCCATCTCTTACATATGACCTCATCTTGTCAAAAAGGCACGCCCAGCACTCACATCTAACCTCATCTTGTCAGAAAGGCCCAACACTCACATCTGACCATGTGTAAACACATCGTGCCAGAATGGCTCAGCACTTATATCCAATCATGTGCAAGCACATCGCATTGGAATGGCTCTGCACTTACATCTGACCCCATCTTGTCAGAAAGGCACAACAGTCACATCTGACCATGTGTAAACACATCGCGCCAGAATGGCTCAGCACTTATATCTGACCTCATCCTATCAGAAAGGCTCTACACTTACATTTGACCATGTGTAAACACATCGCATCAAAAGGGCTCTCAGTCCCATACTGAGGATTCATGGTAACTCACCAGGTGCCTCCATTCTCCTGAAGAATGGCAGTTGCCCTTACATCTGACCTACTCGTCAGAATGGTCAACACTGACATCTGACATGGGAGGAACCCAATCCTTTAACCATGATAGAATGGCTCAGCCCTTACATCTGATCAAGTGGGAACACATCCCTCTATCACATTAGAATGGCTCTCAGTCCTAGACTGAGTTTTCCTGGTAATTGACCAGGCATCTCCATTCCAAGAATGGCAATAGCCCTTATATCTGATCATGTAGGAACCAATCCTACAGTCATATCAGAATGGCTCGGCACTCATATCTGACATGGAAGGAACCTAAATCCTCTCACCATGACAGAATGGATCACCCCTTACATATGAACATGGAAGGAGCTTAATCCTCTCCCATGTCAGAATGGCTCACGGACTCATCACTTCCCTTTGGAGGGAACCTCGATCTGGAGTACACCAAGCTTCTCCCTGAAGTACTCAAACTTCACCCTAGCCAATGCCTTTGTCAACACATCAGCTATCTGATCATCCGTCACAAGATACTGGAGCTTCACTGCTCCCCTCTGCACCATATCTCTGATATAGTGATACTTGATCTCGATATGCTTCGACTTGTCATGGAACACCAGGTTCTCTGACAACTTCACACAACTCTGGTTGTCGCAATATATACAAGTAGCATCCAACTGGAGATCAAATAAATCAAACAGTAGCTTCCTTAGCCATACTTCCTCACAACTAGCTGAACAAGCTGTGACATACTCTGCTTCAGCTGTACTCAGTGCCATATAGGATTTCTTCCTGCTAAACCAAGAGATCACACCTAATCCCATACTGAAGCAACACCCTGAAGTTCTCTTCCTATCGATGGGACTGCCTACCCAATCTGAATCAACATAACCCTCAAGGTTAATCTTCTAATTCGACTCATACTTGTTAGAATAATCAACCCATAGTTAGCTACCTTAGACATTAATTAATCCATTTTTGTCTTATCTTCCTAGTTTCCATATTCCACCTTATGCAAGTTGTCATCTACACATCCATAGTGGTAAAAATTGCTAATTTTGAGTCATGGAGCACTTGGGAAACCTCCTGGAATCAAATCTACTTTATTCCTGGCCTCCCTAGCGCATGTCTGCTTTTTCTGCTTTATTTCCTGCTTTTCAGTGTTTTAAGGCAATTGGGAAAGTTTGACTAGGTGAAGCTAACTTGTTTTTTGTCCTCCACATCCTCCACTCTTTTCTCCTATGAAAAGCATGTATGAGTTATCCTTCCATCCACTATTATCTTGGCTAATTTATTTTTCCAATTCGTGAGCTCCTAGATAGTTTTGGAAACTGCTTTATGCACCTATGGGGGATTTGCTTAGATTTAGTAAGCCTGCTTTTGACTAGATTCGAATGGCATATTCATGCATTTGAATCCCTCATGTAATTATTTATTGTGGCAGCCTATGACTTCACAGGGTTGGCTATTGTACACTTATTCAATACAGATTAGTGTTCTGCTCCATTATTCAGTCTCCTTTGTGAATAATTTGCATGTGTAATTGGAAATTGTTGTGAGTGTAATTGTTCTAACACCTGGGTTCAATTTCCACATGGTATCAAAGCCTTTGTAGATCAATTTCTATCCTTCCAATTTGTTTTTCAGGTTAGACATCATTGGCTCGGAGCATTATGCTGACTAACGGGACAATTTCTGAGCTATGGATCAATCTCAGAAGATCATCTTGACTCCATTTAATTTCTTTGAATGGAAAGCAGAGATGGAGATACTATTGAGAGTGAAATGCCTCTACAGAGTGACTATGGAAACAGAAGCAGATCCCAATGCAGCTACAGAGAAAATAAAATGGCACAATAGGAGGGATGAGGCCTATGGTCCTTGTGTCTGAGTATATCCAGAGACCTCCTTTTCCATCTTAATGGATTGACATCACCGAATGAAGTATGGGAGAAGCTTGTTGATATTTTTGGAAAGACAGATGAGATGAGGGGACATCAAATTGAAAATGAACTGATCTCCCTGAGTCCCAATAGCTTTGAATCCCTGCAACTCTATTTTTCCAAGTTCAAACCACTTGTTTTGCAGCTAAAACAATGTGGGATCGAAAAGAAGGATGATCAGCTGGTCTTGGCCATACTCTCGAAGCTTGGCCCTAACTATTCAGTGTTTGTTTCGATCTTCTATGCCGCAAATTTGACAGCTCGAGCCTGGAAGATGCCTAGCCTTGCAGATTTCATGGAATCTCTCACACAAGAACACGATAAATTGGTGATGATGGGCACCATCAAACCATCCAAAGACCAAGCTCTGGTTGTTGGATATTCAAGGGTGGATTCAAAAAGCAAGAAGAAATCTAAAAAGCCACCTGAGCAAAAGAGAGACAAGAACAAGTCTCCGGAGGAGCCTCAAGGTTCTATTGCAGCTGCAACTCTTCTCCCCAAATTCTTTTAAATTTTGGACCCCCCTTTATGATTTTAATGCTGCGTTGAATCAATTGGAGTAGTGAATTTTTTGGTCATGCTTTAATTTTGGATGATTTTCGAAGATGAACTCTCGTCTTGTTTCAGAAATTGCTTGTGTTGGAAATTGTTGCGGGTCGCAGATGTTAGAGTCTGGTTTTTGTTAGTCGAAGATGAATCGGGTCAAGTGTTATTTGAAAAACGTTGTTCCAGAGGTGAAACAGTTTCAATCATTGCCAAATTTTTAAAGTTTTAAAACACTTATCAATTTTATCTAACCGGAGGCTGTTGTCTGTTTCTCTTCCACCGTTGCGGCTCCCAAACCAGCTAAGCACCCGATGTGTAAGCGCTCCGTCCGCCGATGCGTGTCGGTCTTCTAGTCGCATGTATATAACCCTTTTTTCTTCCACCGTTGCGGCCGCACAAATAACTTGGCTGCTGATGTCGTTGTCCTTCCAATTTCCGATCGGAATTTTTCCCGCCTTAGCTTAGGTCTTAACTCTTCCGACTCCAATGTGCTTAAGTGTTTTCGTAGTACCCATCGCCTGTTAAGACCTGCTTATGCGGCTATGAATAGGTCTACCCTGCCGATGTTAGCGTTCTGAGCCGTGGACGAGTTCTTTGTTTCTTGTCGTTGGTGATTTATTTCAAACCCGTAGGTAGACAAGATAGTGGTGCCGGTGTTTGTTAAGCTTCATAACAGTCATGCACATGATCTTTCTTGTTGAGTAGTCATTTTGGTTGATATAATTTGACGTTTTGTTTTAGAATGCAATCCCAATGAATGATGCACATTGATTAATTGCAGGGTGGACTCAAGGGACTGTTGAGATTAACACGGCGTGAAGACATAGCTGGGCAGTTTTGACAAAGATCGAACCAAAACCGGCAGGATCGCAAGGAGGACAAGTGAAACAGAAGACAAAGATCAGTAGTGACAAAGGCGCAGACCTAAAAATGTCAGTTACTAAATGGATCATGAGTGCGCACAGAAAAGATAAAGAGAAGGGATCCGAAACGTTTTGAGAGATCGAAAGGTCACGCATTTGGGGGGGGGGAAGCCCAAGCGGTCAACTGTTGGTTTAAATATTTGAAAGTTAGAATGGAAAGGGGCTTTTTCCCCTAGAAAAACTTGTAAACTAATGCTTGTAAGAGGGACTATTTCATTTTACAACCAGAAATTACAAGTTTTTCTTGTTGGAGAAAGTGCTATGTGGAATGTATCAATGCATTTAAATGAGCGATGTTGAATGGGAACTATTTCATTTTCAACTGTGTTTCATTAACTATGAGAGCGTTCTAACTTCCTGAACCTGTGTTCTTGTCTAAATGTTCTTCAGTATCCTTATGATGTTTTCCACTATGAGTAATGGGAGTTTTAATTGTTGATGAGCTATCTTATCATGTATACTTTTATTCATGTTTATATGTTTCGGTTACAAGAACAGCTATCTGCGATTTACCATAACATCTAGACAGTAGTGCATTACTCATGAATTAATATCCATCTCTCTAGATATATCTTAGTTAGTTTTACTTTATTACTGTTTGCATGATTTAGATGCTTGCGAGTTCTAAGACGAGAGGTAAGAACCTGTGCATCACTTTGTGAATACTCCTTGCATCCTTTATCACCCTGCATTGTTAATTAGGCACATGCATATCATATCTTAAGTCAAAATACAAAAATATATACGGTGGACCGGGCCGTAACCGGTAAACCTTTTGCTTTGTTACTTGACCTATGGTAGCCAGACCGCAAACCAAATGGATTCCCTATACCAAACAGTCACGGGCTAGTTGGGAACATTGACTGGGGAGAATCCCTTGCTGTTGTTGCCTGTGCATTTCCAGGCCTCAACAGTTTCTGGCGCTAGAAGGAGGGCCGCCAATGCATGGCTAGCTGAGGAAACCCGTTTTCCTGAGATTATTCCATCGGTAACAGTTCAGAAAGCAATGGGATTCATAATCCAATTCTGGAAGAAAGGGGTAGAGAACATTTGTTTTCTATCGACAATGAAGTTGTTAATAATCTGAGAAGACACACCAGGGCATATGTGAATAAGATTGGAGGATTGCCAATCATCCCTGAATTGCCCAGAAGAGAATATAAAAGGAAAGATTGTCCCATATTGGAAGACTCGGTGCTGGTTAGGGATTGGGAAGAACTTGTAGAAACAGCCTTATAGGAAGTTGTACTGTCTTTGAACCAAGAAGGTCCCAATAGCCCTCACAGTTCTCCTATTCGTTCACCTCCTCACTCTCCACCCAGACTCATGGCAGGCGTAAACGCCAATCAACCACCCAATCCACTGAATCCACCACCTTCCTGGAGAGCCCGATCACCTTTAAACCTAACACCTCCATTACATGATTTACCTCAATCCTTTGAAAAGATGCTTCCCAAATTCGACCCAAGTGAGAAGATACTAGTAGACGACCACTTGCAAAGTTTCTATCTGGCAATAGAAGGGTTAAGGGCTGGGGAGTATGAAGATGTAGTTTGCAGACTATTCCCACACACCCTTAAAAGAGCTGCAGCATCGTGGTACTTTGGTTTGCCTGCTAACTCTATCCCTGATTGGGATACCTTCGAGAGAATTTTTAGAAGTAAATATGTGGCTTAGAAGACTCATGCGGCCCTCATGAAAGGATTATGTACCTTAAAGAAAGAAATAAAGGAGAAGGTGCACAACTTTACCCAAAGATTTGCCGCATACCTCAAGAATTTTTCTGAAGCTGACAGACCTTCGGATAAAGTCCTTATTGAATACTATACCTCAGCCTTAGGACCCGAGTTGGCCATGTTTGCCAAAATAAAGGCCAAGCCTACTTTGGTGAAGACCTATGAGGAGGCGGAAATAGTAGAGGCCGAAAGGGAAAGCATCGAATATTATCTCAAACGGTCAGGAGAGAAAATGGCGGGAAGAAAATCCTTGTTGTTTACTAATCCTAAGGAAGACTAATCACCAGATTTTGAAAGTATGGCAAAAATGATGCAGAAGCTTTCTAACAGAATCATAGACCTGGAGAAAGAGAAGGAAACTCAAAAGTTCTACAAGCCCTATTACAAGAAAAGAGAGGATAACAATCAGTCCCAACCTCCTCCGCACAATTCAGCATCTATGAATTTAACAGAGGTAGGAATGGACAATTTTTGCACTTTGCACCAACAACCCCACTCTGAAAAGAATTGTCCTCAATTGATAAACTCAATGACGTTGCTTATGAATCAGCTGTTGGATTCTAAATTAACAGAAGATGGAGATGAAGAAAGAAAAGAAAGTACCACTTCAACGAAGGAACAAGAAGAAGAGACCATGGTTCTGTGGAATTCTGTTTCGTTATTCGATGCTGAAGAAGAAAAGAAATGGGGATACAAGGACGTCATGGAAACCAACGTAACAAAAAGGAGCCAGGGGTCGGCTAAAGGAAAGAGTCTCATGCTCCCAAAGATTAAAAGGCTTCAAAAAAATGTTAAGAAATTTCAAAATAGTTCCTCAGCTGATAAAATCCCTGAATTCACCAATCCCAGCCAAGATCCTAGGCAGAGTGATACGTTTGCCAAGCCCCATGAGGAAAAAATGAATGTGGACAGGCCACATCCCACCGAACCGCAGATGGATTATGACATCGTTGAATATATTAAGAAGGTAAAGGTGAATGTCTCACTATTTGAAATGTGTAAAGTGCCGCAACAGAAGGAAAGACTATTGAAAGTGCTTGAAGCATCAGATGAAAGGCTGCCCACTGGTAATCGACCCAAGGAAGAAGAAGAAATCGGAGAAACCAGCATTGGAGGTAAGTCTAAGAAAAAGCATCCGCCTTTCCTCCTCACTTTTGAAATTTTTAATCACAACGTACATAATTTACTGGTAGACTCAGGGGCATCGGTTAACGTCATGCCAATATCAGTCTGCAAAAGGATAAATGGGCAGCCTAAGCCATCCACTTGGAGGGTGGTTCAGTTGGACAGGACGAATGTGAAGGTATTTGGTGAGATGGAGGATGTCCTAGTCCACCTGTCTTCAAATGATAAAGTATGCCAAGTTATTGATATCGTGGTGGCCGACATACCAGACGCTTATGGGCTTGTTCTGAGCAGATATTGGTCGGCAAAACTAAATGGATATTTTGCCTCAGATTGGTCGCATCTGTGGCTACCGTATAAAGGAAGCCCAAACCAAATTAAAATTTTGAGGGAGCCTCATATGAAATACAACGTTACTCAACTTGAGGAAAAGAATGAACCTGTCGATTCTGTGTTGGGAAATTATTTTATTGAATTGGAACCGAGAAATTACCAAGCAGAAGAAGCCAGTAACACGTCAGACGCTCAGCCTGATCTCCTTCGATTTTCACAGGCTGATGAAATCGACTGTAACATAGTAAACTTAGCAGTAGGAGTAGATTCGCGTGCAGTAGTTAGCGATTTCTGGACATTGTTTTTTGATGGCTCTAAGACATTAGAAGGGTCAGGGGCCGACTGTGTCCTGATCGACCCTAAGAAGAATAAACATTTTCTTTCATGTAGATTAGAGTTTGAATGTACAAATAACACAACTAAGTATGAAGCATTGGTGCAAGGCTTAAGAAAGGAAATCAAATTAAAGGTAAGTAATATGAAAGTTTTTGGAGATTCCGAGATAATTGTAAAACAGATTCAGAATCAAATACATTGGATTTCTCCTCACTTAAAATCTTATCAAAATGAGGTATGGGACCTACTCAAATGTTTTGATGCATTTAATATTATATCAATTCCAAGACTTAAAAATGCAGCCGCTGATTTGTTGGCCACGTCAGCTGCTAGGCTTGTGCCTACTAATAATCGATGCTCTGTTGAATTGCTTTTCAGGCCTTCGGTCCCTGATATGATCACCAACCTACGAGTGTTTGATGACGATCAACATATTATAGAATTCTTAACAAATAATGAGGTAGTTAAAGGGGCGACTATAGATGATGAAGAGCATCAGGCCGAGCTGAAGTATGATAATTTCATCCCTAAAGGAGTCAGAACCTTAGAAAGAATGTTCGATCTAAATGAAAAATTTAGAATACCAGCAAACGTGAAAACTCACAGCTCATCTCTATAGTTCGAGCTGATAAATTTAGGGACTAAGACAAATCCTAAATATGTGAATCTTGGAAAATGCTGTTCACCAGCAGAAAGAGATAAGTTCATCAGTATTTTTAATCAATATAAAGATGTTTTCTCCTGGGCATACGAAGATTTGAAGACATATGACACCAGCATCATCCAACATGTTATCCCCATCAAAGCTGGTGTCAAACCTTATCAACAACCTTTAAGAAAAATGCACCCAAAATTGGAACCACTGATTCAGAGTGAAGTTAAGAAATTATTGGATGCTAGAATCATTTTTAAGGTCAGACACTCAGAATGGGTCTCGAATCTGGTACCAGTGAGGAAAAAATCTGGAGAGATCAAGCTGTGCGTGATTTCAGGAATTTAAACCATGCTTCAGATAAAGATAACTATCATGTTCCACCCATGGAACAACTACTACAAATGGTCTTAGGTTCTGAACTATTTTATTTATTGGACGGTTTCTCAGGCTACAATCAAGTATTAGTAGCTGAAGAAGACAGATTGAAGACAACATTCAGGACTAGATGGGGAACCTTCCCTTACAGAAGAATTCCCTTTGGGATTATAAACGCTGGAGCTACATTCCAGAGGGCTATGGACATAGCTTTCCACGGTTTGATTGGCCGTAGTGCTGTAGTATATCTCGACGATATTATGATATTCTCAAAAAGGAGAGAAGAACACGCATTTCATCTAAGACAGATTTTTGGACGTTGTCAGAAATATGGTATCTCACTGAATCCCAAGAAGTGTGTGTTTGTTGTTACGGAAGGTAAGTTGCTTGGTCACATAGTTTTAAAGAAGGGACTCTCTATAGATCCGGAAAGGATCAAAGCCATTGAACAGATCCCCTTGCCCCATAATAAAAAGGGGATGCAATCATTTATGGGAACAATAAACTTCATGCGAATATTTGTGCCAGACTTCGCTCAGATTGTCAAACCTCTGCAACAAATGGTGAAGAAAAGTGCACAGTTCAAATGGACTGAGATTGAGAAGAACGCATTCAGCAAAATTAAAACCGTTGTTGCACACGCACCCTCCCTAAAAAGCCCAGATTCTGATAAATATTATATTCTGTATACTTTTGCATCCGATGATTCGCTAGCAGTTGTGCTTACTCAAAAGGAAGATGGGGGGGATGAATTCCCAATATCTTTAGTGAGCACTCATATACAAGGGACCGAATTAAATTACCCGGCTATTGACAAACAAGCTTATGCGGTATTCAAAGCAGTGAAACAATTCAGGCCCTACATACTAAAAAATTGAACTAAGGTGATCGTCCCATACCCATCTATGAGGTCGCTTTTTGTATAGAAGGAGTTAGGAGAAAGAAGGGGCAATTGGGTAACAGCTCTCCAAGAGTATGACCTCGAATTCAAGCCAGCGGCTACAGTTAAAGGGCAAGGGTTGTGCAAACTAATGGCTGCAAATGGAAACAACGATGAACACACATGGGAAGACGAGGCTGAATTACATTTGATGGATGTATGTCCTTTGTTCACAGCCCCCGAGTCTTGGTATATAGACCTCGTGCATTAACTTCAGGCAGGATTGTTTCCAAAACATTGGAATTCTAAGCAAATAAGAGCGCTACATCTCAAATCAGCCTCCTATCAAATTGTTGAAGGAATATTGTTCAGGAGAAATTACGACGGAGTTCTTCTTAGATGCTTAGAAAAAGAAGATGCGACGAAAGTAATGACAAACTTGCATGACGGTCCTGCTGGTGGGCATTTTTCAGGAGATACTACAGCACACAAAATTCTCAGAGCAGGTTACTATTGGCCCACGCTTTTCAAAGATGCACATGTCCATGTCAGGAAGTGCGACATTTGTCAAAGGTGTGGTGGAAGACAATCTAAAGCAGCCGCACCACTGAAGCCTATGATGATCACGGAGCCATTTAAGCAATGGGGGCTGGATATCATTGGGGAGATAAAGCTGAACTCCTCCCTACAACACAAGTACATTCTAACCATGATCGATTATTTCACCCGCTGGGTTGAAGCCATCCCGCTGCGCAAAATAAATGAGGGTGCGGTCATCAGCTTCCTGCAGGACCATATTATGACCAGGTTTGGAGTTCCAGTTTCTTTAGTCTTTGATAATGCTACTTACTTTTCATCGATTAAATTAACTGTTTTCACTCATGAGAAAGGAATAAAGTTGCATTATTCTGCTAATTACTATCCACAAGGAAATGGCCTAGCTGAATCCACTAACAAAAATCTGGTTAGAATTTTAAAGAAGATCGTAATAGAAAACCAGAGGAGTTGGCACTCAGTGCTACCAAACTCCCTTTGGGCCGATAGAGTCACCCCCAAGTCTTCGATAGGAGTGTCTCTGTATACCCTTGTGTATGGTAAAGAAGCCATTATTCCCCCCAATATCATGCTACTCTCTTCCATAATAGCTCAAGAATCTAGAGGGTCGGATGATGAAGTTTTGCAAATAAGGATATATAATCTCCTGAAAGCAGAAGAGGCTCGGTCTAGAGCCAGAGAGTGCTTTAAGAAACAACAAGAGGTAATCAAGAGATGGTTCAACAAACATAAGGTAGGAACAAAAGACTTTGAAGTGGGAGATTTGGTTCTCAAGTGGGATCACCCCCATGATGAGAAAGGAAAACACACGAAATTCCAGCAGTTGTGGGTAGGTCCTTTCCAGATTGCGGCGAAGCTTGGCCCTTCATCTTATAAGTTGCAAGATTTACAAGGGTGGGAAGAGAACTTACCAGTAAATGGCTTAGTTCTCAAGCCCTATTTTTCCCGAGTTGGTTTGTGTTCTTCTATTTTTTGTATATAAATAATCTGGCTTGCCCTTCTTTTGAGTCATGATGTTAAGTTTTTGTTTTAGTTTAAATTTTTGTTTTCAATAAAGGAAGCAACCCGCGGTTGCATGGAGAACATTAGAATTTTGGAATGTTTAGAGTTCTTGGGTATAAGATGAGGTATTGTTGTTTGTCTAAAAAAGAACTTCTTCCAGTTTAGCAGTTTTCTCAAATAGTTGTGTATGCATTGAAGTCCTACTTGACCCCTGTGAAACAAACCTAAATCGAAGGGTCTGGAATACTATTTTGAGGCTCCATCCATGTCACATTTTGAATGTCCTAGGGAGTAACAGCAAAGGACCCATGGAAAGAAGCAAGGTAAATAGTATATTAAATACGAATGATCCCATGCCAAGAAACGAATGCGAAAAGGAAGATAAGAGTCAAAAAAATCCTATGAAAGCATTATATATCAAAACAAATGCCAAACCATAAGTACTAAATCACCGAAATTTCCTCTCCGTCCATGAGCTGAAACGTGAAATACACCTCTCACACAAAAGGACACTTGGGATAGAGGAGCCTGAATTAAAATTCAGAAAGAAAGGCATGCGGGAGGACTCATATGAAAAGGACAAAATTCCAAAAGCACAAAAGTGCTAAAGTGGCATGGGAATGAGGAAAAAATGAATATTTATGTTTTCCATATGCCACGATCCTGTGGTGTCCAAGATGCCAACTACCTGAAGACAAGTGACAATGAAAATCATCCTGCGGCCTCAACAGAGTTATCTAGACTTGAAAATCTTGGTTTCCACTCTCCCAAATTGGACTATCATCAATGAATAAAGGTACCCACTTTTGCCATTTGAGAAATCCAGATAGCTGTAAGAATTCAATAGATTTGTTTGTTGTTAAACAATCTATTACTTCAAGAATAATCGTCCAGAGATCTAGGTTCACTAGGTAATCGCCAGTTATTGCAGCTGCAACTGTTCTCCCCAAATTCTTTTAAATTTTGGACCCCCCTTTATGATTTTAATGCTGTGTTGAATCAATTGGAGCCGTGAATTTTTGGTCATGCTTTAATTTTGGATGATTTTCGAAGATGAACTCTCATCCTGTTTTAGAAATTGCTTGTGTTGGAAATTGTTGCGGGTCGTAGATGTTAGAGTCTGGTTTTTGTTAGTCGAAGATGAATCGGGTCAAGTGTTCTTTGAAAAACGTTGTTCCGGAGGTGAAACAGTTTCAATCGTTGCCAAATTTTTAAAGTTTTAAAACACTTATCAATTTTATCTAACCGGAGGCTGTTGTCTGTTTCTCTTCCACCATTGCGGCTCCCAAATCAGCTAAGCACCTGATGTGTAAGCGCTCCATCCGCCGATGCGTGTCGGTCTTCTAGTCGCATGTCTATAACCCTTTTTTCTTCCATCGTTGCGGCCGCACAAATAACTTGGCTGCCGATGTCGTTGTCCTTCCGATTTTTGATCGAAATTTTTCCCGCCACAGCTTAGGTCTTAACTCTTCCGACTTCGATGTGCTTAAGTGTTTTCGTAGTAACCATCGCCTGTTAAGACCCGCTTATGTGGCTATGAATAGGTCTACCCTACCAATGTTAGCATTCTGAGCCACCGACGAGTTCTTTGTTTCTTGTCGTTGGTGATTTCTTTCGAACCCGTAGGTAAACGAGATAGTCGTGCCAGCGTTTGTTAAGCTTCATGACAGTCATGCACATGATATTTCTTATTGAGTAGCCGTTTTGGTTGATATAATTTGATTTTTTGTTTTAGAATACAATCCCAATGAATGATGCACATTGATTAATTGCAGGTGGACTCAAGGGACTGTTGAGATTAACACGGCGCGAAGACATAGCTGGGCAGTTTTGACAAAGATCGAACCGAAACCGGCAGGATCGCAAGGAGGACAAGCGAAACAAAAGACAAAGATCAGTAGTGACAAAGGCGCAGACCTGAAAATGTCAGTTACTAAAAGAATCATGAGTGCGCACAGAAAAGATAAAGAGAAGGGATCCAAAACTTTTAGAGAGACCGAAAGGTGACGCGTTTGGGGGGGGGCAGCCCAAGCTGTCAACTGTTGGTTTAAATATTTGAAAGTTAGAATGGACAGGGGATTTTTCCCCTGGAAAAACTTGTAAACTAATGCTTGTAAGAGGGACTATTTCATTTTACAACCAAAAATTGCAACTTTTTCCTGGTGGAGAAAGTGCTATGTGGAATGTATCAATGCATTTAAATGAGCGATGTTGAATGGGAAATATTTCATTTTCAACTGTGTTTCATTAACTGTGAGAGCGTTCTAACTTCCTAAACCTATGTTCTTGTCTAAATGTTCTTCAGTATCCTTATGATGTTTTCCACTATGAGTAATGGGAGTTTTAATTGTTGATGAGCTATCTTATCATGTATACTTTTATTCATGTTTATATGTTTTGGTTACAAGAACAACTATCTGTTATTTACCATAACATATGGACAGTAGTGCATTACTCATGAATTAATATCCAGCTATCTAGAGATATCTTATTTAGTTTTACTTTATTACTGTTTGCATGATTTAGATGCTTGCGAGTTCTAAGACGAGAGGTAAGAACCTGCGCATCACTTTTTGAATACTCCTTGCATCCTTTATCACCCTGCATTGTTAATTAGGCACGTGCATATCATATCTTAAGTCAAAATACAAAAATATATATGGTGGACCGGGCCGTAACTGGTAAACCTTTTGCTTTGTTACTTGACCTACGGTAGCCAGACCGTAAACCGGACGGATTCCCTATACCAAACAGTCACGGGCTAGTTGGGAATGTTGAGTGGGGAGAATCCCTTGTTGTTGTTGCCTGCGAATTTCCAGGCCTCAATAGGTTCCAAGAAGAACTACCAGAAGAAGAAAAACAAAGGAGAAATGAGCAAGTGCGCATACTGCAGTAAGGGAAATCATTCTGAGAGATCCTGCATGAAGAAGCAAATAGACATGCTGACCCAACTCCTGGAGAAGAATGGCATCTCCCTTCCAGATAGCTCAAAGAAGAGGGAAGGAGGATCAAGTTCAGAAGACAGAGAGAGATTTCATGCATTGGTTGCTGGCACATCAAGCTCACCTAGTTTCATCATTGATTCTGGAGCTTCAAGACATATGGTTTCGACCAAGGAGGCATTCACCTCACTTGACATGTCGAAAGGTCCACCAATAGTACTAGGAGATGACTCTCTCACTGAAATTTTGGGCAAAGGGAGGATTGATCTTGATCATGGTAAGTTCATAAATGTGTTGTATGTTCCAGGTCTTGCCTCTAACCTCTTATCAGTGTATCAGATGACCCACACAGGGTCTCCAAAGAAGGTCATATTCTCCCCTGATGAAGTTGAGATCACAGATATCTCAAGTGGTAAAGTCATTGCAAAAAGAGTTGCAAAAATCATACTTCGAAGGTATACATGTTCTCACACTTCCTACCCTACTCAAACCCCTCTGCTCTTCTGATTCATGCTAATGAGGAAAGCAAGCTTTGGCATGAAATATTTGGCCACCTAAATTACAAGTATCTTTCTGATCTTAGTGAAAAAGAAATGGTCATAGGGTTACCAAAGATTAAATTTTCCAAAGGAGTCTGTCAAGGTTGCATCCTAGGAAAACACCCAGAGCATAAATTTGAGAGAGCTAGTCATGAGAGAACCTCTGCACCTCTTGAGTTGATCCACAGTAATGTTGCTGGCCCATTCCCTCATATGTCAATGATTCAGGACAAATATGCATTGACTTTCATAGATGAATTTTCTAGGTATTGTTGGGTTTACTTCCTGAAACACAAGTCTAAAGTTTTTGGCCTCTTCAAAGTCTTTAAGGCTTTGGTTGAAAACTAGTCTGGGAGGAAACTTAAGGTCCTCAGATCTGAAAATGGTGGTGAGTATTTCAAGCCTGAGTTTATTCAATATTGTGCAGATGCAGGTATTCAGATGCATCATTCTATCCCTTACACACCACAGCAGAATGGTGTTGCAAAGAGGAAGAACAGATCACTAAAAGAGATGGCAACATGCATGATGGAGGCTAAGACTTTGCCACCAAAGTACTAGGCCGAAGCTATAAAATGTGCAGCCTATATCCAGAATAGGGTGCCTCATAAAAATCTTGATGGTATGACTCCTTTCAAAGCTTGGAGTGGGCACAAGCCAGATGTGACCCATTTCAGGATTTTTAGCTCCAGGGCTTGGGCTAGAATTCCAACAGAAAAGAGAAACGCTTTGCATCCCCAAATCCAAGAGTGTCTATTTGTTGGGTACTATGAAGATTCAAAAGGGTACAAGCTGATCAATTTGAGCACAAACAAATCCTTCATTGAAAGGTGTGTTCAATTTCAAGAAGAACCCCTAGCAGCAGTGGAAGTTGGAGAATCCTCTTCACCACCAGAACATCTGAATGTAAGTGAAGAGATAGTTGAACATGCTGATTCTGATATGTCTAATAATGATGATTTTATTGTATATCCTAACATCCCTACAAGGAAAAAATGGGCAGCCAATACCATTCATGCAGCTGGAGAACTAGCTGGAAATCCTAATGACCCTAGGAGGACTAGATCTCAATTTGAGAGTGCTCTATGCATGAAAGATCCTATGTTTGTTGAGAAATGATATCTGATGGTTGAATCAGATCCTCATACATATGAATATGAAGCAAAATATCCAATATGGAAAGCAGCCATGAAGGAAGAGTTCAGCTCACTCCAGAAGAGCAACACTTGGGAGCTGGTTGATCTTCCCCCAGGGAGGAAGCTAGTTCAGTGTAAGTGGGTGTACAAGACCAAATTTTCTGCTGATGGTTCACCTCTAAAGTACAAGGCTAGATTTGTAGACAAGGTCTACTCACATTTTCATTGCATAGACTACAATGAGACCTTTGCACCAGTGGCAAAGATGGACTCCATCAGGCTAGCCTTAGCCATTGCAGCTTCAAAGCAATGGGAAGTACATCACATGGATGTGAAGTGTGCTTTCCTGAATGGAGATCTCACTGAAGAGATATACATGCAGCAGCCTCAAGTATTTTCTACTAACCCATCTCTTGTGTGCAGGCTAAATAAGTCATTGTATGGGCTTAAGCAAGCCCCCAGGGCTTGGTATGCCAAGATTGATATCTTTCTACTATCACTGAATTTTGTTCGATGTAAATCAGATCCAAATGTCTATTTGAATCTGATTAATGGTTCATTAATTATCATTGTTTTTTATGTTGATGACCTTCTCATTATAGGAAGCTCAAAGGATGCAATGAACCATGCCTTCTCCATGACAGATTTGGGGCTATTGAGCCAATTCTTGGGGTTTGATATTGCTCAAACCAAAGCTAGAATCAAGGTGCACCAGTCCAATTATGCCTTGGATTTGCTGAAAAAATTCAAAATTAAGGATTGCAAGCCAAGCAAGACTCCTTTCCTTTCAGGAGTGAAGCTTGAAGAAGCTGATTCTTCACCTATGGTAAACAATACACTGTATAGGAAATTGATTGGATGTTTGTTGTATCTTACACATACTAGACCTGATATTTATTATGCAGTAAGTGTGGCTTCTAGATACATGGATCAGCCTCATGAGATCCATTGGAAAGCAGCCAAAAGGATCCTTAACTTTGTTCAGGGAACAAGGACACATGGGATCTTCTATAAAGCTAAATATGATCTTAATTTGATTGGGTTTACTGACAGTGTTTGGGCAGGTGACAACACAGATCAAAAGTCAACATCAGGATATGTGTCCATGCTTGTAGAAGGGCCAATCAGCTGGTCAAGCAAGAAACAGAGTGCCATTGCACTCTCATCTACAGAAGCAGAGTACAGAGGAGTTGTAAATGCAACAACTCAATGTTTATGGTTGCAGGGGTTACTTGGAGAATGTGGCTTCAAATCAGAATACTCAACTACTATCTACTGTGATAATCAGAGTACCATTCGAGTCTTCAATGATCTAGTTCAAAAGCAGAGAACCAAACACATTGAGATCCATATGCACTACATCAGACAGCTTGTGCATGATGGCACCATTCACCTACTCTTCTGTTCATCTTCAGAACAAGTAGCTGCTATCTTCACCAAATTTTTTTGTGAGAAGACATTCAGCAATCTCAAATCACTGTTGGGGATTGCTGATCATGCTGTGAAGCATGAGTGATGACAATATTTCCAAATTTTGTTTTATAGTCCATGTTTAAGGGAGGATTTTCCCACTGGGTTTTTGCCTCTTTCCTTGGTTAAATGGACATGCAGTATGTAAAGGGTGACTAAGCCTTGTTGCTAGGCCCTATATTTTTCTGATATATTACTCATAAGTCAGGCTTAAGGGGGGGTGTTAGAATAATCAACCCATAGTTATCTACCTTAGACATTAATTAATCCATTTTTGTCTTATCTGCCTAGTTTCCATATTCCACCTTATGCAAGTTGTCATCTACACATCCATAGTGGTCAAACTTGATAATTTTGAGTCATGGAGCGCTTGGGAAACCTCCTGGAATCAAATTTGCTTTATTCCTAGCCTCCCTAGCACATGTCTGCTTTTTTTGCTTTATTGCCTGCTTTTTCAGTGTTTTAAGGCAATTGGGAAAGTTTGACTAGGTGAAGTTAACTTGTTTTTTTTCCTCCACATCCTCCACTCTTTTCTCCTATGAAAAGCATGTATGAGTTGTCCTTCCATCCACTATTAGCTTGGCTAATTTATTTTTCCAATTCGTGAGCTCCTAGATAGTTTTGGAAATTGTTTTATGCACCTATGGGGGATTTGCTTAGATTTAGTAAGCCTGCTTTTGACTAGGTTCGAATGGCATATTCATGAATTCAAATACCTCATGTAATTATTTATTGTGGCAGCCTATGAATTCATAGGGTTGGCTATTGTACACTTATTCAATACAGATTATTTTTCTGCTCCATTATTCAGTCTCCTTTGTGAGTAATTTGCATGTGTAATTGGAAATTGTTGTGAGTGTAATTGTTCTAACACCTAGGTTCAATTTCCATAATACTTGAGCCCATAATAAACTATACCCCTGAGTTACCTCAGAATATGCTTTGCAGCAATCAAGTGAACATTTCTCAGATCTGTCAAGAACTGGCTCAAGTTGTTCACAACAAAGCAAATGTCTGGTCTCGTGTTCGTCAGGTACATCAAGTACCCAATCATCTCATGATACATCGTAGAATCAACTGAATCTGATGAATCATCGCTCAATAGCTTCAGGTTCGATGCCATAGGTGTGGCCATAGCCTTGCAGTCCATCATCCCAAACCTCTTTAGGATCTCTACTGCATACTTCCCTTGTCCGAGGGAGATTCTATCTGTATTTTGCCACACCTCCATGCCTAAAAAAATAATGCATCATACCCAAGTCCTTCATTTCAAATTCAATAGCAAGCTTTCTCTTTGTATCAACAATCAACCCATCCATACCTATTACCAACAAATCATCTACATATAGTAGAAGCATCACTGGATTTCCATCTTCAACCTTGTAGTAAAGGTTGGAATCTGCTTTACTCTTGTTAAAGCCCAAACAGGATAGAAAGCTGTCAATTCTGCCGTACCATGTCCTAGGTGCCTGTTTCAAACCATACAGGGATTTCTTCAATTTGCACACATGAGACTCCTTGTCATGTGTCTCAAAACTAAGTGGTTGTTCTACATACACTTCCTCTTCCACTACACCATTCAAGAAAGCAGTCTTGACATCCATTTGGTGTATCTTCCATTTCAAGGCAAGTATTGATCTGATGGAAGTGTATCTTGCTATAGGTGCAAAGGTTTCTTCATAATCTATTCCTTCTTTCTGAGAGAAACCACGAGCCACAAATATTGCCTTATATTTTTTAATGCTACCGTCTGGAGCATGCATGATCTTGTAGATCCATTTGGAAGTTATAACTGACTTCCCTTCTGGTCTTGGGACAACATCCCAAACATCATTCTTCATGATCGATTGATACTCTTTGATCATAGCTTCCTTTTGTTCTTTCCGTTCTGTTGCTTCTTCGTAATTGGAAGGTTCTTTATCGATGAAATCACATGGTAATGCTACATACCCGGAGCAGGATCTGGTCCTCTTTATTTCTCTTTGATTCTCTTCTAGAGCCCCATATCTTTCTGCACCTTGGATAATTTCACATACACATGCAGGTTTCTTCTTATGAGGATTCTTCTCCAGATGTGGATCTACAAGTATTTATGGTTCTTCAAATTCTCAATCTTCTCTTTGAGTTTCTTCGTTCATGGTTGTATCATGAATTCTGGGTGCCTCTGTTTCTTCAGGTTCTTCAGCAGGTTTCTTTCTGGATTTTTTGTAAGTTGTTCGTTCATCAAATTTCACATCCCTACTGATGTCAATATTCTTATATCCTGGGAAATAGATTCTATAAGCCTTTGAGCTTTCAGAGTATCCCACAAATATACCCTTCTTTCCTAAAGGAACTAATTTTTTTCTCTTCTCTTTTGGAATGTGTATGTACATAGGACAGTTGAATATTTTGAGATGCCTGACTTCTGGTTTCTTGCCAGAGAAGACTTCTTCAAGAGTCTTGTTCTCTAGTACTCTGTGTGGAGTACGGTTCTGTACATACACCGTTGTTCTGGCAAATTCTGCCCAAAGATGCATAGGAATATCTTGATCATGAAGCATAGCTCTTGCGGCTTCCATGATAGTTCTATTCTTCTGTTCTACAATCCCATTCTGTTGTGGATTATAAGGAGTGGAAAACTCCCTCTTGATCCCTGAGTCTTTGCATAACTCTTTGAATTCATTTGACGTGAATTCTCCGCCATTATCTGATCGAAAGGTCTTAATCTTCTTTCCAGTGTGATTCTCGATCAAGGATTTGAATTCCTTAAATTTGCTGAATACTTCATCTTTGTTCTTCATGAAGTAAATCCATGTCTTCCTAGAAAAGTCATCAAGGAAAGAAACATAGTATACATATCCGCTTAGTGAACTTGATGACATTGGACCGCATACATCGGAGTGGATGATTTTCAATATTCCTTTTGCTTTTTTCTTGCTACTTGGAAATGTCTTCTTTGTGTTCTTTCCTTTCTCACATCCTTTGCGGACCCCATCATGTTTTGCTTGTATTTCTGGAAGACCTTCAACAGCTTTGCTTGCAAGAGGTAGTGCTCTGTAATGCACATGTGCAACCCTTCTATGCCAAAGTTCATTTGGCTCTACTATATCATGGACCAAGGCTTGTTCTGGATGGCCCTTCAATTTGTACAAACCTCCTTCTTGTTCCCCAATCACTATTGCATCATCAATAGTCTTTCCTTTTGGCCACATGATGAATTGACCATCTGTGAATGCAACCCTTATTCCTTTTGCATCTAATGTAGATATGGAGAGAAGGTTCTTCTTGATTCCTGGTACAAACAATACTTCCTTCATTGTCATAGAATTTCCAAAGTATAGCTTATAGGAGGATTCCCCACTACCTTTTATTGGATACTGGTAGTCATCTCCTAGTTTCACCTTGTGAGGTGATTCATGTTCTGAAAGTTTCACAAAGGATTCCTTGAATCCAGTCATATGCTTGGAAGCACCACTATCTATAAGCCATTCATTGCTTCCATGAGTAATGTTTCCCGTGAGAGCGGAAATCAAAACATATTCTTCCTCGCTTGAAGAATCTTCACTTTCATATCTAGTTCTCTTTGATGGAGGTTCATCATCCTCTGCAGCATGAGCATAATGTCTTCTATTGTTTCCCTTATTCTTGTGAGAGCTGCTTTTGTTCTTAGGACAATCTCTAGAAAAGTGTCCTCTCTCATCACATGTATAGAAAATAAACTTAGACTTATCTCTAGGATTTCTGAAGTTATTCCTTTGATTGCAATACTTACTTCTATGATGGCTGGATCTGGGTTTCTTGGATTGTACTGTGAGAGCTTGATATTCACTTCCCATCTTCTCTTCTCGAGCTACTATCTGAGCTTCTTCTTGAGAAAATTCTTCCCACAGTCTACTGAACTTGACTAACTTCTTCCTAGCACAAATCCCTTGAATGAAGGAGTCCCATGTCCTAGGGAGACCATTCAAGGTGGTCATCACAATCTCTGCATTCTCCACTTCTTAATCTACTACTTCCAATTGTTCCTTGATCTGAGAAACCCTTGTGAAGTAAGACTGGATGGTTTCTGCATTCTTGATCTTCACATTGTTCAATTGGTTCCTCAAGGTCATCTTCCATTTTGTTTTTTTTCCTTCAAACAATTTGGTTAGGGCATCAAACATAGCTTTAGGTTTCTTGAGAGAGGACACCTGTGGTATAAGGTGATCCTTCATAGAATTAGCAATGATCCTCTTTTCCATAACCAACTTCTTCTTATATAAGGCCTTAGCCTCATCTCCCTCTAGAACTGGAACCTCCTCATTGATGTAGGAGTTCGACTCATTCTCTTCCAGAACCAGGGAGATCCTATACTTCCAGGCTTGGAAGTTATCAGCTCCCTCGAGGATTTCATCAAGCTTGGTATGATGAGACATATTAACTGAGAACCTCAAATGGAAATACAAAATATTTAGATCTTACCAGGTCAAGATATCAGATCTGGATTTGGAGCTGAAATCTTGCAGTGCTGGTTTAGGAGAAGATTAGGGTTTTTCTTTTCTGGATTTCTGTCTAACCAAATGCTTTGAAATTGATCCCTAACTTTGATTTTGGGGAGGATATCAATCCATGCCTGGGCTCATTGAAAAATTCCTCTTCTGTGAAAAGCCCTAATTTTCGGTAGTAGTGTCGGGTCCAAAACTGAAAAACCTCAGAATTGGATTCTGCTTCGACAAAAATATGCGCCCTAAAGAGGAGAGTTATACCAAACTTCTTTTGCTAAAAATATGTGGAGGAAGATCCACAAAATAGGAAGCCCTAGTTCCCACAGATGCATAGTGTATTCTTCTCAGGTTAGCTCTGATACCATGTTAGATTCTTAACATTAAGTTAGCATTATTAGGATCTTTTAACTGAGAGAATAATAAGCACAACAATTAAACACAAGAGACAATGAACACAGTTTTTTTCCTAGGGGAAACCATAAATGGAGAAAACCCCACAACTTCCTCAGATATAGAATCAACACCAAATAGAAAATCCAAAAATAGTAAGATGATCTCCCGACAGTAGTAACCTCTTTCTTCCTAGCCCCAGTGTCTTCTTCTTCCTCAGCTATGCGCTACAACTGAGTGTGAGTGAGTGTGTGTTAAATAGAGAGGTCACCTCTCTATTTATACTAATTCTCGACATGACTAAAACCCTACTAGGGTTGACTTCACTAGGTGAGTCTAATAACCCTAGTGCCTTGAAACTGCGGGGACTTTAACCCTTAGACAATAGGAGGGTTACCCACAATGACTTGACATGACTTGTTTACATTATAGATCCTCCCGATAGGAACATCGGGGCATGACATCATGACTCAATTACATTATAGACACATCCTGGAATAAACATCGAGGTACAAGACATAAGATACATAGGTGAATACATTCCAAAGTTGCAAATACATCAACACCTATCCCACGGCTAAACCTGTCAGGAAAAAACTAAGGCAAGTCCATTCAGGAAAGGCCGCAGCTATTAAAGATGAGATAGAGAAACTTCTCAAAGATGGGTTTATTTATCCTATACCCCTGATGGAATCGGTATCGAATTTTGTCCCTGTCAATAAAAAGTAGGGCACCATTGGAGTCTGTATCAATTTTAGAGACTTGAATAAATCTTGTCCCACGGACAACTTTCCTACTCCACATATCGATCAGATTATCAAAAATTGTGCTAGAAGTGTCATCTTCTCATTTATGAATGGATTTTCTGGCTATAATTAGATTGAGATATTACCCACTAATCAACCCAAGACGGCATTCATTTTCCCATGAGGAACCTTTGCGTATAGGAAGTTACCTTTTGGCTTGAAAAATGTTGGAGCCACTTTCCATTGTGAGATGTCCTATGTGTTTCACGATATTAAACATATTGTTGAACCATACCTTGATGACCTACCTGCTCATTCACAGCAACGGGAGGACCACCCTGGGCATCATAGATATATTTTCCTAATATGTCGTCATTATAATATACGGCTCAACCCGCATAAATGTGTTTTTTGCGTTGAGACGAGACATCTATTAGGTTTTGTGGTATCTAAGGATGGCATCTGGATAGACCCTTTGAAAATTTCCACCATTTTAGCTCTACCAGCCCCAACCAATCTTCTCTAACTCCAAATTTTGCAAGGGAAGGAAAAATTTCTCCGTCATTTAGCGTGTAATTTTGCAGAGAAAACACACAGTTATATGTGTCTCCTCAAGAAGGACACTTTGTTCTTCTGGGATGACCAAGCCCAACGCACCTTTGATAATATTAAACACGCTCTGACTCATTCACCCATGATACACACCCTGGATTATTCAAAGTACTTTCTCTTGTATCTTGCTGCCTCTACTTCTACCATCGTTATGGTTTTGGCGTAGTAAAATCCCAACGGTCAGGAGCACATGATTTACTTTGCTAGTAAGAATATTATGGATTCTAAAACCCAATATTCATGTGTGGAGAAGTTAACATTGGCCACAATCATTGTTGTTCAAGATTAAACACCCTTGTAACCTAGGGTCTGGGGTTACCAACTTACTTCTAACCTTGCAGACAATTAGCTTTAATAAAGTACAGAAAGGAAATAGGAAGAAATACTTGACTCGCCTGATTACCAAAGGTTGATCCAAGCTTGATATTCTTCCACTCTGCTTCTCTCCAAAGCTTTCAGGGATGCACCTCCTTCACCTAAAAAGAGTGAATTCTTCAAGTACAATCTTATACATGTATATATGATAGGTTAGATAAACAATATATATATTGCTTAATCAAATATATTCATCAACCATAATACATGAAAGAGACTCAACACAATGTTGGAAGAAGAATTCTCTTTATTAATAATCAATGAATGAGATAAGTGTACAACCCAATGCCTGAGACAAGGACTCCTCTGCAACCAAAGGACTCTGAGTTCTGCTGCTCCAAGACTTCTGAAGATATACCACCAGCATAAATTTGCTCTCCAAAATTCAATTGATTAATGCCCTCCCCAAGGCCTCTATTTATACTTTGATAAATAGAGTGGTTTCGAAGGTTGGGGAGGTTGATATAGTTGGGGTAGTTAATGATTAGGGCCCAACTAATCTCCATTAATCATGATTTATATTTTTTAATGTCGAATGGATATGTATGCGACTATTAATATAGGCAACCCACGTATGACACGCGAATTGCTTAAAAGAAACCCACGTATGTTGATGTACGTGGGTTGCAATGGAGATAGTCGCGTACAATACGCGAGTTGTCAATGGGAATAGTCACATACGTATGCGAGTTTCAATGAATATAGTCACATACGCCAATCAACACTTAGAAAAATAATATGATAGGCTGGTTGAAAGGTAAATGCATCTCATGTCATGCCCATCTATAGTGTTTTGGAAATCTTCAATCCTAAAATGTCCTTTTGTGTACCAACATAGGGAATATCGGCACTCGAATGGAGAAGTGCCATTTGGGTTGATAACATATTCCCCCTAATGTGTGAGCTCAGAGGGAAGCGATGGCCGAAATACATTATAATCTTATTCTTGGAGAACTCAGAAGTCCAATGGAGAAGAGGTAGTACCTAAAACAAATACATAATAATGTCATATACAAAGTCATATCTAAGGATACTATGTTCAATATACTGGGACACTAGCTCCTTTACAATATTTGAGTACATCATATAGTATGGGTACAAGACCACGTATATTACAAAGGTGGATCGAAACTACAATATACAATAATGATGAGTCGTCAAATATCTGGAGGTTGTGTAAGTGACCACAACATAATCTTGCACAACTTAGTCCATAGATGTGAAACTAAGGTCTTCGTCAAAAATCCCAATGAACCAGTACAATCCAAGCCATGTGAATAGATGTTATTGAATTTTAACATGGATAGGATTCAATAGATTGTAAACCAATAGGTGGTAATTGACAACTGAAGTAAAGGAATTCACCAATAATTAAAGTGAATCCTGAGGTACGATCATCAAAAACTTTAGGTCTTCGTCATCAGGAAGTGCTAATGTGAAACCATAATGTGATAAGGAAGGCAATAGATCCTCCAACAAATCACAAGAGTGACTAGAAATTGGGTAAAGGAAGGGGGACACAAGTAGTAACAGATGTGACAATGATGGAATCAAGATATAGATCAGACACAGGGTTAAGTCCTTGAACAGTGAGCATGACACAGAGATGACCCAAGGAAACTTTTAACTTTATAGATAGTACAACTAGACTTATCTGTCATGTAGGAGACATGATCAGATTCCCCAGGTAGAACTGACAAGAGGAGGAGTAAGAAACTCAAAGTAATAGCTTAACTGAATGTGAACACTGAGACATGAGTATCGGAAAAAATAGAGAGTGCTATGTTCAAGGAGGACATGCTTCCACTGACTGAGAACCAAAAAGAAAACTTCTTCCTTACCTCTCCTATTAAATTTTAATGAGTCCAGGAAAGTCAACTCGAATCTCTCTTCATTTTTTGACAAGCTTGAAGAGAAGAGGGAATAATGCTTGATAGTGTCACTGATTCGTGGATTTTATGAGCTCTAACTAGTACATTCTCACTTGGTGTTTTCATGTTTAGAGAGTCTGAAAAACTCCAAAGAAGACTCCAAGGGGGTCCTTTTTCATTCAATTTAGTCTCCTGAGGCCGGAAAAGTATAAAACATACCACAGAAGAACTCTCTTAACTTCCGTAGAAGAAAAAGTGAACATTTTTTGTACTTAGTCAGGGAGGTCCAAAAAAGGTTAAATTACCACCTACCCAATGCTCCTTCAAGAGCAGTATATAGCTTGAGTTTTACGAGTGTGAAGGAAAGCAAGATCACTCGGAAAGATCCATTTGAGTATGAGAAATGGATCTTACAACAATAAACTCGATGCTTTGTTCT
The DNA here is from genome assembly GCA_001517045.1 of Pseudotsuga menziesii. Classification (NCBI taxonomy): domain Eukaryota; kingdom Viridiplantae; phylum Streptophyta; class Pinopsida; order Pinales; family Pinaceae; genus Pseudotsuga; species Pseudotsuga menziesii. Next base: position 265,922 of record LPNX010907795.1, read on the forward strand.
TGGTGTTTAATGAGCATGACAAGGAAATAAAGTACACTCAGAATATTTTTCATGTTTAGGTCTAGAGCACGAAAAAGAGAAAACTAAGCTCATACTAGGAGTTCCTTTTCCGTAAGTTTAGTCCCTCGGGTCCGGAAAAGTGATAAACCTAGACCTGAGAATACTCTTCTCAATTCCATAGAAAAGAGAGTGATCCTTTCTCGTATTATTCCACATGGTTCGAGAAAGAGATAACCTACCACCAATGCGGATTCCCATTCACATATTCTTAACGAACTTGAATGGACAATTTTACTCAGCAGTCAAGTCTGTTTTGAGGAGTTAGACTTGGGCCTAAAGAAACTCTATAAGGGCGGGGAGTCCTACAAAGGGATAGCTTGTAAAAAGAGACCAAAACGAGGCTCAATTTGGCATGAAAAATAGCTAAAAGTATTTCCCTGAACCTATGACAGTTGCAGCATGAGTATCAGAAGACAAAAATTAGATTCTAAATGAGGATACTCATGAGAGGAAAGTCCTATCCACGGAAGAACAATGGTAAAGACAAGGAGCTAATGGTTAAAGATACCATAGTCCGTGGTCAAAGTGTTAATGCTAGGATCAAGATGGATTAGGTATGGATGCAGAATGCATGTGAAATGAAAAAAACCATCCTATATGAGAAAAAAAACAACTTAAAGACGACCATAAACATGTCACATGGAAGAAAAGATATGGCATTAGTTTAAAAATTATGAACTATAGGGAAAAAACCCACTTTGAAAATAAATTTTCTATAAATAGTTCAAAATATGAATAAAAAACTCACCATTTGATTTTTAACCATAAAAAGATAAGTTTTACCTCTACCTTTGATTGCTCGGTGTGGACAATTCGGGGTACCATTCTCAAAACCACAAGTGTCAGGTAACGCTACACTCCATGCTCTTAAATTTGATCCAAACAATTGTTAATTTTGAGCCCTAATTCATGTTTTTAAGCGCCCTCAAAGCATGAACATTGTGTACGTGGGTATGGTATGTTAATAGTCTCATACATGCGTTCTATACACTGGTTTCCTGAAAGACAGTCGCGTACGCTGCGTGAGGTAGAAAAACAATGTATAGGGTGAAAATTTTCAAATTTTATATGAATCTAAAGTTTTGCAATTGCTTGTTTATTAGATTGAAAGATGGTGCTTGAGTGGAGGAAGGGGGAACATGAAGACATGGCCCAAGAATCTCTTCAAGATGCCCCCACAGTGAATTTTTTACGTCAAAGTGGGTTATTAAAGTTTTTTTGTGTCTCACCTATGTGGGAAAATGTCCACCTCTTAGAGTTCTTGATAAATTATTGGGATCATGATTTGGGCATGTTTGACCTTCAAGGTGAGTCTCTTGAGATTACATCGGAGGATGTCTATTTCATTGCTGGTCTATCACGATGGGGAGATCCGATGAACTTGGAAGGCACCGGTAGAGGCAGTGACCCTCTAAGTGTATAGAATTATATCGATATATACTGCGATCCAGGCACTCAAAAGAGGGGTAGCTGCATCCCTATTGTTCACATTTGTAACTTTCCTTTACTGGTGTTGACTAGCACTATAGTGAGGGTTGCAAGGTCATCATCACTTCACCTTGCAAATCAGAACCAAATGAGACTAGCAGTAGACTATATGCAGGGAGCCCTATATGACTAGTGCTCGAGAGTTATCCCAATTATGAGAAAATAGCTCTTTGACTACAAAAGAGGCACGAGGAAGAATTTTGGTTATTCCAGCATATTAGTAGCCTTCTTCTTTGAGAGAGTGCCAATTTTGAGTCTTGCAGTACCATTGCCAGTTCGTTCTCCCCGACAGCCTAGGATGAGTAGGTGGGGAGATATCTTCCTCCGCCAGGGAGGTGGTGGATCAGTCCAGAGCGTTTATGATGATGACTTCTACTTTTGGTGGGAGTGATAGTTGCCAACCTTGGAGTAGTTTCCATATGTTGGATTAGACTTTCGAGGTGATACCGACCTCGTCCTCCCTCCAGGAGGAGCATGGGGAGAGTTAGGTAATTTTTATTTTCCAAATTTTAAAATTTTTATGAATTTTAATTATAGAGATATATACATATGTATAAGAGTTATAATCCTTTTAAAAATGTCAAAATGCAGATATTGGACCAGTCTGCCTTGTTGGGAATCCACGCATGTATGTGAGTCCTGTTTTGGGAGAGGACAAAGGCTTGATTAGGATTCTTGAGGGGAAGTTGGCTAGGATTACCCAGAAAGTACCTACCTTATGGATTGAGCACATCCCAACCATCATGTAGGAGCTAGTGGTTGGTGTACCACCTGTCTAGATATGCCTTTTGAGATGAGTAGCCAGAGAAGTACTTGTGTACATAGATGTTGTTGAGGTCGCTGAAGCCGAAGAGGCTGAAGAAGCCCGAGTGCAGGGTGATTGAGGGGACCAAGGGGGTCCAAGTGACCAGGGAAATATAGCTTAGACCTAGGAGCATTTGATGGAATTTGATCCATGTTTTGTATATTTTTTGTATATTATATAGTTATGACTGGATCTGAGGATCAAAGACTCGATATATCTATATGGACAGATATTCACATATATATATTTTGTTGGTTTATTTACAAATGTTTTTAAATGTGTCTGTTGTATATTTTTATGTAAAATGTGTTAAATTCCAATCCAAGATATAATTAGCATATGCATTAGTTAATGAATTTTGATTTCTTGGAATATGATTGAATGTAATGAACTCAAAATTTCTTTCCAATAACCTAACTTGCATAAACTGACGTAATGAAATAGGGTTCCACACCTGATAAGCCCGATTGAGTTGGGAAACTACCAGTTGAGAGTCCAGTAAGACTTCCAGTTGAGTGATACCACGTGACAAAGCATCCCATAAAAGCTGAATGGTGGCCCTGTATTCAGTGAAATTATTGGTAGCAGGACCTAAGAAAGCGCCTCCTGAGGCGACTAACTATCTTGAGGGTGAATAAATGACCCATGTAGCTGAATCCAAATTACAAGTGTGACGACTGGCACCATCAGCGAAACCTACGAACCACTTGGAAGACATCTGTAACAACCAGCAGATGGTATAAAAACATAAACCGATGACCTATTGTACATAAAATTACATACAATAAAATACAGAAAAAAGTGCTAATCCTAAGCATAGTACTTTTTCAGGTAGAGCCCATTTCTAGGCTCAGGAAGCTTATTCCCATCGAAATCAATTAATTCATATGCACCCTTCTTTAACACCTTTGATACAACATAAGGCCCCAACCACATAGACCTGAATTTTCCTGCCCCCAGGGGTTCTTTGTCTTGGTCCCAGAGCAAAACAAGCTCCCCTTCAGAGAAAATTCGAGGCTTGACCAATTTATTGTATTGGATTTTGACCCTATTTTTATGAGCTTGGTTTGCTGTCAGCGCATCTCTATACTGTTCATCAAGATGTTCTAAATGTAATAGATGTTTTTCCAGCTCAGACGTATTAGGTAACACATGAATAGCAATTTTTAAGGATGGGATTTCACATTCAACCGGGGTAACGAATTCCACTCCATGAACAAGTTGGAAGGTAGAAAACCCCGTAGCAGTTTTCACATTGGGATATGCCCAAAGTGTAGGATACAGCATGATATTCCAGTTGGAACGGGATGCATTAATAGTACGTTTGAGGATAGTTTTCAAAGTTTTATTGACAGCCTCAACTTGATCGTTTGCTTGAGGATAGAATGAAGATGAGTGTTCTTGTCTAAATCCTAGCATAGTGGTCAATTGAGTCATCATGCTATTTTGGAAATGAATTCCATGGTTAGTGGAAATCACTTTAGGTATATTGAATCGTGAGATCATTTGATTGAACACAAAAAAAGATGCAGTTTCCCCATCAGCTTTAAAGGTGGGCATTGCCTCTACCCATTTCGTAAAATAGTCTACAGCAACAATGATATATTTGTGCCCCCCAACCGAGGCTGGGTTACACATCATGTAATCAATCCCCCACTTCATGAAGAGGCCCACTGAGATGACAGGAAATAATAGAGTGGGATGCAATTGCATCTTTCTAGTGTAAAGCTGACAAGGATGACAGCGCTTCACTGATTCCACACAATCTTTAAATACTGTGGGCCAGAAATAACCGGAAAGTAATATCTTCTAGGCCGTTGCTAAACCAGATAAATGACCCCCACATGCTCCACTATGGGAATTATTTAAGACAATCTCCACTTCCTCATGGGTAAGACATCGATGCAAAATAGAATCTACCCCCCTACGATATAAAGTATCTCCTATAATGAGGTAGTTCTTGGCATGTAGGTGTAGTTTACGTCATTATTCCTATGAGAAAGTTGCAGGATACTTCAAAGTATGGAGATAGATAAGTATATCTCTGTACCAGGGGTCAGAGGTGGAAATCAAAAAATATGCTCATCTGGGAATGAGTCTTCTTCAATGGCTACATCTTCTTATACTGGAAATTCTGTAATGATCTCAGCAAAAGCTAAGGATTTTTTGGATTTGGCAGATTGAAAATCCAAGTCAAACTCTTGGAGAATGATTATCCATTTGTTGAATTTTCCTCCAACTATCCGTCGAGACAAAACATATTGGAAAGGATTAACATCCACCACTACCATCGTAGTCCTCAGTAAGATGTAGTGACGTAACCTTTGAACAGCATAAACAGCTGCTAAAGCCAACTTCTCGATGTGGGAATACCTAAGTTCAGGTCCGGCTAGAGCATGGTTGAGATAGTAAGCGACATGCTCGTGGAGCTTATCGTCCTCCTGAACTAGGACTACCCCTATGGTCAACTCAGATGTGGCAAAATACAATATAAAATCCCTAGAGTAATCTGGTAGACGCAATAATGGTGCCAACAACAAAGCTTTTTTTAATGCCTCGAATGCGAGTTGTGCAATTTAATCCCATACAAATGGGGTGTCCTATTTTAATAGGTGCATGAAACCCTTAGTAATCTTGGCATAATTTACAATGAAACATCGAATAAAATTGGACTTCCCCTACAGGCTCTGAAGTTGCTTGATAGAACGAGGAGGAGGCAGATTTACAATGGCCTCAACTTTCAAAGGATCCACCTGAATGCCTTTGTTAGAAACAATGAATCTGAGCAGTCTCCCTGAATCAACACAGAAAATGCACTTGTGGGGATTCAAGCGAATTTTATAGTATCTGCATCATTCAAAAATTAAATGCAAGTGATCTGGGTGATCGATCCTCTTATGAGAATGTGCAGGCAGATCATCAAGGTAGGGTTCGACAATGGTTTTAATATCATGGAAGGAAAAATTCATTGCCCGCTGAAAGGTTTCCCCAGCATTTTTCAATCCAAAGGGAATTTTCTTGTACACGAAGGTACCCTAAGGACAAATGAAAGTTGTTTTATGTCGGTTTTCCAATTTAATTTGGATTTGATTATATCTGGAGAAACCATCCATAAATGAAAAAACTTCACTTCCGGCACATGCATCAATAATTTGATCTATATATGGTGTGGGATAGTTGTCCTTATGAGAGGCTTTGTTTAAATCTCGAAAGTCAATACACACGCATATAGTCCCTTGCATTTTATCAATAGGAACAGGGTTGGATACCCATTCTGTCAAAGCTATGGGATAAATAAAACCGGCTTTCAATAGTTTCTCCACTTCAGTCGTCGCTTTACACGGGTTAACGGGTCTCAACTTTTGTCGAACAGGTTTAGCATCAGGGTATGTCTGTATTTCGTGATCGACTATAGATGGATCAATGCCTAGTATCTCCTCATATGATTAGGCAAAAACATCATATAATTCCTTAAATAAGGCCGTATAGATTGCAATCTCCTCTGGAGAGCAGTTTGTGCTAATATGAACATTTTCCACAACATTAGTATTTATAGAGATGCTAATAGGGGTAGTAGCGGAAATATTTTCCATGTTCCCCTCAGCAATGATTCCTTCCCTTGATAAGGGATTAATGGGAATATCAACATCATCTGTCAGTCTCATATGAAACTCCTGGTTCTCTATCCTGCTTAACTATGGAAGAAAATAGGATCGATGGTGAAGATCTTCGCAGATCTTACCTTGTCCGCACATGGCTTCTAGAATGGCTTCATCCAAAGGCAAAACCATATATAAGCAATCTCTAGAATGCAAAGATTTTTCTGCCCAAGCAGGCAGATAGGCTTCTTCCAGTTCCTCTGAGACCATGAGAGGGACCGGAATGGGATCAACAGTGGTATGGGTGATAGCTTGATAAGCCACTTTCGCTGTTGATAAGGGCACTTCAGGTTCATAGTGGGAAGGGAGAACCCAAGGATCAGTCCTATCAACAACCGTAGCTATGGACTTCCCCACACTAGTAGAACCTATATAATTAATCGGAGCTGGAAGATCAAATCTGCCCATCAATGATGTGTACATTCTAGCCCCTAAGCTCTCTGAAGCAAGTTTGACTAGATCAACCAATGGCATAGTGGACTCATTAGATTCCATGTGGCCTTTTCAAGTAAAACTGAGTTGGTCAATAGTAACCAACTTCCCTTCGTGTGGAAACACTACCACCCGAAAGACGGCTGATGCAATAGCAGACAATGCATAAGTCCAACTTCTCCCCAAGAGCAAGTTGTAATCCAAAGGTACATCAATCACCTCCACCTCAATAGACACTGCTTTCCCTGCCAGCTTAATTTCAAAATCTAGTAGGATACCATGAGGACAAAATGACCTTCCGTCGAAAGCAGTAAGCAAGGTGTTTGACAGAACCAGCTCTGGGGATCCAAGAGCTTTCCAACAAGACAAGGACATACCACATGTAGAAGGACCCTCATCAACAACTTCCCTTCCAATGGTCTTTCCACCATGGATGCCATCTATCGATAAGGCTACATGATATGGTAGGCAAATTTTGACATCAGACAAATTAAATTTCGCCATGAGACTCGATGAGTCCATACTGCCTAAGGCTGCTAAGAGTGCATCCCACTGGGCGGGAAAACTCTGTAACATCTCTAAATCCGACATTACACAAGGTGTCTGGGATAAGTCTTCAACTATGGAGTAGTTTGCTGCATCCCTGGAATTAGGATTATGCAAGGCATTTTTAAAGTCACCTTTCGGTATCTTGGGCGTAATTTTGGCAGGTTTTTCAATCGTGAGAGGGTTAGAAGTTTCACCTATTGACTTACCCTTCTCCGAGGTCTCATTTTCATAGTTGTTATTCCTATTCTGTAGTAAAGTTTGGGATCGAACCATGTTGATATAATTGGGGTCAGGGGCATTTGGGGTGCCTCCTGCTATATTTGAATCTGAAGTAGAATTCTGCTCTTGGGGAAAAGGATCCTTTAGGACAGCCGGTTGTTGATCTTTTAACAGCTTCTGAGCATGTTCCATAAGGGGACATAAATAAGTAAGGTGATCTTCATGGCACAACTTACATGGGAATTTCACCTTCTTCTTTTCTTTCTTGCTCCCATCAGCATTGTTTGTGGGTTTTTGCTTGTTTTGGTTTCCCTCCCCTTTCTTTCCTCTCTACTTTTTCCCACCAGGCTGTGGATTTCCCTTCTGAGAGGTTTGTGAAAAAAAAATTTCATTTTGGGGTGAGGGGGCAGCCTTTGCTTCCTTCATCGTAGAATGTTTGATGGATAGCTGATGGAGCTATTTGGCCAAAGATTCTATGGTGGGAGAATTTACAGAACCAACCACACCATAAACATGGGGTCCAAGCTTAGGTTTCTCTGCATCGTGTGTTGGCCTTGGTGCCTCAAGGATAATCTCATATAAGATCCCAGACTGAGAATATAGCAAATCTAGTTGCTGGGCCGTGAGGATAGATTCTTCCTCATTCATCACTCCTGAATTAGATACATCCTTAGATATATATAAGGAAATAGGGATTTAAGGAACCATTCTAATAAGAACTCAGGAGGAATAGTGGCTTTAATAAGGCTCTTTTGTCTTCTCCACTCTTGGATGTGATCTGAGATATGGGTGGCCTTGTTCTACTGGAAGGTAGACAACAAGTCCATTCTGAAATCATATTAGACAGGAAGCTGGAAGTGACTAAGAAATGCATTAGCCAAGTCCCAAAAACTGCTAAACACAGCAGAAGGCAACTCAATGTACCATTTTGCTACAGTACTCATCAAAGTTCTTTGGAATAGCCTCAACCGAATTGAATCTTCGTTCAGTGAGTTGGATGAGCACCATAAATGGAAAGTGGTGGCATGAGCTCCAAGATCGTCACCAACTTTTCCTTTGAATTTTGGGATATCCAAGGAGAGCTTGGTAGGGACGAGTGGCCAAGAGGTCTCACCATGTCATTCATCAGTTTAGACAAATTTCGCAAGTTTAATGTTGCTAGGAAAGGAAGCTTAGGTCTAACCGGAGCACTAAAAGTACCAGTTTGGGGATTAGAGGGACTTACCCCCATATTCCCATATGTGAACATGGGGTTGACCCCTACTGTCGGTTATGAAGTGGATGGGTTGCTTTGGAAAGGATTCCATCCATAAGACATGGGATTGTTTGTGTGAGGTGCAGTATAAGAGGTTCTTGCTGCCCTAGTCGAAACTAGGGTTTGAAATACAGGAGTAGGTATCCCTCCTCTAAAAATTGAAAATGGAGAGCTCGTGAACGGAGCTAAAATTGGAGTTTGAAAACCTTGACCATAAGGGTTAGTGTTTCCAAACTGCATCCCTACATATGAGGGTGTTGGGCCTACGTATGGAGTGGATGGAGAAATGTGCCCCCCATTCCAAGGAAATCCTTGGACAAAAGCCAAGGATCCTATAGGACCACTCTGGGAAGTGTGTGCGAAGGAAGTAGGAACTGTAGGTACACTAGGAATCCTAGTGACCATACCACCAAAAGCACCTGCTAGACTTGTGGGAGCTGGTGGTTGAACCACTCAGCTCACTGGAGTTAAGGGCGTAGTAGGTATACTGGATCTAGGGGCACCTACCGGGGGAGGTAGCACCTCTTTAGCCAGAGTGGCTAAGGTGGAAGTAAAAGAACTTTCTCCTGCAGTAGACATTATTCTTCCCACAAGGACACCAATCACGGGTGGATTGAAAGGACGAACCTGAACGATCATAAGATCGTTTAAGTCAGTTAGAGGTGTATTAAAATTCCTTGCAAACTCATAATCCTACAAGTCTTCTATCTCAACTGTGTTTAAATTAAAACGGTTTTCCCTAAGTTCTGGTTCACCCGAAACTTCACTAACTCCTATCAGTTCAAAAGAACCGTCTGTGTCCAATCTCCGCCTTTGAGGGGGAGGTGGAGGTTCCAATGTCATAAGCGGAGGAAGGTTTTGCAACCTTCGTTACCTTCTGATGGATTGGTCCTCCACAGTTGTAAATTTGAATTTTAAAACCCTAAGGTTGGCGAAAAACATAGGCAAACCACAGAGCAATCACTACAAAAATTCCTAAAGTCTCAACAGTCACAAGGGGTACAAGATATGCTTTCCTGAAGAAAGATGAGAGACAGTTTCTTGGAATCTTTGAAGAGGTTCTTAGGCACAAGCGGAGGAATCACCCACCACCCTCCTACACTTTCAATAAGGGTTACCTTCCAAGCCCATCCAAGGTGAACCAGAAATAGCCTTCCGGTTTACCTATGTATAAACCCTAGATGTCAAGAAACTAGAGGCTACCTTAACTATACCAATAGTCTGGGGGGACAGTCGCAAGCCTGATTCGTACGCATGGGTAGGGTAGTTGAGCCTAAAACTCTGTCTAGGACAGAATCCCCAAATGTGTAAAAAACTTGGTCTACATTTCAACAAGGAATCAGATGGTTATCTCCTCAGTCCAATGCCTCCACGCAGCCTCATGCTTAACTCCCATTTGAGAGGAGTTTCCCAGATACTATCGATAAAGAGAAGGATTTACGTATCGATTGGCCCACTATGCCTGAATTTAAGTACTTATGGGGAGTTTACACTTCCTATCCCACAAGTCTAGCCTAAGCTAGTAGGTGTATGGCCCTATAAAACAAAAATTACTAATAAGTTTTAAATTATAGCGTTCATTTTAAGGGTTTTTTTTACTCAGAAGGCAAGTGGAGTGAAATACTATGATGTCATTGACTCAATAAGAAACATAAAAACAAGTGTATAAATCAATTTCAAAGCCAATTATCACTACTTAAAACAAGCTTCTCTTTTTAATTTTTTTTGTAAACATTAGAGGAAATTTCAACTCAAAATGGGCCTCCTAAAAAAATTAATAAAATAATAGTTAAAATAATAAAATAATATTTATTAATTTTGGAGGAAGAAAAGAAAAAAACTACTTTTTTGTTTGTATTTTCGACATATCTCCCAGTGTTTTTACTCAAATTTCGATCGGGAGAGCTCATTGGATGCATAATTAAATTCTGTATCCAACGAGTACCCACTCAGCATACTTTTGACAGACCCCACTACCCCAAAAACAAGAAATACCTAAAAAAACGTGATGATGAGTTTTTGGGGTAGCAGAATCTATCAAAAGTATGTCGAGTGGGTACTCATTGGATGTGGAATTTAATTATGCATCCAACGAGCTCTCCTAATTGAAATTTGAGTACAAACAGGGGGAGATATGTCGAAAATACAAACAAAAAAGTAGTTTTTTTATGATACCTATCCTCAAATTTATATTAAAAAAGTGTTTAAGACCTATACGGTATTTCAAATTTAAAACAATTTCATTGGCTAACACATGATGATATGGAATTTGAATTAGAGTTAAAAGGCCCATTTTGAGTTGAAAATTCCTCTAATATATAAACTAATGAAAATGCAACTAAGAAAGAGAAAAATAAGACTTATTTTTGTAATTTTTGAGATTTTATTTTAAAACTGAAAGTAAAACTACCATATGCAATTCGAATGCAAATGTTTCCAATGCTTTTCTTTTCACTTTTCAAATTCCTGAAATATTGCTATGCACCTAAATGCAAAATTATTGGGTATGCTTGAATAATCTAACTATATAAAGTAAGCAAAATGAAGTAAAGCATATTTATAAAAACCAAAGATCAACCACCTAAGGAAGACTTGGAAAACACCAAGCTGGGAAGACACAATGAATAGAAAACACTGAAATCAATCAAAGGCAAGTGACAAACCAACACTATGCAAAAATAGAATGGGATATACGGTATCTAGAATCCTAATCATTGATTCAGACAACCATCACTTGGACCTATCACCCAACAGGCAAATCCATTTCAAATTTTTAAAAGAAAGACACTCCAACCAATAAAAACCCAAGGGCTTACTGAAAAGCACAAAGTATGGTTAACAGGGCTATCAACCTATAGTGGAAATCCAGTACTAAAGACCCCTAAGAAAAACAAAATCCACAAAAGGACAAGGACAAGCAACCCAACCCCAAAAATTTTGTTGCTCAAACTTGTACGCAACTGTTCACAAGAGCAACCCACGTATTGTACGTGACTTTCTAATATAGCAACCCACATACACCGACCTCTGTACACGACTATGTAGCACATCAACCCATGTACATGAGTAAAAATTTTCAACAAAAGAAAAATTATAAAGGTCTTCAAACACCACTATAAGTCTGAACCAGGACACACCACCACACACCGAATCAAAGCAAAGACTGGGCAAGGATCTACAGAGTTAACCCACAGCAAGCTGGGCTCCCCAGCAGAGTCTCCAGTTCTGTTGTTCAGGATTAAACACCCTTGTAACATAGGGTCTAGGATTACCAACTTACTTTTACCCTTGCATACAATTAGCTTTAATAAAGTATAGAAAGGAAATAGGAAGAAATACTTGACTCACCTGATTACCGATGGTTGATCCATGCTTGATCTTCTTCCACTCTACTTCTCTCCAAAGCTTTCAGGGATGCACATCCTTCACCTGCAAAGAGAAAATTCTTCAAGTACAATTTTATACATGTATATATGACAGGTTAGATAAAAAATATATCTAGTGCTTAATCAAATATATTCATCAACCATAATACATGAAAGAGACTCAACACAATGTTGGAAGAAGAATTCTCTTTATTAACAATCAGTGAATGAGATAAGTGTACAACCCAAAGCCTGAGACAAGGAATCATCTGCAACCAAAGGACTCTGAGTTCTGCTGCTCCAAGACTTCTGAAGATATACCACCATCATAAATTTTCTCTCCAAAATTCAATTGATTAATGCCCTCCCCAAGGCTTCTATTTATACTTTGGGAAATAGAGTGGTTTCGAAGGTTGAGGAGGTTGAGATAGTTGAGGTAGTTAATGATTAGGACCCAACTAATCTCCATTAATCGTTATTTATATTTTTTAATGTTGAATGGAGATGTACGCGACTATCAATATAGGAAACCCACGTATGACACGCGAGTTTCTTAAAATAAACCCACGTATGCTGATGTACATGGGTTGCAATGGAGATAGTCGCATACAGTACGCGAGTTGTCAATGGGAATAGTCACGCACGTACGCAAGTTTCAATGAAGATAGTCGTGTACACCAATCAATACTTATAAAAATAATATGGTAGGCTAGTTGAAAGGTAAATGCATCTCATGTCATGCCCATCTATAGTGTTTTGGCAATCTTCGATTCTAAAATGTCATTTTGTGTACCAACATAGGGAATGTCGGCACTCAGACGAAGAAGTGCCATTTGGGTTGATAACATTCATTGTTGTACAAAAATTTTGTCACTACATTTTTCTCCACACAACCACTGTATTGGTAGACCAGAACCCGATGTATTACATCCTGACTCGTCAGGTGCTTGGGGGAAAGTACTCTTAATGGATAGTCATACTACAGGAGTTTGAGCTGGAATTTTCCAAATCCACATCAAAGAAATCCTTGGTATTTGTTGAGCTCATGTGTGATCTTCCCTATGCTTCGATGGAATCTAAGCCCAGTGATTCATTTCCTGATGAATTTATGTTCCTAATAAGCACTACTGACCCATGGTATGGAGATTTGCTTATTTATCTCTAAACACAAAGATCTTAGCCACATATATCATGTGATGATCACCACCGTATCTGTCACCATGCAAAATACTACCTCATCCTGAATGATACCTTGTATAGACATGGGATTGATTCCATTCTTTGGCAATGCCTCGACCATGAGGAAGTTGAACATGTGTTGAATGATTGCCACTCTGGAGCATGTGGCGGTCATTTATCTGGGATGGATACAACCCAGAAAATATATCGCGCTAGCTATTTATGGCCTTCAGTATTTAAATACTGTCATGAGGCTGTTAAGAAATGCCCACCTTGTCAACATTTTTATCCCAAAAAGCGCTCACATCTCGCTCCACTACACCCTGCCATTGCTGTTAGCCCATTTTCCAAATGGGGGATTGATTATATGCATTGTAAGCCTACCTCAGTCGGGGAGCATGGTTACATCATCGTAGCAATTGACTATTTTAGAAAATGGGCTGAGGCCATGCCTACATATGCGAAAGATGGTAAGACTGCCACTCTCTTCCTGTTCAATCATATCAAAGCTAGATTTGGAGTCCCGCAGTCCATTGTTACTGATCACGGATCACATTTTCTTAATTAAATGATGGAGGAACTTGTTAGAATAATCAACCCTTAGTTTACCCACTTAGACATTAATTCATTTATTTTTGTCTTATTTTCCTAGTTCATGTGTCCCACCTTGTGCAAGTTGCTATTTGCCTATTGATAGACGTCAAACTTGCCATATTTGACTCATGTAGCACTTGGAAAAGCCTTAGGAATCAAATCTAGTTTATTCCTGGCCTCCTAGGTTCCCTTCTGCTTTTTCTGCTTTATTGCCTGCTTTTTCAGTGTTTTAAGGCAAAAGGAAAAGCTAGACTAGGTGAGGTTGACTTGTTTTTTTTCCTACACATCCTCCTCTCTTTTCTCCATGCAAAAGCATGTATGAGCTTCCATTCCACCACTCTTTAGCTTGCCTATGCCTTTTTTCCAATTCGTGAGCTCCATGACAGATTTGGGATCATCTTTTTACACCTATGGGGGATTTGCTTATTTTTGGTAAACCTACTTTATGCTAGATTTGTATGCTTCCTCATGCATTCGATTTCCTGATGTATTCTATTTATTCAGCAGCCTATGTTATTACAGGGTTGGCTATTGTACACTTACATAATACAGTTTAGTGTTACAGCTCCATTTTCAGTCTCTTTTGTGAGAAATTTTGCATGATCAATTGTTAATTGTTGTGAGTAAAATTAATCTATTGCTGGCCTTAATTTCCACATGGTATCAGAGCCATTGTAGGTTGTTTCTCTCCTTCAAAATTTTTTTTGCAAATTCGACATCAAGACTGGGAGCCTTTCTACTGACAGTCGAGATAGATTTTCTAGAGCTATGGATCAATCACAGAAAACTATCTTGACTCCTTTCAATTTATTTGAATGGAAAGCAGAGATGGAGATACTTTTGAGAGTGAAAGGCCTCTACAGGGTGACTATGGCAACAGAAGCAGAGCCCAATGCAGCTGCAGAGAAGATAAAATGGCACAACAGGAGGGATG
>LPNX010907826.1:2535-54527 GCA_001517045.1 Pseudotsuga menziesii
TGCGATCTAAAACTTATATGGTTGTAATTTATATTATTTGTAATTGTTGTAATTATGTAATTAATGTGGCATTACACAATTCACATGTGTATTAGGTGACGATAAATAATGTGTGATTATTTTTTTAACTCAAACATAATATCATAATAAAAAATTATATTGATTAATAATGGACATCATTAAAACTACAAAAAATAATAACCACAGATAAAACGACTAAAAATAACTAAATTAGTGACCAATAAATGAGATTAATGACCAAAATTCACATATAACATGACTAAAAATTGAGAGATACGTGACTAAACAATGAGATATTAATGACCAAAAAAACGACCAAAATTCGCATATCAATGACCAAAAATCAGTTTTGGTGGCTAATTTATGGTCTTTTATTATATGACCAGATTTGGTCATATTCTAGTGGTCATTAATTTGGTCATCAATATGGTCATTAATTCAAATATATGACCAAATTAATGACCAAATATATGACCAAATTAATGACCAACTGACAAGCTATAAATGACCAAAATAAAAATGACCAATTTTGGTCACGTAATAAAAGACCGTAAATTAGCCACCAACGATCGCCAAACCAAAAGTGGTCATTGATATGCAGATTTTGGTCATTTTTTTGGTCACTAATCTTTCATTTTCCACTAGTGTTAAGAACCATGATGGTGATTTCCTCATTGAGGTGCTTTATGTGGCCGATATTATCATTACTGACAGCATGCTTACACTAATATAGGAAATGAAGAATAATAATAAAAAGCAATTTGAAATGAACGACTTAGGCCTCCTGCATTATTTTTTGGGTCTACAAATTTGGCATATGGATGATGGTATATTCTTTCTCGTCCTAAGTATGCAACATATTTATTAGCATAGTTTCATATCAATGATTGTGAGCTTTCACCTACGCCATTCTAGTCTTGTGTAAAGTTAACTATTGATTGTGACAACCCTCTTGTTGATGCGACTTTGTATCATCAACTTGTGGGGAGTTTGATATATTTGACACATAATAGACCAAATCTCTCATTTGCAAGTAGCACGGTGTTGCAGCTATAACAATTTCCCAAAACTCAAAATTTTTTGGGACCCTCCTTTAATTCGTTTTGCTCGGTTTTTGGGTTTTACTTGATGTTGAACGAAGACTACTTTTATGCGGGAAAATGTTTTATGTTTGAATTTTTTCTTTTACCTCACCATCGAAAGTATTTTGGATGTTTTGGGTCAGAATTCTAGTCATCTTCGCATCCGCTGTTATGGAGAAGAACCGGACACCAAGCCTGAAGTCAAGTGTTTTTGGCCTCCAATGTTTTGTCTTTATCGGCGGTTGTTTTGAAAGCCTGTCGAAACCATTGTCTATACGTCTTTCGTTGTTGCGGAATGGGTTATGCGAAATGGTACGATATTTGTTTCATCCTCTTCCGATCCCCGCCGTTTTGTTTCACCAGTTTTTGGTTCTTGTCAACTCTCACCGTTGCAGCTCTAGAAGGAACTATGCTTCCGGTATTTTGACTTTTGTTTCGCTTGGTAAATTTTTTCGCTTGATACATATTTTTACTCTGATTTTTGCTGGTATACGAAACTTGGTCTCTTTTATGATGTCACCATTGCGGCTCTCCAACCTTCTATTGCTCCGATTCCTTAGTCTTGCGAGCTACTATGCGAGTGTTGATTTGTTTCTATGCTGATGCCTTTACGAACCCTCTGTTGTTTTATCATCCACTGTTGCGGAGGCAATGTTGACTTGGTCGCTGACCCCTTAGATTTTTTCCGCCTGATGACTTTTTTCTTCCCGTCGATTATAGTTGACCGAGGCGTATATATAGTGGAGTTGGGTGGTTTATTATTTTATCATTATTGTGGCACTTTTCTCTGCGCTGTCGTTTTCGCTCAAGCAGACCAGGATTCACGCTGTTAGTACCCTTGCTCCTAGGTGGCTCCACCATGGAAGTTCAACGGTTTTCCTCCATCGGTCGCACAACACAGTTCCAGGTAGGCCCTTGTGCCCCTTTTCCTATTCATTTGATTGTTTGAGTTACTTTTCCGTCCCCGCGGTTTCTTTCCTTTGGTTTTCCCATCCCGGCCTGTATAAATTCAAGTTAATTAGTATGGCTGGCAGTTGGGGGTGTTGTGGTTCTGACTTAGCATTCTCTCTCGCAGTCGTTATGGTCTTACAGCCTACACTCAATTGTTGGGGAAACCAATGCAGACACCCGTTACGCTATCCGCACCTGTTTTCCCCATTTTTTGTTTGGTCGTCCGGGGAGGGATTTCATGGCTTTCCTAGGAAATTCCGAGTTTGTTTCCACTAGTTCAGTCGCCCTCATTTTACGAACCGAGACCTCAATGTTGTTTTTAGTTCCCTGCTTAGGGAGACCCTGTTCACTGTCGAATCCGAACCCCGAACCGGTCTGGGTTAGACTGGCTTTTCCCAGTCAGACCGTGAGGTGAGCATTTACAGTCTCCTAGTGTGTTATCACTTGCGACGTCCTCACTTGGGTTTAGGAATCGTGTAACGTTGTAATCCATAGAGTTGAGAGGGGGTTCTGAAACTATTTTCTATTTGGCATTAAGAAGAGGATTTTTCGTCGTTTAGAAAACCCATGTTTGTCTAAGATGATCTGCGCATGTTGGTTGTGAGCTGGTTTTGGTCTTTTGGCAGGAACATTTGGTTTTGAAAGTTGTTTGCATATTTTTCATAGCTGCATTCATGATTAGCACAGATGAGGTAAAAACGCTTACACTGTTGTCTTTATTTTAAATGTTCTCTGAAAATGACCTAAAACACTTTCCTATGCATGACAGGGAAATTCCTCAGAATTCAAAATGTCTAAGTGTCAGAAGAAGAAGGCTCCCATAGTTGAAGAGGAACCTGAAGTCGAGGTCATCACCAGAGTTGAATACACTTACGAGGACACCAAATGCATGAATGGTGTAGAACCCGAATACCAATGGGGGGAGATTTACAGATTGATTATGCGCCGAGAGGTACCTAACATAGGTTTTGAGGAAGAAAACATCTATGCCAACATAGAGAAGTCTTCATTAATGAAAATTGCTACTAGACCTGAATTCTTTCCATACTCAGAGGTGATTGGGTGGATTTTGCCCCGGGCAGATGTGACCACCATGATTCTGGAAAATGTTCATAAACAGGGTTATGTTGCTTATAGCCCTGGATATGTGGCCCTGGCTTACCACTTACCAGAAGCACAAATATATCTGACTAAAGACTGGCTAAAAAGCATCAGGATGGACCTAGTCGAGACACTGAAGAGGATGCTCATGCCTGGAAAACACTTTAGAACCAGGCCGATTGGAGAGTATGACACTGCAAGTCTAAGAACCCCTTACAGGTTCATTGCCTTGATGCTGAATAGGATTTTCGGGAGGCCCCACAGTAAAAGCTTCAAATTGGAGTGGGTGCCGATAATTTTCTATGTTGCAACATAGGGAACCATTTTCAAGTGGGACAACATTGTGTCCAATAGCCTCTCGGCCTGCATAGCATCAGCAATAGGAGGGTTGTCCCAAAAGAGATCAGAGTTCTACATGAGCTCTATACTAATTGATTGCATACTATGCAACCAACCTTTCCCCAATATGAGGTGCATCTGGGATTGGGAAAGAACACCGGTCTACTCGGCGTACAAGCCATTGTGGGCTCACAAATATCATAGCCACTATAGGGAAGTGTGTGAGCATTTCATTATGCCACTATATACCTTAATTTTCTTGAAAGAATGCAACTGCATGTCGAAGGAGGCATTGCAGGTGATTGAAGAGTATGCTGATTATTACTTGACTGAGGATGGACTATATTTCAGAATGTTTGGATGCTCTAGAGCACCCTCACTACTGCCTAAGTATGCCACAAACTATGTAGTCCACAAAGAGGCAGTTAGACAAGTCTTTTTAGATGGCATAGGGAGTTCTCTATTTGAACATAAGAAAGCAGCATACCCTCCTTTGCCATTCAGATTGGGAAGTTACAAGTTTACCAGGGTAAATAAGGACGATGAATTCATGGAGGAGTTGGAGAAATTCCATTTTGGGGAAATGCGCTTCCATAGGAATGACTCTTGGAATAAGGTTGCAGAGCACTGCAAAGAGGAGAATGTAAATTTTGAATACACTAGCCACTGGGACAGAGAGGAGTCCATTTTCCACAGTGCACAGAACATGATGGCCTTAAGAAGAAGGTTTAAAAAGAAAATCACCACCAAAGGTGGAAAGGGACAGGACGAGCAAGAAAAGGCCGAGGAGGAGGAAACCAGGAAAAGAAATGAAGAGGCTAGGAGGCTATCCCAAGAGGCCAAAGGCTGGCTAAAAGGAGAGGAGGAGGAGAAGAGAAGAGTTGCACAAGAGGCAGCCAGAAAGGCAGAAGAAGTTTCCAAAAGCGAAGAAGAAGAAAGAAAAATAAATATAGATGAGGAGCTGAAGAAGCAGGAAGCAGAGAAGATAAAGTTGACACATGCAATGAAAGAGCAATCAGCTTCTGACGCAGTAGACAGTCAGGCTCAAGACTTGGAAAACCCAGACATTCAAGATCCTGAAGCGCCTGTTGCCAGCACACCAGGAGATGCTGTGCTCCCCACCCTTAGGCTAATCCCCTTTGAACAGAAGAAAGGGGAGGAGGTACCGGATTTTAATACTATCTTTTATGATAAAGAAAAGAAAAGGATAGTAAAGAGGACCGAGAGGAAGGTTGAAACCGAGGGGCTGTCTGGTAAAATGATAAGTGATACAACTTTGTATACGGGACAGACTGAGACCCCAGGTTCACTATCAGAGCGAAGGCTACATTGATCCATGCTTCTGAGGACAATGTAGATAAAATAATGACAGATCTTGAGTAGTCAAAGAAGTCTTCTTCTCAACTCAAAGATACCCTGATAAATGAAAGAGAAGAAAATAATAGGTTAAAGAGAATGTTTGAAGACATACAAAAGGAAATCAAGTCTTCAAAAGCTGAACTTCAGGTCCTCAAGATAGAGAAGAGATCTATGGAGACCGCCCAAGGGTGTTTGGAGAAAGTGTAGCAGGAATATCAAGAGACGAGGGCAGAAAAAGAACAGCTACTAGGTAGGATAAGGGATTTGGAGCTGCAGAAGGCTACCTTGGAGGAAGGTGAGAGGAAATCTCAAGTGCAAAAGGAAGAACTTAAAGAGAAGATTACCTCATTGATAGCAGCTTTAGAAGAGACCAAGGAACTGTAGGTTAGTCTTCATCATTTCAAGGAGCACGTTCTAGCACAGAGAGCCAAGATGCACCAGCTGCAAGTGGCCATAGAGGAAGAAAGGTGCAAGGTTTTGCAGGTAGACAGCTGGTTGGAAGAGATTTTGGAGACGTCTTCATATTTTGTTGACATATTTAGGACATCCTGGAAGTCCTGACAGGAAGGATGGAAAGGTTAGAAGCTAATGAAGAAACTCCTGCAGAGTTACCCTCAAAATATCAACAAACCCTCAGGCAGGACTACGATTTGTGGGAGTTTTCCATGAACACAGCCGAAGAGTTCAAGAAGGTTGTTAAGAAGACAAGAGGGGCATGTGCAGAATTCTTCAGGAGACTTCTGATCACTTATAATCAATGCCAGGTAGAGGCTGAGCAAAGAATGGATGCTTTTCCGGACCATGGCCTGTTTTTGGAAATTTTGCAAAGAAGGTATCATCAAGACGAAAAAAGGATACAACACATTAAATATTTAGATGAACAGACCCTAAGAAATGAGGTAGATCATTCCACGGTTAGTGTGCAGATGTTAGAAGACCAGCTTTGCTTGAGCGCAGCCAGAATAGAAGTCATCAGAAACCAGGTTGCAAAATTCGAAATAAATATTCGATTCTTGGAACCTTATGAATTTGAAAGTATTGCTTTAGAGGCTTCAACGTGGAAGAAACTTTTGAATAATCAAGTGGGGTCCCCCTCATGAACATTTGTTCACTTTTGTAATATTTTGTAAATTTTATAAACACTTAGTGAAAGTAAATTTTTGGGAGGTGAAGAGTTGGGGAATCCCAAGAGTCATTCGTGGGTAGCCCAACCGTCTTGTTCTTTTGTATAAATATAAAAGATTTAGAGGAGAGAGGGACTTTTTTCCTAGCTAGATTAGTGAAGACATATTGTAAGAAGAACTATTTCCTTTTGCAATAGATAATTACAGTTTTCCTATTGGAGAAAGCTTGGTGGGATGTTCAAATGTTATGCTATGGATTTGTTGAAGAGGAACTATTTCGTTTTTAGCTTTTTGTCCATTAACTGTGAGATCTTTCTAACTCTTAGGACCTATGTTCTTGTTTGAATGATTTCTAGTTCATTTTATGAAAATTACCACCATGAGTAATGAATGTTGTTCATAAGCAATTGGCTATCTGGTTGTTTAAATATCTTTAATTGTTCATGTGTTTTGGAAGAAATATTAGCTATCTGTAATTTCTCTTTATGATGCATGCACAAGATACATTACTCATTAATAAGTGACAATCTTGCTCCCTGGGGATAGGTTAGGTAGTTAATTTTAATTTCTTGTTGTGTGTGTGATTTAGATGCATGAGAGTTTAAGACGAGAGGTAAGAACCTGTGCATTACATTGTGAATACTCCTTGCATTCTCTATCAATCTGCATGTTAAATAGGCACTTGCATATCATATTTAGAGTCAAAAAATACAAAAATATACACTATGGACCGGGCCGCAACTGGTAAAACCTTTTTATTTTTGTTACTTGACCTACGGTATCCGGACCACAAATCAGACGGATTCCCTACACCAAACAGTCACGGGCTAGTTGGGAACGTTGACTAGGGAGAATCCCTTACTGTTGTTGCCTACGATTTTCCAGGCCTCAACAGTTTTTAGTGCTAGGAGGAGGGCCGCCAGTGCATGGCTGGCCAGGGAAACCCGTTTTCCTGAGATTACCCCACCAGTGATATTTTTGACAGCATTTTGTGTTCTGATCCAAATACTCAAGAGAATATAAAAGGAAAGACCGTCCTATATTGGAAGACTTAGTGTTGGTTGGAGATTTGGAGGAATTAGTAGAAGTAGCACTATAGGAGGTTGTACAGCCTTTGAATCAAGTAGACCCGGATACACCTTACGGTTCTCCTGTTCAGAATCCTGTTCTTTCACCTCCTCACCCTTCACCCTGATTCATGGTAGGTATAAATGTAAATCAGCCCAACCCACCGCTGGCTTGGAAAGCCAGATCACCCTTGAACCTAACACCTCCGTTGCATAGCCTACCTCAAGCTTTTGAGAAGTTGCTGCCTAAGTTTGATCCTAATGAGAAGGTTGCAGTGAATGACCACTTACAAAGTTTCTATTTGGCAATAGAAGGATTAAGGGCTGGGGAATATGAGGATGTTTTTTGTAGATTGTTCCCACATACCCTTAAAGGAGCGGCGGCATCCTGGTACTTCGGTTTTCCTGCAAACTCTATCCCCGATTGGGATACCTTTGAAAGGATTTTTAGACGTAAATATGCAGCCGAAAAGATGCATGCAGCACTAATGAAAGGTTTGGGCGCTTTAAAAAAAGAAAGGAATGAGAAGGTACACAATTTTACTCAAAGATTTTCAGCTTACCTCAAGAACTTCTCTGCAACTGATAAACCTTCCGATAAAGTTCTGATTGAGTATTATACCTCAGCTTTAGGCCCTGACTTGGCTATGTTCACAAAATCTCAAATTAAGCCTACGTTAGCTGAGACTTATGAAGAGGAAAAAAGAGTAGAGGCTGAAAAGGAAAGTATAGAGGATTATCCCGAGCAATCTGGAGAAAAAACTGTCGGGAAAAGAGCCTTATTGCTGTCTAAACCTAAAGAGGAGCAATCACATGATTTTGAGGGAATGTTAAAAATGATGCAAAAGCTTTCCAACAGAATAATAGATTTGGAGAAGGAAAAAGAAGCTCAGAAAGCTTATAAGCCTTACTACAAAAAAAGGGAGGATAACAATCAATGCAAGACCGCTCCACACCTTTTAGCATCAATGAATCTGGCAGAGGTAGGGATGGATAATTTCTGCACTTTTCACCAACAACCCCATTCTAAAAAGAACTGTACTCAATGGTTAAATTCGATGACATTGGTAATGAATCAGATTTTGGACTCTAAATTAACTGAGGAGAGTGATGAAGAGGAAAAAGGTATTTAGACCATAGGAAGACAAGAAAATGATACCATGTTTTTATGGGATTGTGTCTCACTGTTTAATACAGAAAAGGGTACTCCTAAACCTTAGAACATACCAACAACAACAAGAGACATGGATTTGATAATTAAGGACAATACAACAATCTCAAAGATTAAGAAGTTGCAAAAGAATGTCAGGAGACAGTCAAAGAACAATTTTGAAGATAAAGTACCCAGAGTTACCATTTTCAGCCAAGAGATGGAACAAATCAACAAGCCTACCAAGCTTATGGAAGGACAAGTAGATGTTAACAAAAGAAACACTGAAAAGACTGAAGAGCCAGAAAAACAAGTACCCACTAAAAATCAACTTGTGGAGGAAGACGTCGAATTAATTGGGGAAGAGAAAGCTAAAACCCCACCTTTCCTTTTGACTCTGGAAATGCTGAATCATAGGGTGCATAATTGTTTGGTAGATTCTGGATCATAGGTAAATGTTATGCCACTTGTAGTTTGTAAGAAAATTAATGGGCATCCAAAGCCCACGGCCTGGGAAGTCATTCAACTAGACAAAACTAGAGTCAAAGTAGTGGGGGAAATGAGGAATGTTCTCATTCGTTTATCTGCAAATAAAAAGATATGTCAATTTATTGATATTATGGTGGCTGACATATCGGATGGATATGGGCTTATTCTAAACCGAGACTGGTCTGCAAGGTTAAAGGGGTATTTTGCTTCATACTGGTCTCATTTATGGTTACCTCATAAGGGTACCCCAAATCAGATCAAAATTTTAAGAGAACCTTACATGAAACACACTATCACTAAGTTGGGGGAAGGAAATGAATCTGCTAATTCTGTTCTAGGAAATTATCTAACGGAGCTTGAACTAAGATATCATGCCTCAAAAAAAGCCAGCAATATGATTGACATTCAGTCTGATCTTCTTCAACTTTCTCAGGCTGATGAGATTGATTGTAAATTAGTAGACATGGTTTCAGTTTCAAAAATAGTACAATTAGACCATGGTTAGGTATCTCATGTCTGCAATCCAGCCTAGCCTCGTGACTCACTAGATTGAAGGATTTTCAGGGGTGGGCACAATTTTATTTTCTTTTGATTTAATGATTTTGTACATAAATAATTTGACTCTGTTTTTCTTTGATTTACCACTTTGTTTCTGGTTATTTTTATTTTTGAATAAAAGAGGCAAACTTTTGGTTGCATGGAAAACATCAGGGTTCTTGATTAACTGAAATCTTTGGGAAAAGACTGTGCGTTTGTTTTGAAATGATATGATGTCTTCTAGTAGGTATTTTTCCTAAATGGGCATACACTCATTGAAGCCCTGCTTAACCCCTGTAAATAACTCAGAAGTAAAAGGTCCGGAATACTATTTCGAGGCTCCATCCATTTCACATCTAAGATGTTATAGGGAGTGATAGCAAAGGACCCATGGAAAGGAAGCAAGGTAAACAATTTATTATATATAAATGATCCCATGCCATAATTTCACAAGCCTAAAGGCTGTTAAGAGTCAAAACTCCTTAAAGAAGCAATGCATATCAAAGCAAAGTATCAGAAACATGAATATCAATATGCAAAAAGTTATTCTTCGTCTGTGAGCTGAAAAGTAAATACTTCTCTCACACAAAAGGACACTATGGATAGAAGAGACTGAATAATATTCAGAAAGAAAGGCAGATGGACGACTCAAAAGGCACAAAAGTGCAATTGGCATGGAAACGAGGAACAAATGAATAGTTGTGTTTACCATATGTTACGATCCTGTGGTGTCCAAGCTAGAAACTACCCAAAGACAAAGGTAAAATAAAACTCACCTACTAAGCCTCAAAAGAGTTACCAAAACTTTCAAGTATTTTGGGTGTTCCCTTCCCAAATAATGGACTGCTCTCAATATGCATGCTTTCGCCATCTTAGGAATACAAGCAACTAGAAGTATTAAACTTATGAGCTAAGTAATTAAATAGTTTTTTACTGGGAAGAAGTTAAGTCAAAAATATGGGGTTCACCAGGTAGTCGCCAATTGTTGTAGTTGCAACAATTTCCCTAAACTCAACAAATTTTGGGACCCTCCTTTAATACATTTTGCTTAGTTTTTGGGTTTTACTTGATGTTGAACGAAGACTACTTTTATGTGGGAAAATGTTTTATGTTTGAATTTTTTCTTTTACCTCACCATCGGAAGTATTTTGGATGTTTTGGGTCAGAAGTCTAGTCGTCTGCATGTCTGCCGTTGCGGAGAAGAACCGGACACCAAGTCAGAAGTCAAATGTTTTTGGCCACCAATGTTTTGTCTTTATCGACGGTTGTTTTGAAAGCCTGTCGGAACCATTGTCTATACGTCTTCCGCTATTGTGGAAGAGGTTCTGCAAAATGGTCCAATAGTTGCTTCATCCTCTTCCGATCCCCACTGTTTTGTTTCACCGGTTTTTGGTTCTTGTTAACTCTCGTCGTTGCAGCTCTAGAAGGAACTATGCTTCCGATAGTTTGACTTTTGTTCCACTTGGTAAATTTTTTCGCTTGATACATATTTTTACTCTGATTTTTGGTGGCCTGCAGAACTTGGTTTCTTTTATGATGTCTCTGTTGCGGCTCTCCAAACTTCTATTGCTCTGATGCCTTAGTCTTGTAAGCTTCAATGCGAGTGTTGATTTGTTTCTTTGTTGATGCCTTTGCAAACCCTCTGCCATTTTATCATCCGCCGTTGTAGAGGCAATGTTGACTTGGTCGCCGACCCCTTAGCTTTTTGCCGCCTGATGAATTTTTTCTTCCCGTCGATTATAGTTGACTAGGGCGTATATATAGTGGAGTTTGGTGGTTTATTATTTTATCGTTATTTTCGGACTTTTCTCTGCGCTGTCGTTTTTGCTCGAGCAGACCAGGATTCTCGCTGTCGGTACCCTCACTCCTAGGTGGCTCTGTCATGGAAGTTCAACAGTTTTCCTCCACCGGTCACGCAGCACAGTGCTAGGTAGGCCCTTGTGCCCCTTTTCTGTTTCGTTTGATTGTTTGAGCTACTTTTCCGTCCCTGCGGTTTCTTTCCTTAGGTTTTCCCATCTCATCTTGTATATATTCAAGTTAATTAGTATGGTTGGCGGTTTGGGGTGTTGTGGTTCTGACTCAGTGTTCTCTCTCGCAGCCATTATGGTCTTACAGCCTGCACTCAATTGTTGGGGAAACTGGTGCAGATGGTCGTTACGCTGTCCACACTTGTTTTCCCCATTTTGCATTTGGCCGTCTGGGGAGGGATTTCATGGATTTCCTAGGAAATGCCGAGTTTGTTTCCACTGGTTCGGTCGCCCTCATTTTACGAATCAAGGCCTCAATGTTGGTTTTAGTTCCCTGCTTAGGGCGACCCTGTTCACTGTCGAATCCGAACCCCGAACCGGTCTGGGTTAGAGTGGCTTTTCCCAGTCAGACCGTGAGGTGAGCATTTATAGTCTCCTAGTGTGCTATCACTTACGGCCTCCTCACTTGGGTTTAGGCATCGCATAACATTGTAATCCATAGTGCTGAGAGGGGGTTCTGAAACTATTTTATGTTCGTCATTAAGAAGAGGATATTTCGTTGTTTAGAAAACCCATGTTTGTCTAAGATGATCTGCACATGTTGGTTGTGAGCTGGTTTCGGTCTTTGGGCAGGAACATTTGGTTTTGAACGTTGTTTGTGTATTTTTCATAGTTGCATTCATGACTAGCACAGATGAGGTAAAAACACTTACACTGTTGTCTTTATTTTAAATGTTCTCTGGAAATGACCTAACATAACCTAAAACACTTTCTTGTGCATGACAGGGAAATTCCTCAGAATTCAAAATGTCTAAGCGTCAGAAGAAGAAGGCTCCCACAGTTGAAGAGGAACCTCAAGTCGAGATCATCACAAGATTCGAATACACTTACGAGGACACCATATGCATGATTGGTGTAGAACCCAAATACCAATGCGTGGATATTTACAGATTGATTACATGTTGAGAGGTGCCTGACATAGGTTTTGAGGAAGAAAACATTTATGCCAACATAGAGAGGTCTTAATTAATGAAAATTGCTACTAGACCTGAACTCTTTCCATGCTCAGAGGTGATTGGGTGGATTCTGCCCCGGGCAGATGTGACCACCATGATTCTGGAAAATGTTGATAAACAGGGTTATGTTGCTTATAGCCCTGGATATGTGGCCCTAGCTTACCACTTACCAGAAGCGCAAATATATCTGACTAAAGACTAGCTAAAAAGCATCATGATGGACCTAGTTGAGACACTGAAGAGGATGCTTATGCCTGGAAAAAAATTTAGAACCAGGCCGACTGGAGAGTATAACACTGTAAATCTAAGAACCCCTTACAGGTTCATCGCCTTGATGGTGAATAGGATTTTCGAGAGGGCCCATGGTAAAAGCTTCAAATTAGAGTGAGTGCCATAATTTTCTATGTTGGAACACAGGGAACCATTTTCAATTAGGCAAACATTGTGTCCAATAGCCTCTTGGCCTGCATAGCATCAGCATTAGGAGGGGTGTTCCAAAAGAGATCAAATTTCTACATGAGCTCTATACTAATTGATTGCATACTATGCAACCAACCTTTTCCCAATTTGAGGTGCATCTGGGATCGGGAAAGAACACCGGTCTACTCGGCGTACAAGCCATTGTGGGCTCACAAATATCCTATCCACTATAGGGAAGTGTGTGAGCACTTCATTATGCCACTATATACCTTAATTTTCTTACAAGAATGCAACTGCATGTCGGAGGAGGCATTGCAGGTGATTGAAGAGTATGCTGATTATTACTTGACTAAGGATGGTCTATATTTTGGAATGTTTGGATACTCTAGAGCACCCTCACTACTGCCTAAGTATGCCACAAACTATGTAGTCCACAAAGAGGCAGTTAGACAAGTATTTTTAAATGGCATAGGGATTTTTCTATTTGAACATAATAAAACAGCATACCCTCCTTTGCCATTCAGATTGGGAAGCTACAAGTTTACCAAGGTAAAGAAGGCCAATGAATTCATGGAGGAGTTGGAGAAATTCCATTTTGGGGAAATGCGTTTCCATAGGAATGACTCCCAAAATAAGGTTGCAGAGCACTGCAAAGAGGCGAATGTACATTTTGAATACACTAGCCACTAGGACAGAGAGGAGTCCATTTTCCGCAGTGCACAGAACATGACAGCCTTAAGAAGAAGGTTTTAAAAGAAAATCACCACCAAAGGTGGAAAGGGACAGGATGAGCAGGCAAAGGCCAAGGAGGAGGAAACCAAGAAAAGAAATGAAGAGGCTAGGAGGCTATCCCAAGAGGCCAAAGGCTGGCTAAAAGGAGAGGAGGAGGAGAGAAGAGCTGCACAAGAGGCAGCCAGAAAGGCAGAAGAAGCTACCAAAAGTGAAGAAGAAGAAAGAAAAAGAAAGATAGATGAGGAGCTGAAGAAGCAGGAAGCAGAGAAGATAAAGTTGACACAGGCAGTGACAGAGCAATCATCTTCTGACGCAGCAGACATTCAAGCTCAGGACTTGGAAAACCCTAACATTCAATATCCAGAAGCGCCTGCTACCAGCACACCAGGACAGGCTATGGTCCCCACCCTTAGGCTAATCCCCTTTGAACAGAAGAAAGGGGAGGAGGTACCGGATTTTAATACTATATTTTATGATAAAGAAAAGAAAAGGATAGTAAAGAGGACCGAGAGGAAGTTTGAAACCGGGAGGTTGTCTGGTAAAATGATAAATGATACAACTATTGTATACGGGACAGACCGAGACCCCAGGTTCACTATCAGAGCGGGGGCTGCATTGATCCATGCTTCTGAGGACAATGTAGATAAAATAATGACGGATCTTGAGCAATCAAAGAAGTCTTCTTCTCAACTCAAAGATACCCCGAGAAAGGAAAGAGAAGAAAATAATAGGTTAAAGAGAAAGTTTGAAGACATACAAAAGGAAATCAAGTCTTCAAAAGCTGAACTTCTGGTCCTCCAGATAGAAAAGAGATCTATGGAGACCACCCAAGAGTGTCTGGAGAAAGTGCAACAGGAATATCAAGAGTTGAGGGTAGAAAAAGAGCAGCTACTAGGTAAGATAGGGGATTTGGAGCTGCAGACGGCTACCTTGGAGGAAGGTGAGAGGAAATCTCAAGTGCAGAAGGTAGAAATTAAAGAGGAGATTACCTCGTTGACAGTAGCTTTAGAAGAGACCAAGTAACAACAAGTTAGTCTTCAGCCTTTCAAGGAGCACGTTCTGGCACAGAGAGCCAAGATGCACCAGCTGCAAGTGGCCATAGAGGAAGAAAGGTGCAAGGTTTTGTAGGTAGACAGCCAGTTGGAAGAGATTTTGGAGACCTCTTCATATTTTGTTGACAGATCTCAGGACATCCTAGAAGTCCTAACAGGAAGGATGGCAAGGTTAGAAGCTAATGAAGAAACTCCTGTAGAGTTACCCTCAAAATATCAACAAGCCCTCAGGCAGGACTACGATTTGTTAAAGTTTGCCATCAACACAACCAAAGAGTTCAAGAAGGCTGTTAAGAAGACAAGAGGGGCGTGTGCAGAATTCTTCAGGAGAATTCTGATCACTTATAATCGATGCCAGGTAGAGGCTGAGCAAAGAATGGATGCTTTTCCGGACCACAGCCTGTTTTTGGAAATTTTGCAAAGAAGGTATCATGAAGATGGAAAAATGATACAGCACATTAAATCTTTAGATGAACAGACACTAAGGAATGAGGTAGATCATTCCGCGGTTAGTGTGCAGCTGTTAGAAGACCAGCTTCGCCTGAGCGCAACCAAAATAGAAGTCATCAGAAACTAGGCTACAAAATTCGAAATAAATATTCGATTCTTGGAACCTTCTGAATTTGAAAGTATTGCTTCAGAGGCTTCAGTGTGGAAGAAATTTTTGAATAATCAAGCGAGGTCCTCCTCATGAACATTTGTTCACTTTTGTAATATTTTGTAAATTTTATAAACACTTAGTGAAAGTAAATTTTTGGGAGGCGAAGAGTTGGGGAAGCCTAAGAGTCATTCGTGGGCAGCCCAACAGTTTTTTTCTTTTGTATAAATATAGAAGATTTAGAGGAGAAAGGGACTTTTTTCCCAGCTAGATTAGTGAAGACATATTGTAAGAAGAACTATTTCCTTTTGCAATAGATAATTACAGTTTGCCTGTTGGAGAAAGCTTGGTGGGATGTTCAAATGTTATGCTATGGATTTGTTGAAGAGGAACTATTTCATTTTCAGCTTTTTGTCCATTAACTATGAGATCGTTCTAACTCTTAGGACCTATGTTCTTGTTTTTCCATTTTATGAAAATTACCACCATGAGTAATGAATGTTGTTCATAAGCAATTGGCTATCTAGTTGTTTAAATATATTTAATTGTTCATGTGTTTTGGAAGAAATATCAGCTATCTGTAATTTCTCTTTATGATGCATGCACAGGATAAATTACTCATTAATAAGTGACAATATTGCTCCCTGGGGATAGGTTAGGTAGTTAATTTTAATTTCTTGCTGTGTGTGTGATTTAGATGCATGAGAGTTTAAGACGAGAGGTAAGAACCTGCGCATCACATTGTGAATACTCCTTGCATTCTCTATCATTCTGCATGTTAAATAGACGCTTGCATATCATATTTAGAGTCAAAAAATACAAAAATATACACCGTGGACAGGGTCGCAACTAGTAAAACCTTTTTATTTTTGTTACTTGACCTACAGTAGTCGAACCGCAAACTGGACAGATTCCCTACACCAAACAGTCACGGGCTAGTTGGGAACGTTGACTGGGGAGAATCCCTTGCTGTTGTTGCCTGCGATTTTCTAAGCCTCAACACACGGTTTCGAGTTTTATTCAAATGCCTCATGGAATTCATTTGAAATCAATGGATATGATTCTCAAATATTTACAAGGGATAATGCATTGTGGTGTTTTATATTCTAGCATGGCTATAGCTTCACTTCTTGGTTATACAGATTATGATTGGGTAGGAGATGCTTTAGAGAGAATGTCTACTATAGGGTGCATATTTCAACTTGATTCAAGTCATATTTAATGGTCTAGTAGGAATTTGAGAACTCTGTCTCTTTCTTCTTATGAAGTAGAGTACAGGGCAGTTGAAGAAGCAGTGCGGATCCAACATGTTCTTATAGAGCTTGGACTGGTTCAGAAGTATCCTACCTAATTAAGATGTGATAATCATAGTGGAATCCAACTTGTGTATGATTAAATGTTTCACTCCCATACTAAACACATTAAATTGGATACGCATTACATTCGAGATCTTGTTGTGGATGGTGTTCTTTGTTTGGAGTATAGTCCCACAAAAAATAAAGCAATTGATATCTTAACAAAATCCATGACAGAAGCAACATTCGTGTCTCTTCATAGTTGATTGGGAATGTAGGAAGTTGTCATAAAGGGGTAACAATAATGTAATGCCATCTTCATACATTTATGTGTTGTCTCCCCATTCATTATTAATGGGGGGTGTTGGAATATGTAATTTTAATATTAGATGTGCAATGATGTCTAGTATGATATCGTTAGATGTGTTATCTAGTATTGGAAGACATAAATAATGCTAACCTTTTGTAAAAGGAGTTAACCCACATGCATTATGGAGAAATATTCTCCTATTACCATTCATTATATAAAGAGGTTGAAAATCATTTAACCCACATGTATTGTGGGATGTAATTCTTCCATATCAATTGGTATATAATAAAGGTAAAGGAGATCCTTTAAGCATATTTTGAGAATTATATTCTTATGTTGATGTAAAGTTGTAAAGAATAAGTGGAGAGAGTTGACTTGTAAGATTGTATATTTTTGAAGAATAAAGAAGATTCTTATTTCATACTTATTTGTTGCTTGTGTAGATAAAACGCTACACTAAAAGATTTTGTTGTGCCTCTGATTTTCACATGTTGTATCATAATAATGTCCAATATACTCTTTATTCTATATGGATAAGAGATAGTAATACTTAACCATAATCATAATTATCCTTCCATGTGCGAGGCAGAGGAGGAGATTCCCTTGAATGGAAATTCTTGCATGTTTTTGGCAAATGGCGATTGGAAAATATATTCAAGAGGGTAAGCAAGCAATTACTATTAAGTTTAATTTCAATTAATTGTAGCTATGTGCATTTACATCATTTGTTCCACTTACTTAATTGATAAACACTCTTGGGTTTATATTATTGGCGGTCACGTTTCAGGTTAGGAAGTAGAGTTGCATAAGTGTAAATTGACTAGAATTAGTCAAATGGATGTAGCTTGGGTGGTTGTGAGGAATGAATGTTACCCTCCCCACCCAGGTTCTACTCTTGTAAGTGACTGTTAGAAAACAGGACCGCAGAGCAATAACAGATATACAGTTAAATCAATAGACAAGATGCAAAACACATTAAAACATTACAGAGAGACACATATATAATGTGGTTCACCCAAACAATGGGCTACGTCCACAAAGAAATTTACCAGTCCTTTTATTACAGTCCAGAAAGATGAAGGGATACACCCTGCAGCAAAACCGCTGCACTTCCTCTTCACGCTCTCATAGTCTCTCTTCCAGTACAATACAATACCATCTCCAGTCGATTTACAATGCTCTCTTTTATAGGGGAAATACCATGGGAAAAATTCTAGGGTTAACCCAATACCATGGGTCTGCAATACTATTGCCCAACACACATCCCAAAAAAAATTTTCGGGGGCGCTACCCTCGAACCCCAAGGCAGGGAGAACGAGTGTACAGTACTCCTGGGTTACAATCACAACTTAATAATATCTCTGGATCTGGAAGATTAGGCTCCAAAACCAACAATCTCCCACTTGGAGACTAATCACAGCAACTCTACCACTACTGCACTTGCTGGACCTTGGACTTGGCAAATTTCTTCTTTTCACCTTCATGCTTTAAGGCCAACAAAAACCGAGCAGGAAATCAGTTTCTCTCTGGTTGCTCCCTTTGTCAACATGTCTGCAGGATTTTGACTTGTGTGAATCTTTTCCAGTTTTAACAGTTCTTCATCTAGAACAGATCCTATGAAGTGGTACTTGAGTTCTATATGTTTAGTCCTCGAATGAAAAACTGATTTCTTTGCAATATGAATGGCACTCTAGCTATCACTGTATAGCCTACTATTCTCCTATTTCTTACCCAATTCTTCCATGAACCTATGCAACCAAATCATCTCCTTACTAGCCTATGTAGCAGCAACATACTCTGCTTCCGTTGTTGAAATTGCAACAACCTATTGCAGTTTTGAAATCCAACTTACTGTTGTTCCACCTACAGTGAACACATACCCTGTGGTGCTCCTCCTGCTGTCTTTATCACCAGCCATATCTACATCAACATATCCCTATAGAATAGTGTCTGAACCTCCAAAACATAATGCATGAGAAGTGGTACCTCTCAAATACCTGAGAATCCACTGTATTGCTTTCCAATGCTCTTTACCTGGATTATTCATATACCTGCTCACAACTCCCACTGCATGTGCAATATCTTGTCTTGTGCACACCATGGCATACATCAAGCTCCCAACTGTTCATGAATAGGGAATCTTAGACATGTAATCTATCTCTTCCTGTTTTTTTGGACACATATGCTTGCTTAGTTTGAAATGGCTTGCCAAAGTTGTGCAGACTGGTTTTGCATTCTGCATTCTAAACCTATGCAACACCTTTTCTATGTACTCACCTTGAGACAATGTCAATTTGCGATTTTTCTTGTCTCTTGTTATTCTCATACCGAGGATTTGCTTTGCAGCACCTAAATCCTTCATCGCAAATGATTTAGCTAGTTTTCTTTTGAGCACATTTATATCCTGCATGTTAGACCCTGCAACAAGCCTGTCATCCACATACAATAACAGGATAATATATCTTCCGTTATCTAGCCTCTTGAAATAAACACGGTGGTCAGAATGACATCTATCATAACCTTGTTCTGTCATAAACTTATCAAATTTTAAATACCACTACCTTGGAGCTTGCTTCAGGCCATACAAGAACTTCTTCAGCCTACAAACCAAATTCTCCTTCCCTTTGACGTCATACCCTTGTGGCTGCTGCATATAAATCTCTTCCTCCAAATCCCCATGGAGAAAGGCCGTTTTTACATCTAATTGTTCAAGATGCAAATCTTCTACCGCCACTAGACTTAAAATATTTCTAATTGAAGTCGTTTTAACAACAGGAGAAAATATTTCATCAAATTCTATACCTTTCTTTTGTGCAGACCCCTTTACAACAAGTCTAGCCTTGTACTACTTCTTTCCTCCATCTTCTTCCTTCAACCTGTAACCCATTTATTCTGCAATAGCCTTTTTTCTTCAGGCAACTTAACCAGATCCCAAGTCTGGTTTCTTACCAATGAGTCCATCTCCTCATCCATGCCTTGCTCCCACTTCTTTCTAGTTTCTACCTGCATTGCTTCTTCAAAACATTCTGGCTCACCAAAATCAGTCATCAATAAATAATACAGTGAAGGAGAGAATCGTTTAGGGTGTCTACTTAACCTGGTAGAATTTCTTACAGTTGCAGGAGTTTCAGGTACCTGCTGTTGTTCTTGATTTTCTGGTGCTTTTGGAACTTCATTTTCTTTGATTTCATCAAGCACTGTGTACTATGTGTTTTCCTTTTCTTCTTTCTTTCCCTGCAACTGATCTTTGTACATGACCTTTTCATTGAATACTACATCTCTACTCCTAATGATTTTGCGATTTTTAAGATCCCATAAGCGATAACCAAAATCATCAACCCCGTATCCAATAAAGGTACATTTCTTGGATTTAGCCTTAAGCTTTGTTCTATCATCTTTATCAATATGGACAAATGCTTCACTACCAAAAGTTCTTAGAAATGAGTAATTGACCTGTTTTCCTGTCCATGCCTCCTCTGGAATGCCACCATCCAAAGAACTTGAAGGCCCTCTATTTATTAAATAAACAACAATTTTTACAGCATCAGCCCAAAACTATAAGGGCAACCCTGCATGCTCCATGATCGTTCTGTTCATCCTTTCTGACACACCATTTTCTTGGGGTGTTCCAGAGACTATGTTCTCTCTGTGAATCCCATTGTGTGAACAGTAACTGTCAAACTCCTTGCTGCAGTACTCGCCTCCATTATCAAATCTGAGACATTTCAACCTTTTTCCTGTCTCATTCTCAGCCAAAGCTTTCCACTTCTTAAAAGTATCAAACACATAAGATTTCTGTCTAATGCAATAAACCCAAGTTTTTCTAGTTGCATCATCAATAAAAGTAACATAATAATGAGAGCCACCAAGAGATTGTACCTGATCTAGTCCCCATACATCTGTATGGATAAGCTCTAAATTTTCACTCTTGTTTTGTTTCCCAACCCTGAGAAATCTAACTCTCTTCTGTTTTCCATAAACACAGTTCTTACAAATTTCCAAACTTACCTGCTTCAGATCTGGAAGCAGTTTCCTTGAGTGGAGAATCTGCATCCCTTCTCACTCATGTGGCCAAGCCTATGATCCCACAACGCTGCACCTGTTTCTGTGGAAGCTATAGAAATAGAATAATTAGTATTATGAGGACATAAATATAACGTACCTATCCTATCTCCTTTTGCAATTACCATTGATCCTTTAGTGACCTTCCACCACGTTTTTCCAAACATAGACAAACAGCCGCCATCTCTGAATTGCCTTGTTGAGATCAGATTTCTTTTCATAGCGGGAATGTGCCTTACATCCTTTAGCAACCAGTCATTTCCATTATTTAGCTTAATCCGTACCTTACCCTTTCCAACAATTTTACATGGTTCATCATCCCCCAATAACACATGCCCAAAATCACCTAGAACATAATCATAAAATAATTTCCTATGGGGTGTAGCATGACATGAAGCCCCTGAATCTACTACCCAGTAATCACTAGTATTATCTAATGCAAGAATCAAAGCATCTTGTAACACATCACCTGCTACATTAGCTTCCTGGGTAGTCTCTTGCTGCCTCTCACCTTTCTTCTTTGGTGCTCTGCAGTCTTTCTTTAGATGTCCTTTCTTACCACAGTTCCAGCATTCTATTTTTCCAAATCTGGACTTGGATCTTCCCTTTTTAGACTTGTCACGATTTCCTGGGTTCCTTCCTCTCTCGTTTTGTCTCCCTCTGCTCTCCATGGTCAACGCATTACCTGATGTCTCACCTGCGCTTTTCCTTCGCATTTCCTCGCTAAGAATAACACTAACAACATCATCAAACTTAAGAGTGTTTGAACTAGGGACAGAGTTACTTACAACCATGACCAAGCTATTCCAGCTTTTTGGAAATGAGCACAAGATTAGAAGAGCCCTAACCTCATCATCAAAGTTCACTTTTACAGAACTTAACTGACTGGTAAGTGTATTAAACTCATTTAAATGGTCAGCAACAGATCCACCTTCCAACATCTTCATATTAAATAAATGCTTCATTAAAAATACCTTGTTAGAAGCCGAGGGTTTTTCGTAAAGCTTACTCAATGCGCTCATCACACCCTCTGTTGTTTTTTCTTTCAAAATATTGAAGGCCACCGACGAAGCCAGGCACAGCCGTATTGTTCCTAGTGCCTTTCTGTCAAGAACCTCCCATTCTCCATCCTTCATAGCCGCCAGCTATTTTGTTGTTTCGCCCAACGGCAGGTACAGATAGTCCTCCATTTGCATCTTCCATAACTAATAGTTTTGGCCGTTAAATTTCTCGACCATAAACTTTCCTTCTTCCGCCATTTCTCCCACTCGAACCAGGAACCCTTATTTCCTGCGAGTTTACCAACCAAATAGACCTTTTGGCTCTGATACCAATTGTTAGAAAACAGGACCGCAGAGCAATAACAGATATACAATTAAATCAATAGACAAGATGCAAAACACATTAAAACATTACAGAGAGACACAGATATAACATGGTTCACCCAAACGATGGGCTATGTCCACAAAGAAATTTGCCAGTCCTTTTATTACAGTCCAAAAAGATGAAGGGATACACCCTGCAGCAAAACCATTGCACTTCCTCTTCACGCTCTCACAGTCTCTCTTCTAGTACAATACAATACCATCTCCAGTCGATTTACAATGCTCTCTTTTATAGGGGAAATACCATGGGAAAAATTCTAGGGTTAACCCAATACCATGGGTCCGCAATACTGTTGACCAACACAGATCCCAAAAAAAAAAATTGGGGGCTCTGCCCCCAAACCCCAAGGCAAGGGGAACAAGTGTACAGTACTCCTGGGTTACAATCACAACTGAATAATATCTCTGGATCTGGAAGATTAGGATTCACAACCAACAGTGACATGATGCTCTTGTGGAGCCCTTTGTAATAAATGTTGTGAATGATGAGCTGGCCATACCTTGATTCAGTTTGAATATCAGGTATTGGGATTTTCTGTGGAGTATCCCTCTAACAAATGGTGAACCACATTTAAAAAAAAAACGACTAGAATTGTGATTTTTGTAAATAGTTATGTTTTCTTGCGATTTTTGTAAATAGTTATGTTTTCTTGCTGCATTTGATATATTTTGGCACTTTAATTTGAACCTAATAATTCAAAATTCTATATAGGTTGGAAAATTAATTTTGATAAAATTGAGGAGATTTACGTGATTGTAAAATGGTACTAATTGTGAGGCTCAGGTTTTATGATTTTGGCAGATTATGTAGTTATTAGTCTATACCAAAACATGGACTATACTTTTAGTTTGCAAGTAAAAGTGCTTTGATTTAGAATTAGTTCAATTCCATATTAAAAAAATTTATAAAGTTTTTTCAATGTTTATAAAATACAATTTTTTTAATTTAAATTAAGTTTATACTTTTTTTAAATTTTACTCATTCCATTTTTTTATCGATCAAAGAGTTTATTAATGAGACATAAATCCCTAAAAATGTGACTTAATTTTTAAAACAGAGAAAATAGAACTAAAAACATTTAATATAGAATTTTTTAAGAGTGAATAAATAAAATTGTTGTCACTTCCCATATGATGTTTAGATTTTGATGTATGACCAATTCTATATATTTATATTTTAATGCTTATATAAAGACAAAGACCTAATTCCCCGAATGCAGGTGATAGGGAGGTAAATGGCCCACACAGCAGGAATGGCATTCCCCGGCATGTCATGAGGTCTTCCAACCCACTTAGCGGCGATGAATGGGCCTCACACAATGCACAACAGATCCCCATGCCCTGCCTCAATGAGACACCTCAACAGACTCGTGCTCATGACAATAGGGCTCTTCACCATGCCCTGCTGACTCCACTTCAACGTCACGATGAAGCCACCACTGTTCATGCATCATCCTCCTTTCAAATTGACAGCGAGCACAATTACCCCTAGGGAATGTGTCCTTTCGATAGTTAAGGATGGGCAGGCTGAGCTAAGCACATTTATGGTCAACCATAATGTGCATTTGGTTCTGCGTTGGGGGTTTAATGCCTCTTCATTCCACCAGCCTTCATTGCTTCTCCTTGCTCAGCTCCGTCAACCTTCATCTAGTCTCCAAAAGTCTTCTCCTGTGCCCAACTCGGCCCTCCCTCCTGCTTCCCATCCTCCTTCTGTTCCCTGGCCTCCTATGCTCAACATGCCACCATGATAGCACAACACTCCTAGGCGGGGACGAGGTTGTGGAAGGGCTAGCAATCCCAAAACGATGCCCTTTAATGCTCAGGCGAGCTCGGAAGGTTTTGATGTCGAGGTTCTGGATGCCCTGAGAGCTATGATGGACGACTGGGAAGATGAGCTTTCAAGCTCTCTCTCGGCTGCCAGTCGCACTCCATATCACCGAAGAAATTATTGGGTAATTAAAAATCGTTAACTTACATTATCTTGCGTTCTGTAAGTTTACATGCTGCTACAGAGGCCCATCTTGTCATCTCTACTCGTCTTGGGCCTTCGACTCCCTCTGTTCCTCCTGCCCACAGGGACTTGACTTAGTGAACCTCTCACATAGCACATGCGATCGTGGCATATTAAAGAATACCCTTAATTTCCAGAGATATTGACCCAAACTCTTTTTGTTGGAACTCCCTCCCAATACTTAAAACCTCCTCCCCACCCCTTTTTATACCTCAATCCCCCCAATACCTGCAATATATTGGTTCAATTTTTTATAATTTTAAAACCCACAATATGAACTAATGTGATAGGATATTGGTCAACAAGTGAATCCCTCGTGCTCGTGCCCCCGCTCCCCTTCATTTCTCTTCAGTTCCTCTTGTCCCCATTTCCACCCCTGCATCTGGAAATATGATTCCCTTTGCCTCAATCCCCATGGACACCACCCCCATTTCTCCCCCATTAGCTCAGTTGCAATTCATCTCTCCAACGGGGAGGACGGCCAGCATTGCTCTACCCAGGAAAATTGTCCCTCTACTGGTCAAGTGTTCCAGCTCCGACTCCAAGGATGGCATGGGCAGCCCCAGTAGTAGCGGAACCTCCAACAATGATAACAGTTCAGGTGAAGACGCAGACAATTCCAAAGAATAGGATGAGCAACTAGGTACAGGCTTTGGCACACCGATTATCGAGGAGACTTTCATCAAATTCTAAGTCCAGGTTTTATGTTCCAATCCTTCATCTTTTGGGTTGCTTTCCAGGAACAGTTCTCTTCAGAGTAGTTTTTCACATGTTCAGCCATAAGTTTTTTGTAAACATTTTAAAACTTGATTTTGTATGGATCTATTGTCCCTATCAAAGGGAGGATCACCTTAACAGTTTCAGATTGCCTTTCCCCTTCAGGCAGAATGGTGTCTTTTCTTTGATTTTGCTTTCCTACAAGATGGATACACTGATATCTACTTTTACCTGTAACATTATTTCTTTTTAATAGAATAGATCTGAACTTACAAAAAAAAGACAAATACCTAATTAATGTTACGAGTTCTATAAACTTGTTATGTTATTATGATTTCACTTTGCTTTCTCCATTTCTATATTCAATCTATAACTTATGTACTTGAACTCGATTTTTATCTTTGGCATGGACTAGCCACTTTGTGATATATTCACTTGTTAGATTGACCTATTGGTTTCACCCAGTGTCTCTTCATTAAGAAAAAATGACAACTCATTAAGAGAAATAGTGTATAGAAACTTGAACCTAGGTGAAATAGATAACAACAATCTCCTTTTACCAATTAAGTTAACTAGATTAACTCTTTTTCCAAACCTATAAACAAATTAAGATTATGTTAAAGGTCAATTATAATTTTTGTTAGTTCACCTAACATAATT
This sequence comes from Pseudotsuga menziesii, assembly GCA_001517045.1. Lineage (NCBI taxonomy): Eukaryota > Viridiplantae > Streptophyta > Pinopsida > Pinales > Pinaceae > Pseudotsuga > Pseudotsuga menziesii. Next base: position 27,981 of record LPNX010907826.1, read on the forward strand.
GTTATATATATATATATATATACACACATAAATATAAATAATATAGACAAGATATGTACATATAAAAACTTGTTATCTTCCTTTTAATAAATTTAAATTTATAAGTATCAAGAAATGAATCAAATCTCTTAAGATATAATTTTTTTATCCATTGAAAATTATAAATCTACATTAATTACAAAGTTTCAATGTAAGATTCTACCTAATAGTGTTATATTGTTTTGTTGGAGAGTACCTGCAATGATCTACTCATTTAAAAAAACATATATTTGTGTATCATAAAACATTAGAGGGTACATTTTTGTTTATCAAACTTTTATGTAGTGGAAAGTCTTTTCATTTTTCTTAATATAATTTAGGCATATGATATGGGGCACTCAAATTGCCTCATTTTGGATGAGGGTGAATTTTCTAGTGTGGTATAGTTTTACCTCTCCAATACTTCTCTTCAAAAAATCAATGATCTAGGATGTCTTAAAATAGTCCAAACCCTCTAAGAAAAAGTTTCATGGACAAAATTCAATAAAACTATGAATTCCATCATAGTTCCTATTGAAATTATGACAATTTTCATTAAATAAAATGTGTAATTTAAGGTCCCTTACCCCATGCCATCTAATTTATCCATGAGTACTTATGTAAAAAAAAGGTTATCAAAATTAAGGACAAATTTACCCCAAGGGGTTTGGCTTGTTGGCCAACTCTATGTTCTGTTAAGGCGTAGAGGTAGTTAAGAAGGTCGGAGGTTCAAATCCCCCCGTGCAAAAAGGCAATCGCTCATGCAGTGCCGGGGGGTCGGGTAGGCTCCTCAGGGGTTATAGTGGTAGCGATGAGAATCAACCCCATGTCACGCAAGTACGAAACCTGGCATTTGTCGATTCCTATGTATAAAAAAAAAAACTAAAAACAATTTTCATTAAATAAAATGTATGATTTGAGGTCCCTTATCCCATGTCATTTAGTCTATTAAAATTTGAAAAGGTAAAGAATTACTTGGTTTACTTTAATACTAATATTTCTAATTTGATAACTTTACTGATAGTTTTACTAAAAAAAAAATATATATATATAAATACAATATCTTTAAATTTTATATGAAAAAACGTTTCCCTTCTACATGTTTCTCATCCTTCTCTTTAACCAGAACATAGTTTACATCTTTACCCACAAAAATTAACCAAAACTTAGTTTACATCTTTACCCACAAAAATGACTATGTTTCCCAAATAATACATATTAAGAGAATATAATTGAATGACTCTAATTTAACAATATCACGTATCTAAATATTTTCTTTGGGAGTTAGTCAATTGTGCATATCATTTACGTTTGATTTCATTTATTTGTATGTAACACTATTCTCACAAATGTGTAATAGGGAATTTGTTTCACAGGTTTAAATAAGAAGTGAAGGAATTTTTATATAAGGGTTTTAGACTTGATTTTATTTTTATATTTATTTTACTTAATCTTTTTATTTTAAATTTGTTTTTTTTTAATATTATTTTTAATTTTTGTATGAAATTTAAAATCTTTTTTATTAGTATTTATTGATGAACATTTCATATATCAATATTAAAAATATATTATTTTGTACTTATTAATTTTACTTTTTATAAAAGGCATAATCTAAATAAAAATTGTTTTTATAATGGACAGAATATACTATTTACATCTTTAAAAATGAAGGCAGTATCTTTTTTAGGAGACTTTAATGCTAGAACAATAATTAACCAAATTATTATCTTAAGCAACAATTCCAACCCTAATCCTTTATGGCTATATGAGAACCTTGTGTTAGCTAGCGGCAACTTGGTTAATATTTTGTTTGATACTGAAGTAATCAAACTTTGTAGTTATTAAGATCTAACAATTTGTAATGGTCTTATGAAGTGGTCGAAGTCCAACCAAATGACTTGTATCCATGGGCTTGGTAGAAGTGTCATAGAGTAAGCAATATATGATATCCCCATATACAACCAAATAGTAAATTTTGAAATATTAAATGACCATGAGCCCAACTTTGATAATAGATCTTTAACCCTAACTCTTATTTGGTAGGCACATAAGCCCCATAAATTAGAATTATAAAAACCAAAAGCACTTGATTTTTTATCTAAATAAAATTGATATATTTTAAGGGATTTAAAAATAATGAATTATATGTACCATTAAATAAGGACGACATTGAGGAATTCTATCATAAATTTACCACAACCCTCTCTAATTGCATTAACAAGTATGTTCTCATGGTGTCACATAGAAAGGAAAATAGAACAACCAACCCTTGGTATGATAAAGAGTGCAAGCATGCTAGAAAATCCATTAGGGATGCTTCTAGATCTCGTCCTTAAAATTTTGACAAGATTATAGGTACAAAGTCCCAAGTAAAAGGGAAGAAAAAGTACTATATAAAGTGAAAGCAAGAGAAGTTTTTGCATCTCGCTAAGATGGATCCTAAGAAATTATGGAGGCAATTTCTAAGTCGTGAAACTAAATAAAATAATATGATTCCTTTAAGAAGTTTTCTCTTTGGAAGAAGTTTTCTATTTAGAAGACATATAATTTGGGGTTAAGTGTCTCACGAAAGGGAAAGCTAAGGACATTGAAGGATACCAAGTACAAATATTAAAAATGGGTGGCCCTATCCTCATCCCTCACATTCACAAGCTCTTCAATTTAGCAGTAAAATAGGGTTTCCCTAAACCTTGGACAAAAAGGTTGATTGTTCCTATTTTTAAAAATGGAGATAAAAATAATCCATCTAATTATAGGACCATTATGATTAACCCTCTTTTAGCTAAGTTATATGAAATTATTTTGGAAAAGAATATCAACATATGGTTAGAGATTCTTGTAAAAAAAAGTAAAAGGCTACGAGTTAGTTATGAGTATCATTCAGCTATGGATCACCTTGTTACACTTAGGACCATTGCTGAGAAGTGTTGTAATAATAAAACCAATCTTATGTGTTTTGTTGTTGAATTTAGAAGAACATTTAATGTGACAGTGCCTATAACTAACCTTTGGAATAGATTGGAAAAGTTAAAAGTCCCTTTTGAGTTGAGAGTTGTTGCGATAAGGTTGTACGCGAAGGTTTTTTCCAAGTTTAGGAACTTTGAGGACTAGCTAGAAGAAATTAATTGTAATATAGGACACAAGAAAGGTTTTACCCTATCGCCTACCTTTTTTGGTATATACGTCAACAAGCTAGAGGGTTGTTTTCGAAGATGCAAGTTGTGTTGGCACAACTTTGGATAGTATAGTCATCATCCTTCTTCTTTACACTAATGGTATTGTTCCAATGATGAGGAGTCCTTATGATCTTGACAAGCAATTGGAAATTCTCAAGGATTTTTCTCTAGTACAGGTATGATTGTTAACACTGACAAAACAAAGGTTAGGATAATTAAATCCCAAATGATCACTCATGCTAATTTCATCTATGACAACAATAACTTAGAAGAAGTGAATCCATACAAATATCTCTAATCTGATCTTCATCACAAGCTTAACTAGAGCTATAGCTTTGAGGAAAGGATAAATGGAGGGTGGAAATCTTATTATGGACTTGAAAACAATTGTATATTACTAGACCTTTGGCTTTAGAATAAGAAGAAACTCCTATTTGAGACTCGCGTCACTCATGTTATCTTATATGGATGTTAAGTTTGGGGGTGCAACATCTCTAAAGAATCGTGAAGAATGATAGAACAAATCCAAAAGTTCTTTATAACATATAAAGTAAATCCTAACACCATGGGATGAAAGAAATTGTCATTTTTGTGATACTAAGTGGGTTGAAGATGAAAATCACTTTCTCATAGATTGTCTCGAGTACACCCACGTTAGAGCACAATTTCAAAATATTTGCTACGATATTAACCTTCCTAACATTTTAACTCATCATAACTATAGTGATTTAAGACTGCTTCTTTTAAAGCTTTTTGAGTACATAAATAAAATTCTAAAGAAAATCAAATAATTCCAGGTCAGATATACCAATGTTTTTCTTAATAAACACTAATAACCATCATCATCATCATCAATATATAACAAAACATTATATACAAAAAAAATCGTTAAAATTTTATTAAAAACAATTTTTCACTTACAATAAAATACCAACTAAAAAAAAAAATTATACCATAGTATTTTTTTTTGTTATAATGGTAAAATTTCATTTCTTTAATAGAATATTATAATATTACTCACTAAAAAATTACTTAATCAATTCCACTAAAAATATCATTTTTATTAATTAAACTTGTAACTTTAATTTACTAACCAAATTACCACCCATTTGTTATTCTTTTTTTAGAAGAAAAAATACCAGACCTTGATATTCATAACTGAATCAAAGGACATCTTATACAATCAGCCAGCAGTGGCACTCCCTTAATATTGTGACTAAGCACATGAGGGACCTTCAGTTCACAATGGTGATTCCAAGTCACCCAGATCATGAGCAAATTGAACATAAACTCTGTCAAGGACAGGATTTTTTCATCATTCCTATAAATAGGTCAGAGTTCTGCAATAAAGGCAAGATCAAATATGACCAAGAAGCAAATTAGTGTTGAGCATAACAAGAAGGTTGAAGAGTCTCTTCTGTGTCAGCTAGACAACATAAATAATAGTAAACATAAATCTGTGCAGTAAAGATAGGACTAATGCCCAACACAAAGATTTTTTTTAAAAGATAAAAGTTACCATGATCAATGATCATGTCATTCTCAAATTCCAAATAATTGCCAAAACCAGTATCAAGTGAAAAAGCCTTTTTTGAGAGACTGTCAGCCTACTGATTATGCTCACGATAAATGTGTTGAATGGTCACATATGGTAAAGATTGCAGCACAAATCGTATGCCCTCACACCAGTGACTCAGATTTGGTGAGTTTAGTGAAGTGAGTCTGTTTTCCCATGAAATGATGATAAGGGAATCACCAAAGATAGTGAGAAGAGGAATCCCCAAGTGTTTAGTCACAGCCAGGAGATCCCAGAGAGCCAGGAGCTCTGATATGGTATTGTTACTACTGCCACAGCCCAGATAAAAGTTCATACAATGAGAACCGCTTAGATGAATCACAAATCCTGCTCCCCCAATGTTCCCAGCAACTGCTCCATCAAAAAAACCACATGGGAAAATGAGCTGAGGAAGTGTCCCAATGCATCGTAGTTTTTTCTTTCAGTAGAATATTGGTGAGTAAGTGCTTCTGTATGATGAGAAATCGCATAAACTGAGGGCATCTTATTGTCGAAAATGCATCCATTCCTGAGTTTTCAGATGCTCCAGAAAAAGAAGATGGGCAGATAAATAAAAGCAGTGTCTGTAGAGTAATAAGAAAACCAAAGTTCTAGAAACGACCTGATAGATCCTTTAAAAAGGGACCGTATACCAAAATGTTCATGAAGCACAGCAAAGGCTCTCTTGGTAAATGAGCAGTCAATAAACAAATGTTGATTCGTATCTTCTCCCTTTCTATAGAGTAAGCAAATGCTCGGCCCCTGAAAACTGGGACACTTTAATTTGTCCCAGGTCAAAACTTTATTCAAAATCAAAAGCCATATGAAACATATAATTTTTGTTGGAATGTTGATCTTCCATAGAAGATTATGAACAAAGGACAGTTCAGACTGATGATCATGAAGATGATGAGATATGCATTCATAGGCCTGGGCTGCAGAGAGATTCCCTATGTAGTTGTCATATGACCATAATAAAGAGTCAACCTGGGGATTGAGCCTGATTCTGCCATACTCCAGCCCTGAAATATAATAGTTCCATATAAGCTTCCATTCTCCTCCCAGATCCAAATCATCAATAGCAAGCCAATAATGCCTAGCATCAGGAGAGTAGTTTCTTGCTTGATCCAGTGTTAATATTCCATAGTCCTCCAAGTATTCTTGTAAATCATTTGGAAGCGAGTATGGAGATCCCATGCCTACAATTGGATCCAAGCCCACCCGAATAGACACCCCATTCCCAACATGCCAAGTAAGACCCTTGCTGATCCAAGATAGGGTGTGAATAAACCCCTTCCAGATTACTGATACACCATTAACAGAGAAATTTTTGTTGCGGATCTAGGACACAACATAAAGATTTTTCAAATATTTAACTAACAAGACTTTGTACTAGATACCGTTCCCATTTAGGGCTAACCAAAAGCTCTTGAGGTGCAAAGAAATACTGAACCATTCCAGATGTTTTATTCCCCAGACACCAAGAGAAGTGGGTTTGGATAGAGCCGACCAATCTGCAAGATGAAACTTTTTCTATCCTCTGTAGAACCCCACAGGAAAGAGAACATCAAACTTATAAGCTTGTCAAGAATGGATTTGGTGACAGGATTTAAAGCCATCCAGTACACAGGAAGACTAATGAGTACAGCTTTAATCAAGACAAGTCTTCCCCCAATAGAAAGAAGACGAAAAGACCAATGACGAATTCTTCTTTCAAATTTCCTAATAAGCCAGTGCCAGTCTTTAACCAAGTATCCCAAGGGTTTTATAAAAATAGCCAAGGTAGGTGAAACCCAAGGAAATGTGCTCGAATTTAAAGGAGAGGGAGTGGGTGATCCTGTTTAATACTCCATCATCAACATTGTTGTACAGAAAGTTGGATTTGCCCATATTAATGCTCATACCCGAGGCAGCACAGAAGGTATCAAGAATGACTTTAAAAGCAACGCACTCTTGAAAGGTACCAAAGCCGAACAAAATCACATCATAGACAAATAGAAGGTGGGTGAGAGAGAGCTGGGGAGAAATCCCAATACCCTTTATCTTTCCATTTCTTCGTGCATCATCAATTAAGAGACTGAGACCTTCGATGACAAGGATGAACAACAACAGAGACAATGGGAATCCTTTCCTAATACCTCGGGAGGTCGTGAAAAAACTTGAGGGTGACCCATTGATTAGCAACGCAAAATTTGCAGAGGACAAACACCCCATCATCCAATTGACACCCATCAGAGGAACACCAATTTGAAGAAGTATAAGTCTGAGATAGGTCCAGGTCACCCTATCGAAAGCTTTGGAGAGATCCAGTTTGAGAATGAGAGCACACCTGTTTTTGGTTTTGACAGTGTGGAGAACTTCCTGAGTAATGGCCAGAGGCTTAGAGATATGTCTGTTTTTTAAGAACCCAAATTGTTGAGGGGAGATGAACTTGTCTAAAAAAGGCTTAAGGCGCTGAGCAGCAACTTTGGAAATCAATTTATAAACCAGATTGCATAGAGAGATTGGTCTAAAATCAGCAAAGGAGAGGGGTTTATCCTTTTTGGGAATGAGAGCAATCAAAGTGGAGTTCAAAGAAGGAGCAACCCTGCCTTCCAGCCTGGAGATTTCAACCAGATTAACAAGTTCATTCCCCAAGAGATCAAAATATGCCAGGAAAAATTCCATTGGCCATCCATCGGGACCAGGAGATTTATCCTTCTTAAAGGATTTTAAAGCTCATTCTACTTCCTCCAAGGTTATCTGAGAATTGAAAAACTCCTTCTCCTCATGTTTGATAAAGGAGGGAAACAAGAGAATGACCTTTAGTTGAGCCTCAATAGTGGTCTGATGATCATCACTAAAAATATGCTTGAAATGCCTAACACCCAAGTCCATTAAACCTTTATCATGCTCAACCATATTACCTGCTTCATCATCCAGGCCCCAATTGGCATTTTGATTCCTCCTGGAAGAAGCCACTAAGTGAAATAATTTGGTGTTGGCATCTCCCAACGAATCCCAAATCATCCTACTTTGAAGCCTAGCAGATGAAAGCTCATGATCCCTCAGTTTTTTTAACTCATTACGCAGAGCCAAGAGCTTGTTATTTTCATGTAGGCTGAGCATACCTGTGGAACAATAAAGTAAGAGATGATTAATTTCTTCCTCAATGAGTATGCTTTTGTCTTTCATCTCCAGGGTTTTATCATGAGTCCAAGCTTTTACTTTCTCTTTCAGGAGACGAAGCTTTAGTGAGAAATCCTCCATCCCATAAGTGTTAGCCCCATGGGTAAGTTGAGGCCATGCTGCCCTAATCATTTTAACAAATTCTTCATTGGACAACTAGGAGTGGTTAAACTTGAAGGGGAAAGAACAAGAGAGAGTATCCTCCCTCCATTCAAAAATAACAAGGTAATGATCAAACACCAACAAGGGATACGTCCAAACCCTAAGCCTACGGAGAAGATCAACCAAGCTGCTTGAAAGAAAGAATCTGTCAAGCCTTTTGCATATACCTTCTTCCCCATACCTACCATTCCTCTAAGTGGGTCCCACACAGGGTGGAGCAATATCAACCAGTTGAAAGGAAGAGAAAAGATGTGAGAAGTAGGGACTAAGAGGGTCGAGGTGGGCCTTTTTCCCCCAAACTTCAGACCCATTTAGAGTCAGATTTAAATCTCCTGCAAGGACAATATTGGAAAGAGAGAGAAGGCCTCCCCTGGCAGTCGCATTCTAGAAAGGTTCTTGATTGGTGTAAATCCCATAGAAATTGAGGATGGAGAGAGATATAGATGAGCCACGAAGACGAGCATTTAGGAGTATACCCGCAAAAGCACGAAAGGCTTTGCACTTAACACGAAGAGGGTTCCAAGTTGAGAGAATACCCCCTGAAATTCCAGATGAGCTAATTGCACAAAATTCCCATCCTAGACGAAGTTTGGAGAAAGCTAAAAGAGTAGGGTAGGTGTTGTTCATGGTTTCCTGAAGGAGGATTAAATCAGGAGACAGAGAAGCAAAAAGATTAAGGAGGATTTTTTCTTTGGCCAAGCCTCCTAAGCCCCGAATGTTAAGGGAAAGTATTTTCATCAAGAACCATTCAGAGAGGGTGTACTTGCTCTAAGGACCAGAGGTGCGGAATGTGGCTTTTAACGAGCCGCATTTTTTAGCCTGGTAGACAAAGGAGTATACTGAGTGGAAGACAAGGAAAAAATCGAGGATGAGGGTGGTAATTTTTTGTTTTTTCTCTGAATAGTGAAATTTTTGAAGCGTATAGAGTCTAAAGGTTGAATCGAGGGTGAGAGAGGGGTTTTAGTAGAGAAAATGTTCAAAGAAACTTGTAAGGAGGGGTCTGCAAAAGAGGGAGAGGAAGTTGGGCTTCGTGGAGGGGAGGAAACAGTCTATTGACGAAGACTGGCGAGAGGGGGGAAATTAGAATCCGAGAAAATGGAGGACAACATGGAGGGGGAAGGATGAGAAATTGGCCACACAGAAGGAAGAGGGGAATGATTAGGAGATAGAGCCTCCTTGGAGCCATGGGAAGGGTCTGAAACAGGAAAGGAAAGAGACTCCAAAGGAAGAGAGGCCCCCGTAGATGAGGGCAAAGATATAGTTTTCACCACAAAATCCAAAAGTAGTAGCTCTTGTTCCGACGCATCTTCAAAAAAATATCAAGCATTTTTATACATACCTTTTGATGGCGAAGTCTGAGCAGATGGGGGAGGATAGTTCACAACAGCTCTAATCAGAGGAGGAGTGGGCTGCCTCACCAATGGAGAGGGAGAAATGGAAGGAGAAGATGCACCCCAGCAGAGAACTGGGAATTCCCTCCGCAGGTGACCAACATCCCTGCAGCGACTGCACCGAAAGGGTATGTTGTGATAATCAAGTCTTTGCAAGAACATGCGCTCCTGGCATAAAATTTCAACGTCTGCCAGAAGGTCCACTGTAACGTCCATTTCTACCAAAATATTAGCCATCCGCTTGTCAAAAGCATGCATAAAGTCCTCCTCCCCTCCCACAAAACGACCAATAGTGTTCTCGACACCTTCAAGCAGAGGGCAGCTCCACAAGGGGAAGGGTAGGCCTGGAAGTAAGACCCATAAGTGGCGTTTCTTTACCCGCTCCTTTAATGGGTCAAAGTGAACGTGCCAATAATACAAAACCAAAGATCCCTCATCAATGCGCCACAGAGAATTTAGAACAGTCGTGGCATGGGAAGCTTCCAAGAAAACAATAACCAGCCACCCTTTAGCAAGTAAGCTTAACGTGGGGACGTAGGAGAAAAGAGGCTTCCAATTATCCGTGGCCCAAGCAATCCATTCTAGTTTCCCCAGCTTACAGTATTCCAGTCTACCGATGAGAGCCCTGGAGCATAGAGCTTCTACCGGATCCATATAAATGTCGCGGCCCAAAACAAAACGAAGCCTCCCTTCTAATACTTTATGGGCTTAAGACTTTCTCCTATGACGAGAGCGATCCGAGGTGGATAGACGAGCACACGACGTTTGGGGAGGAGCCCCATAAAAAAGACTCGACATAGGGCCAGAAGAGAGAAAAAACTATTCCCAACAACAAAAACCCCCAACCAAAAAGTCAAAGGCATAGACAACCAGGGTTAGGAAAAATGCCCGAGGGCAAGACCTGTGGGATGAACAGAGTCAACCCACCAAAAGCAGTACAAACCCCAGATGCGAGAAACAACAATAGAAACCAAAGGCAACCACGGTTGCTGAGAAACATCCAAGGTTGGAAACCTGCCCACGTGACCCTAGTGCTGAAAGCTAAAAAAAAACAGAAACCGCGAGGGTTCGAAGTAAACCTAGAAGACCCGACAAAGGAAAGGAGGAAGTGCCCCTACAAACATGGGAAAGAGACCAAATAATCAGCACAAAGTCAACTCCCATCATTTTCGGGTACCCTCAAGGTGGAAGATAAATATACATAGAGAAAAACCCAAAACCCACATCACCCTCGTTGCAGGAGAACGTGAACAACATGAAGACATGCAAGGGTCAAACAGAAACCGGCTAGAAAAACCCTAAAACCATTCCCACTTTTTTAATAACTAGTTGGTACTAGTCCTCCGCGGAGGAGGAGGAACTCCAGTCGCCTATTCTTGCCGGAAGAAACACAGAAACAAAGCAGACCCAGAAGCCAATGTGGGAAACCCATAACCCAGAAGGTAAAATGGGAGAGGGAGCGGCAAAAAGAGACAGCACCACCTCCAGGAAGTAGCAGAAAAACCGAAATGCAGGAAGTCCACAAAGATGAGAGGGACATAAAACCCAAGTCATGATTGTGTCTCGTCATGGGGACAGAAACACAGAGCCAGTAGAGACAACTTCAAAACCCTCATCGTGCTTCCCCATTTGTTATTCTATAGATAATTAGATTGTTTTTTTATTGACTAATAAATTTTTATATTTATTATAAAGTTTCGAGATTATTAAGTACCATTTTCTTGAACCAACATGAAGAATTGCATGATGCAACCATAACCCTTTTTTTTTCCTTGACTTAAGGAATTGGTAATAAACATTCCCTATGTGTTCCATACCTAACCCTTTTTGTTTTCCTTTACTTGAGGAAATGGTAATAAACATTCCATATGTGGTCCATGATCTCTAAAAGCCCCTCTTGAATAATTCCCTTTTTAAGCGCAATGAAAATTAAGTTGTATCCAAAAGGGACCACAACTTAATTGTTGTCCTTTAAAACCCCGATGAGAAGCACAATAACAATTAAGTTATATCCATTCTTGTTAAGGGGTCCACAACCTTACCCATTATTAGCATTTTGAATGTAATGAAATTTCTAAATATTTTTAAATTCTACGTCTCCATATTTGAGATAGCTAAATAATGTTAGCTAGGAATAGGATTTACTAGCACTAAAGGTGTAACGATACACCCAAAAAACATAAATCATTGGTGTGATGCTGGCCATCCACAACTACAAAGGTAAGGTTTACATGGATATAAAGTAATTAATTTTTTATTAGTTTACAAGGTCAAAATATTTTTTATTTTATCATTGTTGATTAAGTATTGTATATACATTTTTGTAGACTTTAGCAGTTAAATCACTATACAGAAAGAGTCCCTTGTCTCATAAACACAAAGATTTCATACACTAAATTGATGTCTTGCTTGATGACAACCTTAAAAATAAATTATTATTATTATTAATCTAAATCGAAAACAAAAAAATGATTATAATCCATGGAAACTCTATTTAAAAAAATCAAGTTTCTTTTATAATGTGTTCCCGTTCGGTAGTGCATGCGTTGGAGAATAATCTATTGACAGATTACCTTGTGTATGAATATAGCTCATATATATATTGTTTATAATTATAATGATGTGTCAAATTAATATTTAATATAATGCATTATTTTATTATTATTATTTTAGTTACAATTTTTTATTTTATATATATATATATNAAAATTAAGGTATTGGAATTTTATTTTTATATATTTAAATAGTATAAATTTTTATAAGATAAAATTTAGATATTTTTTAATATATCTGTAAAATGTAAGAGAGTATTTTTAAATAATATAAATTTTTATAATATAAAATATATATTTTTTAATAAATTTGTGTTTTATTTTTTTAATATATATTAAAAGTAAAATGTAAGAGAATATTATAATATGAAAAATTGAATTAGGGAATCCACATTATATTATGATTTGTTTATATATTTTATATATTTTGATTTGTTTATATATTTTATATTCAAATTATTGTTATTTTTTTAAAAGTGTTAAGAATAAAAATATTAAATAAAAAGTTTATTTTTTAAAAGTGTTGAGAATAAAAATATTAAATAAAAAGTTTGGTTATAAGGAATTGGTATGTAGACCCCTTAAATTTAAATTAAAGTTTATGTTTTATTTTTATGTTTCATAATTAAATTATTTGTTTTAATAAAAAAAATTATAAATTAAAATTTTTATATAATTTTGATAATCTTGGATTAAAAAGTATTTTTGGATGTTTATATGTATATATAATTTTGAATTTATTTTTAAGAAGATCTTGCCTAAATTTTATTAAATTTTTTATGACTTTTTAGCGCCTAAAATTTGTTCGTGATCAAATCCTTAGCCAACATGTACACATTAGTAACACTATATATATCCATTCAGGAAACTATGATGGAGGGAGAAAAAGCTAAGGAAGTTTTGGAGACCTGGATGAAAGGTTGGAATATTGGATACATAAGTTCAGATGGACATTCGGGGGGACTAATAACAGCTTGGAACCAGGATTTTGAGGAAATGCAAGAGGAAAAACACAATACTGTGTTGAAAAAAGTTCTTAAAGAGAAAGCCTCTGGGATTTCCTTTGCAATGTACAATGTTTATGGACCATATCAAGACCGAAAAGGGTTCTAAGAAGCTTTCTTCAACTCAAGTCTGATGGAGACAAGGAACGTAATTATAGGAGGGGACCTGAATCTAACCCTATCCGAAAAGGAAAATTGGGGAATTTCAACCCGTTGGGACGGTTTGAGCTCATACTTTGCTAACCTCTTCAAATCCAAGGAGCTGGTCGATATCCAACCGTAACGCCAACATGGAGAAACAACAGAAGCGGGGATCAGGCCATCTCTAAAAGGTTAGATAGATTTCTGCTCTCAGAAAATTTGCTTTCAAGGTCTTTAATAATTAGAACATGGGTTGAAGTTGGGGGTCTATCGGACCATCTCCCAATTCTTCTACAAATTCAAATCCCTGAAATTAAACCGGTGGCCCCTTTTAAATTTAATCCAACATGGTTATTAGAGGAAGACTATCGGAAGATGATAAGAGATTCTTGGAATCACGTGGAGGCAAACCCTAATGTATCTTACATGAAGCAGCTGGCAGAAAACCTTAGCAAAATTAAGAAGGTTTCAAAACCTTGGGCCAAGGCTTACAATGAAAATCAACAGAAACAACTCAAAGAAGTTGAAAGTTCCCTAAAAAGGATCTACGAACAGAATAACTCAGGCATTTTTATAGAAGAAGAATTAAAGGAAGTTAAGGAAAATGAGCTAAAAAGAGAAAAACTTCTGGCCAAGAGGGAGCAACTTCTAAGGCTAAAAAGCAGAGCAATATGGATAAAAGGAGACAACAATACCAAATTCTTTCATAATTTTGCCAACAAAAGAAGGAACCAAAACACGATCTCGACTATAAAATACATGAATGGGGAAATGGTCAGCTCTTTTAAGGAAAAAGTTGAGGTTGGGGAGGGGTTTTTAGAAACCTATTCAAGGAACCAGTAGGGTGAAATATTCAAGAAATACTAGAGGTCATTAATCTTTTCCCCAGATTGATAGATGAAGGAATGAACAATCTCATGAAGGAGGAATTCATTGAGTAGGAACTAGAGAAGGTTGTATACTCCTGTCAAAAAAGAAAAAATCTCACGACCGGATGGGCTAACAATTGAATTTTTCTAGGGGTTTTATGACCTAATGAAAGAATATTTACTGAAAGCAGTAAAAGAGTCTCAAAGGACTGGGAAGGTGCTAGGAGCACTAAACTCCACATTCTTGGCTGTCATCCCCAAGAAAAAGAACCCTTCCTCCTTTGAGGAGTTCAGACCAATCTCGTGCTGCAATGTAGTCTACAAATTAATAGCAAAGATTATAGCCCAAAGGCTAAATCCAATTTTAGGCCAATTCATAACCAAGGAGCAGTTTGGTTTCCTCTTTAATAGAAAAATTCATGATGCAGTGTCCCTTGCATAGGAAGCAATGCATACCATCAAGCTAGATAAAAGAGCATCCTTTGCCTTAAAATTGGACCTCTCTAAAGCATATGACAGGGTGAATTGGACCTTTTTAAGACTAGTGATGAACCAGATAGGACTGGACCTGGTGATAGTTAATTGGATAATGGGATGTGTACAATCAGCATCCTTTGTTGTTTTGATGAATGGACCCCCTCTAACTTCTTCAGGGATTCAAGAGGTCTCACGCAAGGGTGCCCTCTTTCCCCTTTTCTCTTCCTAATAATAGCAGATTCCCTAAGCAGAATTATCCAACATGCAAAAAGGGAGGGCTCCTTCAAAGGAATAAGGATCAACAACACAGTAGAATTATCACACATCCTGTTTGTAGATGATGTGGTAATGTTAAGAGAAGGTACCTGGGGGAACCTAAAGGAAGCAGAGAAGATCCTGGATTTATATAAGAAAGCCACAGGTATGCACATCAATATGGAAAAGTATATTCTCTCATAAAATGGTTTAACATAAAGCATGAAAGAAATAATTAGGGTTGTATCCCCTTATACTATAAAACCAATGGATGAAGGCTTCAAGTATCTAGGGTTTGAACTTAATCCCAATGCCTACTCTTTCAAAGATTGGATGTGGCTGTATAAAAATGTTGAGGGAAGAATTGGCTGTTGGACTTACAAATTCTTGTCTAGGAGAGGAAGGCTAGTACTGCTTAAGGTAGTTCTTCAAAGTATCCCAGTATATTGGGTCACAGTTGCTTACATCCCAAAGGTAATCTTACAGAAAATCAGGAAAAAACTCTTCTCCTTCTTATGGTCTGCAAAGAGATATCTGGAAGGAGTCCCCCTAGCTAAGTGGCAATTGATTGCTAGCCCGAAAGAACTAGGGAGGTGGGGGATAAAAATCTCTTTCTGTTTTGTGAATCCCTAGCAGCCAAAACTCTATGGCATCTAATTAATAATATGAACTCCCTATGGGGTAAATTATTATCTTCCAAATATTTCCCAAATGGTTCCATTCAAGACTAGATAAGGAAGAGAGACAAAACCTTCAAAAATGGGTCCATAGGGTGGAAAGCACTTGTTTTAGCTTTCCCCTAGGTAGGAAACTGGCTGGCCTGGTTGGTGGGGAACGGAAGAGATATCAGGGTTGGAGAAGATCCTTGGTCAGGGGTAGGGGAGAGATTCAAACTCTCAGAAGACCTAATCTCAAAATTATGAAGCTCTGGGATCTGCACCCTAAACCAAGCTAGTGTAACAACTCCACAAAGGGTAACATTATGGAAGAGCTCAGAAGATTTAGGACTAGAGGAAGGAATAAGGGAGGAATGGGAGGAATATGTTTCTCTACTCAAATCCAACTTTATTCTTTTAGAAGAGGAAAAGATAGACCAGCTAGTATGGACTAAAAACCCACTCAATGGGGAATTCACGACTAAATTGGGCTACAAAACTTGGGTATGGAAGAAGCATCACGGAGAGAAGGAGACTTGGTGGAAGAAAATTTGGAATATGAAGGACCCTTAAAAGTCAAAATTACCTTATGGTTGACCCTCAATAATAAGCTTCTAACTTGGGATAACTTACAGAAAAGAGGTTGGAATGGACCAAATCATTGTGCACTCTGTCATTCAAATGAGGAAAATATATCTCATTTGTTTAATCTCTATCATTATGCAGACACAGTGTGGAAGACAACTTGCAGATAATTTAAAGTCCAAGGAGCGTTTGGGATTTCTCTGGAACACAAAGCAAAAGCCTAGTGGACAGAAAAATCGGTACGTCTCTACAGTGCTTACTCATCTCTTTTCTCCTTTGGAATATGGTGGGCCAAAAACATGGTCATTCAATAAAAAATTAATTCCACCCAAAGTAACTTTAGCTCTTGTGATACAGTGGGCTAGAGAATACAAAGCCCAAGAAAAAGAGCCAAAGCTCAGAGTACTAATTCCTCCAGAAATCAACAAAGGAATTCCATGGGAGTTTTTTTGATGGTGTAAGTCAAGGGGAACCCACATTGGGAGGTTCAAGAGGAGTACTATATCTCTCAAGGTTACACAAGTTTCAAGAAACATTTGCACTCGGGCAATGTACAAACAACAAGGCCGAACTTGCAGCATTGCACATGATCCTAGAATTAGCAATAAAAAATAACATATCACAACTACAAGTTTATGGGGACTCAAAAATGGTGGTCGATTGGGTAAATAAAAAGATCCAGATCAACGCCCCACACCTGAAACAACTACTAAATGCATTAAGAAGACTATTGGAATCATTCTCTAGCCTCATGATATCTCACATCTACAGGGAGTTGAACACAGAAGCTGACAGACTGTCCAAGTTAGCACTCCTACTGGAGCTAGTCAAGCTGGAAATAGAGGAAACTTTAGAAAATTAAACTCAAAACGTTTATAGAAGTATAAAGGACTTAGAACATGAAAAGCACAGACTGTTGTATAACAGGGTGATTTTTTGCAATTTTGTAAATTGTGTCGATATGTATGATGAAGAGAAGATTTTGAATCTTCAGTAATGAAAGTTCTTTAGGAACAGTTTACAGCCATTTTTTATTTAGGATGGAAGATATTTTCCATTTGGAAAATATATATACAATTTTGAATTTATTTTGAAGAGGATATTTTAGTGCCTAAACTTCATTAAATTCTTTAGGATCTTTTAGTGCTCGTAAATGTTCCTAGATTTTTATTCAATCTTAGTATCAAATCCTTAGCCAACATTTACACATAAGTAACTCTTTGGAGTCTTCATCTTTCTTGTGTTGGTTTGCAAATGAGTTACCCAATTCACCATGCCTTATTGGTGGTGATTTTAATATGATAGAATGTTAGGAAGAAAAGGAAGGTGCATTTCCTACCCACTTTTTTTAATTGGGGAGAAAGAATCATATGATATGCCTTGAAATACAACCTTGGGATTTGTTAAAAATAAACTAAAAGTAGTATTTTAGAGGTAAAGTTTAATAAGTCTTACAACCAAAATAAAAATAAACTAAAAGTAGTACAAAAAATCACAAGATGAGGAACACAAAACATAGGATAAATTTCAATGCAATCTAACTTGTTTCACAAGGCAATGATTCTATATATCTAACCTTAGAGCATCATATGCAACTATGTCAATTTTAACTTCATGGTAGAGAGGGATGTTTCCTCAACTTGTAGTGCATTTATGAGTATCTATTGATATATTTCTTTGTTTTATACTTTATTGATATGAGTATCTATTGATATATTTCTTTCTTATTTAATTATAAACTGCGTAAAAATGGTAAACCAAAATATCTTACCTAAAAAAAATTTATATTATTTAAATATATAAAACAAATAAACAAAAATAAAATTCCTCGACCTATTACTTTTAAAGTTAAGTTATTATTAAATTGAGCTCACGTCAATCTATGAACCAAGACAAAACTCACAAAATAGATCTCACAAACAATTTACTAAGAATTTGATATGAAACGGTGAAAAAAATGGTTGCAGCTGTATAATGCTTTCATTAATAAAAAAGGTAAATTGGATACAATATGGATAATTGCTATAATGCGATACACTGGCATTAATATCCAGACAATTCAAATCCACGAGAGATAATTTGAATTGATTAACTCAATCTAACTACATGCCTAACTAGACATGTCTAAATCACTATCGAAGCTTAACTAGCTATCTCCAGTTGTCTAATTCAATCTCTCAAACAGTTAAATCAGTTAAACTAGTCTAACTGATGTGGTAGGTGAGAAAAGGCGCCTTCCCACATGTAGCCATTTAAATATTGGCACTAATTAAGCTGGAGAACATCTAATTGAATGTAACTGACTCATAACTAGGCTTGACTAGTCACCAACTTCCAACAACTGAAGGAGGTTGGTGCTGACACTCCCAATGGCTCCTAAATTGTAGGGATTGGTCTAGGAGGCACCTAAACTGATGCATGCAAGTGTAGTCAGTGGCAGTTAGCCTTGTTCTGTGTTCCCCACACTCTAGTGACTCGTACATGTGGCCCCATTAGGCCAAGTGGACCTAATGGTACTAGTGGACCAAATAATGACTAAATGACTCCTAAGTTAGGAAAAATTGACTAGTTTGGACAAGGGAGGATTATAATCCTAACACCCCCCTTGAATGCTAACTTGGACAATTGCATGCCCTAGTCACTAAGACCAAATGTCACCCATTATAGCTAAAATGAAAAAAGTAACTGCTTAATACAACCAAGGAAACGGGTTAAAACCTCATGGGAAAAATACGCCCCCTCAAACTAAGCAGGTAAAATCAAGATCAAACTTGTTCTCTGTGCACAAGTATCCTGGGGCCTAGCATGTGAACTTCTCCATCCAAACTAAATGATTATGTGTGGAGGAATATTCCTCTTTGTAAAAAGAAGAATATGCTCAACTAAATCAGAAATATAGACAGTTGTTGGATGAAAACTGGACCGATGTAGAGAAATTGAAATCAATTGATGAGAGAGAAAACGTGCTTGAGAATTCAAACCATGCGAGGTATCAGCTCCAATTGTTAGGAGCAAGTGTCCAGACAGATGCAGAATGTCTCCCTCTTTACTAGTTCTGTGAGGAGATTAGCATGTGATCAAAGGTAGAGAAGCCCTGGGACTATGGAGAGAGAATGCTTGAGCTCCATAATCTGATATAGCTTTAGAAATAACCATTTATTCACAAAATACAATATCAACAACCTCATAAGAGGAAACTAACATCAAATTCCTAGTAGCAAATTTGAAGAAGACTTGCAGTACTTGATTTGTCACACCAAAATTTATGAGACCAGCTACAAGCATGACTGAAGGCTCTTGGAACTTAAAATTCTAACCAAATAATATTAGATCATATCCAAATAAGATAATATCAAATCCAAATAAGTTCATATCATATCCAAAAGTGTGGTCCACCGAGATGGTAGATGCACAGTTTTCTCCTTCTTCAAAATTCTGAGTATTTGTGCATGCAATCGTGTAGGAATTTTCTAGAATATCTAGATCAAGGAGAGTGAGTGGATCACTCCTACAATTTGATATTATTTCCAAAATATCCAAAGTATTACTTATTTGCACATCGGTAGCAACATTAGAGGGAGAGAAATCAAATTCCTCTTCACTTTATATGTAACATTAGTATCACAAATGTGTAATAACATTATTCTCACAAATGTGTAATAGAGAATTTGTTTCACAACTATAAATAAGAAGTAAAGAAGAAAGGAATTTTTATATAAGGGCTTCACTACTTTGTGACTTGATCTTATTTTTATATTTATTTTACTTAATATTTTTATTTTAAATTTGTTATATTTTTTTTAAATTAATATTATTTTTACATTTTTTATAAAATTAAAAAAAAAATAATTAATATTTATGGATGTAGATTTTATATATTAATATTAAGAATATTTATATAAAAATATATTATTTTGTATTTATTAATTTTACCTTTTGTAAAAAGCATAATTTAGATAAAAATAGTCTCTATAATGGATAGAATATGATATTTACATCATAAGAAATGAAGGCGTATCTTCTTTTAGGAGACTTTAGTGCTGGAACAACAACTAACCAAATTATTATCTTAAGCAACAATTCCAACCCTAATCCTTTATGGATTTATGAGAACCTTGTGTTAGCTAGCAAATACAAAAGAAGCTCTGTCGACTTGGTTAATATTTTGTTTGATACTGAAGTAATCAAATTTTGTAGTTCTTAAGATCTAATATTCGTAATGATCTTATGAAGTGGTCAAAGTCCAACCAAATGACTTGTATCTAGAGGCTTGGTAGTAGAGTCATAGATTATGCAATATATGATATCCCCATATACAACCAAATAGTAAATTTTGAAATATTAAATGACCATAAGCCCAACTTTGATCATAGATCTTTAACCCTAACTCTTATTTGACATGCACATAAGCCCTACTAAAAATTATAATAACCAAAAGCACTTATTTTTTATCAAAATAAAATGGATCTATTTTAAGGGATTTAAATTATGAATTATATGTACCATTAAATAAGGACGATATTAAAGACTTCTATCATAAATTTGCCACAACTCTCTTTAATTGCATTAACAGGTTCGTTCTCATGGTGCCACGTAGAGAAGAAAATAGAACAACCAACCCTTGGTATGATAAAGTGTGCAAGCATGCTAGAAAATCCATTAGGGATGCTTCTAGATCTAGTCCTTAAAATTTTGACAAGATTATAGGTACAAAGTCTCACATAAAAGGGTAAAAAATGTACTATATAAAGTGAAAGCAAGAGAAGTTTTTGCACCTTGCTAAGATGGATCCTAAGAAATTCTGGAGGCAATTTCTAAATCGTGAAACTAAATAAAATAATATGATTCTCGTAAGAAGTTTCCTCTTTGGAAGAAGTTTTATCTTTGGAAGATTTTTTCTCTTTAGAAGACATAGAGTTTGTGGTTAAGTGTCTCACGAAAGGGAAAGCTAAGGACATTGAAGGATACCAAGCACACATTTTAAAAATGGGAGGCCTTATCCTCATCCCTCACATCCACAAGCTCTTCAATTTAGTAGTAAAGTAGGGTTTCTCTAAACCATGGACAAAAAGGTTGATTGTTCCTATTTTTAAAAATGGAGATAAAAATAATCCATCTAATCATAGGACCATTATGATTATCCCTCTTTTATCCAAGTTATATGAAATTATTTTGGAAAAGAATGTCAACATATGGCTAGAAATTCTTGTAAAAAAAGTAAAAGGCCATGCGGTAGTTATAAGATATCATTCAGCTATGGATCATCTTGTTAAAGCTAGGACCATTGTTGAGAAGTGTTGTAATAATAAAACCAACCTTATGTGTTGCTTTGTTGAAATTAGAAGAACATTTAACGTGACAGTGCCTAGAACTAACCTTTGAAATAGATTTGAAGAGTTAAAAGTCCCTTTTGAGTTGAGAGTTGTTGCAATAAGGTTGTATGAGAAGTTTTTTTCCAAGTTTAGGAACTTTTAGGGCTAGCTAGATGAAATTGATTGCAATATAGAACTCAAGGAAGGTTTTTACCCTATCCCCTAACTTTTTTGGTATATACAATGACAAGCTAGAGGGTTATTTGGAAGATGCAGGTTGTGTTGGCACAACTTTGGATAGTATAGTCATCATCCTTTTTATTTACACTAATGGTATTGTTCTTATGGTGAGGAGTCCTTATGATCTTGACAAGCAATTGGAAATTCTCATGATTTTTTCTCTAGTACGGGTATGACTATTAACACTAACAAAAAAAAGGCTAGGATAATTAAATCACAAAAGATCACTCATGCTAATTTCATGTATGACAACAATAACTTAGAAGAAGTGAATCCATACAAATATCATAAAACCGATCTTCATCACAAGCTTAACTAGAGCTATAAAATTGAGGAAAGGATTAATGGAGGGTGGAAAGCTTATTGTGGACTTGAAAACAATTGTAAATTACTAGACATTTAGCTTTGGGCTAAGAAGAAACTCCTCTTTGAGACTCTCGTCACTCATGTTATCTTATATGGATGTTAAGTTTGGGGGTGCAACATCTCTAAATATTCGTGAAGAAGGATAGAACAAATCCAAAAGTTCTTTATAACATATAAAGTAAATCCTAAAACACCATGGGATGAAAGAATTTGTCATCTTTGTGATAATAAGACGGTTGAAGATGAAAATCAGTTTCTCATAGATTGTCTCGAGTACACCCACATTAGAGAACAATTTCAAAAATTTCCTACAATATTAACCTTCCTAACATTTTAACTCATCATAACTATAGTGATATAAGACTGCTTCTCTTAAAGCTTTACGAGTAAATAAATAAAATTCTAAAGAAAACCAAATAATTCAAGGTCCGATATACCAATGTTGTTCTTAATAAACACTAATAACCATTATCATCACCATCATCGTCATCAATATATCACGAAACATTATATATAAAAGATTTCTTTAAAATTATATGAAAAACAAATTTTCACTTACCATAAAATACCAACTTAAAAACAAATAAAATATACCATAGTATTTTTTTGGTTATAATGGTAAATTTTCATTTCTTTAATAGAATATTATAATATTACTCACTAAAAAAATTACTTAATCAATTCAATTAAAAATATCATTTTATTAATTAAACTTGTAACTTTAATTTACTAACCAAATTACCACTATTTGTTATTATATAGGTAGCATGACCAGTGCTTAGAGATGCTACCCAACATTTTTAGTAATTGGAGCTCCCCCATTGAGTGGAAGAGCTTGGCATACATAGATTTTTTTTCTAAGATTGATTCCTTCAGGTCCCTCTCACTTACTAAATATATTTTACTGGGCTGCTTATTTTTTATTTTTTTATAAAGTTTCTAGATTATTAAGTATGATTTTCTTGAAACCAACTTGAAGAATTGCATGATGCAACCCTAACCTTTTTTCCCTTTACTTGAGGAATTGGTAATAAACATTCGCTATGTGTTCCATGCCTAAACTTTTGTTTTCCTTTACTTGAGGAAATCGTAATAAACCTTCCATATGTGGTCCATGATCTCTAAAGCCCCTCTTGAATAATTCCCTTTGTAACCACAA
The DNA here is from genome assembly GCA_001517045.1 of Pseudotsuga menziesii. Taxonomy (NCBI): domain Eukaryota; kingdom Viridiplantae; phylum Streptophyta; class Pinopsida; order Pinales; family Pinaceae; genus Pseudotsuga; species Pseudotsuga menziesii. The sequence goes on from LPNX010907826.1 coordinate 51,067, forward strand.
TGAAAATTAAGTTGTATCCAAATGGGACCCACAACTTAATTGTTGTCCTTTAAAACCCCTTCTTAATACAATAGCCTGAAATTTTGATGAGGAGCACAATAACAATCAAGTTATATGCTCAATTGGTACATTCTCTTGGTTCGGGGAGAGGTCACGGGTTTGAGCCTTGAGACCTTTGGGGTTAGGCCTTCTGCGAGGATGGCTGGCGGTTTACCACCTCTACCATCCACTAATGTGGGGAAGTATGCTGGGTTTCCCGTGCATATTTCCATATGAAAAAAAAATAGCCCCAAGGGTTAGTTCAATTGGTAAGACGTGTGCACACTCTCTCGGTTCGGGGATAGGTCACGGGTTCGAGCCTTGAGTCCTTTGGGGTTAGGCCTTCTGCGAGGATGACCGACGGTTTACCACCTCTACCATTCATTAATGTGGGGAATTATTGCTGGGTTTCCCATGTATATTTCCATATGAGATACATCCTTGTTGAGGGGTCCACAACCTTAACAATTATCCATTATTAACATTTTGAATGGCATTTAATGAAGTTTCTAAATATTTTTAAATTCTATGTCTCCACATTTTAGATAGTTAAATCATGTTCGCTAAGGATAGGATCTACTAGTACTAAAGGTGTGACGATACACCAAAATAAATAAAGAAAACATTGGTGTGATGCTTGCCATTCACAACTAGAAAGGTCAAAGGTTCTATATGGATATAAAGTAACTAGTTTTTTATTAGTATTTGTCAAAGGTAGGGTATTATTGTTTTTTATAATCATTGACCAAGTATTAGTTTGCTTTAACTCGAAGGCAATGCAACATTTTAACCAAATTTTTTAATTTTTTTATTAATATATCAAGTTTTTCTGCATTAGTAAGTTATAAAGAATTGATATGTAGACTCCATAAATTAAAATTAAATTTTATGTTTTATATTTAAGTTATTATTATTTTTTAATAATTTTTTTTATAAATAAAAATTCTCATATAATTTTTATAATCTTGATTTAAGAAGTATTTTTCATAATTTTGATTTAAAAGGTATTTTTGGAAGATTTTTGAATTTATATATGACTTTGAATTTATTTTTAAGAGATATTTTAGTGCGTGAATTTTATTAAAAATTTTAGAAGTTTTTAGTGCCCAAAATTGTTCCTATACGTTTATTCAATCTTAATGATCAAATCCTTAGACAACATGTACACATTAATAACCATATATATATTTTTATATATATATACAATTTTGAATTTATTTTTAAGAGGATTTTTTAGTGCCTAAACTTCATTAAATTCTTGAGGACTTTTTAGTGCCCAAATTGTTCCTAGATTTTTATTCAATCTGAATGATAAAATCCTTGGTCAACATTTACACATTAGTAACTCTTTAGAGTCTTCATCTTTCTTGTGTTTGTTTGCAAATGAGTTACCCAGTTCACCATGCCTTATTTGTGGTGATTTTAATATGATAGAATGTTAGGAAGAAAAGGAAGGTGCATTTGCTACCCACTTTTTTTTTAATTGGGGAGAAAGAATCATATGATATGCCTTGAAATCCAACCATGGGATTTGTGAACCCAACAAAATTCATCTACAATATTTTGTTGTGTTATGGTTACTTAGATTTCTTTTAGAAAAGGGTTGGAGAATATTTTCATGACCCTAATGTCATTTGACTATCCCTAAGGGCATCTGAGTGACCCTAACAGCATGACGAGGGCAACGACGATGACGATGATGATGCGTCTTGACAATGACAAATATGACATTGATTATTATATGATTATAAGATGACAATAGTGACTACAATGAGCATGTCAATGATGAGGACAAAAATTCCAGCTCCAACGCCAAATCTCATATACCAAATTCATGTTATAATTAGGTAGTTGGATTCATTTTTCATAATCACAATGATGATGATGTTGATGCCGATGATGACGACAATGACTATGATGATATATATGTGATGCTTACAATGATGATGATGATATGATGACGACAACAATGAGTATGATGATATATATGTGATGCTTACAATGATGATGATGATGATGATGACAATAATGTCAATGTATATGATGATGATAACAACAATGATGATGAAAATGAACAAGACAATTAATAATTAAGACCCATCCCAATCAAATGTCAAATATCCTAAATGAAATTCATGTAAGGTATTAGAGCGATGACGACGATAACAATGTCGATGAGAATGATGATGATGCATGTGAAAAAACTATTTGAGCTTGGTTCATATCCCACCCTTACAATTATTAATGTTTGGAAGTTAGCCTAACCAAATTAAATTGAAAAAACTTTTGAAAATCACTTATAAAACTTGTTGATATTTTAATCAAAAATTATTTTATTTTATATTTTTAAAACCAAAATCACAAGATCCATGAATGATGATTCGACCAAGTTTATAACAGTTTCATAGCACCTGTTATGGAGCATTCCATACTATACTAACCTTAAACCACAATTTAAAATTAGAGCAAGAACTAGTTATGCCCTTGTTTACATTAATAGCTCATAAATAACCACTTTTGGAGTTTACATAACTCATTGATCAATTCAAATATTGCAAATAAACCCTATAATATACTAGTTTTATTTTAGAGATAAAGTTTAATAAGTTTTACAACCAAAATAAAAATAAACTAAAAGTAATAAAAAAAATCACAAGATGAGGAACACAAAACAAAGGATAAATTTCAATGCAATCTAACCTAAGAACATCATATACAACTATGTCAATTTTAACTTCATGGTAGAGAGGGATGTTTCCTCTTGAAGTGCATTTATGAGCATCTATTGATATATTTCTTTGTTTTATACTTTATTTATTTAAAGTATTTTGTTCCTTGTCATCATCTTAGAATTAAAAATAAAACATTATAATTCTATGGTTTTATAATATTATTCATAATCTCTTATTAATATTAATTTCTACAAAAATGCATGTATATGTAAAAATATTAAATTTAATAAAAACTTTTAAAATATAAATTTATTGGATATTTTTTTATGAATGTCAATCTCTACTTAAATGCTTGCATATTTAAAAATAACAAGCTTACATTATGAGCTTATTCTACAATTCTTTTTTAATGTCTATCTCTATACAAAAAGAATACGTTTAACATTTAAAGAAAAATAAAGTATTCTAAAAATGTGTCACCACATTAGAAGTGTGCATATAAACACTAAATGGGTTAAATTTTGACAATCATAGAATAAGAAAAAGATCCTTTTATTAAATATAGTTTCAAAATTATATATATATATATATAACCTCATTTTTATTAATTAAAAAATATTTTATAAATTAATATTAAATATTAAAAACATTTCTTAATCAAAATTATCAAAATAAATTTAATACATAAAAAATTATTAAAAAATAATAATAATTTAAATATATAACATAAAAATAAATCATAATATATAA
>LPNX010907832.1:0-30324 GCA_001517045.1 Pseudotsuga menziesii
ATGGGCATTGTTCATTGCATTTCAATATACATTTTAATAATTTCCAAAGTGGTAGAACAAACAAAATTAAAGTTTAAGGAAAATAAGTTAAGAGTGGAATATGCCTTCAATGCATGAAAGGTATTAAGGTCACAAGTAGCATCCCTTTTCCATATGAAATAAAGGATATGGATATAATCATTTTGAAGAGAATGAAGGAAGTTTTAGATGGCCATTGTAATATTAGAAAAGTCATCAATGTGGAATATTTTTTCATGTATTGTATGGAGAAATCTTTTTTCATGGACCAACATTGGAATTTTTTCATTGACTACAACTCGATCAATGATCATCATGCGCTATTTGATATGCGTTTTGTAATATTTCATATCGCATATGCGATTTGTAATATTTCATATCGCACATGCGATATATCGCATATGCGATATTTAACATTACAAAAACGCGAATGCGATATATCGGATATGCGATATAGGTTTCCACAAACCTTAGCCTTGTGTTTAGGCTCGGGCTATCCCGAACGTACCATCACTAACGCATATGCGTTCTTGATTTGCACTTCGGAAGTGCGTTCCTGATTTCCTAAGTGGCATTAAAAAGTGGAACCAACTTCGTGCGAGCGCCCCAAATCAATGTCTTTTTTTTTCATTTTATTGTTCCTTTGTGTCTATGGAAAACGAACTTGTGACCCCTCACTAAGACGTGACTTTCAAAGAACTGAGTAGACTATGTTCAGTGAATTTTGAAGAACTTGACTATTCACTAAATTACTCGTTGTTTTCATATTGTACAAGAGTTTACTTGAAAAATAAATTGGTTGATACAGTCACTTGGGGTTTCCAGAATGAGGAACTAGCATTACAACAACGTGCCTGGTAAGAAACCCACCCTCATTTCCAAACTACATTTCTAGTTTCCTTTCATTTAGAATTTGGTGGAAACATTATTTTTGTCTCCTCTGATATTGAATCAACTTATGATTCCTTTTTTTTACATTAACTCACTAATAAGGGCACATGTCCTCTCCAACCCTTGTTGAATAAACAATTAGGAATTCTAATTTTATTTATAAAATACCCAGCTGAGATTCCGTGGAGGAAAGTATCCATATCATATGGGCTTGGAATCCCCATTTTGATTCCAAAACATTTATTGCGAGACCAAATACCATGATTTGGGTATTTTTATGAAAATGTAGATTCCCTTGGGGTGTTTTTCTTTCCATGTGTATGGGTCTAATTTCATTTCTTGTAGCTTTTGAAATGTTGAAAGGAACTTAGAGAAGTAATAGTTGTAGGTGGCTATCTACAAATTGTTTGACAAAAGTCCTCAACCAAGTACTTGTCCACTAAGTGTTTGACAAAATGCCTAAACCAAAATTTCCATATCTCCCTCATTCGGATTTTGAGGCCGGAAAAAATATACAGGATTCGACTCAAAGATTCAACCAAGAAATTTCTAGAAATCATAGTAACCCTATTTTTTGGTCCATAATCCAGCTAGCAAAGTGTGTTAATTAGGCCCCTTCCAAGTTGATTTTTTTTTTACTTTGAAAGAGACCCATTTGATATGGAGATTGAATATTAGTACTATATAGTTCCTTTAGGTTTTCACCCATAAATTTTAAATAATGACCTTATATTTTGATTTCATCTCGCTCAGAAAAACCTTTATTGTTTACCTTTTGGAGGCCAAATCTCACTCAATTTTAGCTCTATTTTCACCAAACAAAAGGCAATGCATTAATTATACTTGTAATTTATTTATAATGAACTTATGAAATTTTAGTTTTAGATAATTTGTGAAAGGTATATTAGACAGAACAACTTTCCTTCTGAGGCATAGATGAATGTACCTATGCAAGTGCCATGACTTGAACAGCCTTGGAAGCCATTGATAGTAGTTTTGTGGCCTTTCAGCTCCATAGTTTGTACCATCCAATTGATGATTAGCCATCATAAGTGCCATGGAGGGAACATATCCCAAATCAAATGATGACATGGAACTCCAAAGTTTATCTTCACAGGATTTTGTCAAATCCATTTCTTTCTCTCGAATTGTAAATTTTTGAGCAAAATAATATTAATTTTTTCCTATAGGGAAAAAATATATTTTTGAAGGAAGTTAAAAGTGATTTGACTTAGAAAAATGGCCACTTCTCCAAAAGTGACAAGTATCTTGTAAATCGTCAAGTCTCTTTTGACCGAAGGGATTGCACATAACCCTAACCTCTCAAGTCTCTTTATATATGAGGAGGGTCCTTTGTAATAGTTAACATTTATTCAACAAGGAAATATAAGCTCTGTTGGTATTTTTTTAGAGTTTTTAGTGCTATACTCACTTCTCCACATTTATCCATTGAGATTTTGTATATACTTGTTAAGGTTTGAGGGATAGTACTAGTAGTTGTTTGTTTTGGTTAGCTATGTTGCTTTTGAATTTTAAGGGTGGTTCTAAACTCCCACCCCACAAAAAGAAAGTGACTTTTAAGGGCAGTTCTAAACCCCCCTCATAGACACCTATGGTTCTAGATGGAATTCGTCTTTTTCCACAATATCAGAGATCTGTGTCATAGAAGTTATGATATGAATTTTTCTAGAAAACCAATAGGGTTTATTCATCAAGTTACACCTGGCACATATTTAAATACATCATATAAGACTAGTATTGGGTTGAATGCACTCATACTTCAAATATATTTCTTAGTGTTTTCTTGCTCTTTAAGGTCTTTGGCTTGTTAGGCCCTTTAAGGCCTTCGGTTTATTAGGGCAAAAATTAAAGATATCTAATGTAGATGGCTAAGAATCCTCTTGTTTTCTGCATCCTCCTCCATCATCCAACCATTTTGGATGGCTAAGCTTCTAAAATGTCACTAGTGACCACTTAGCTTTGTATATATCCTTCATGTTTTTTTAAATCTGATTACAGATAAAATCTAACCTCTTTATATTGATATCAACCATTGACTAGTTTCATATCTTCGCATTCGTTAATCTTAACTTGTGACTTGTGAGCACTGGATATTTAGTTATGGCCTTATCTCTAACTGTAGCATAGTTGTATCTGTGGCTCTTGCTTGGGACTCATTTTTTTCTCTTCCTGCTCAAACTCTTTGGATTTATCTCAAGCTCTGATACTACTATTGGTTCAGGCTCTAATACTCTTGTTGGTTCAGGCTCAGTCTTGGCCCTAGTTTCATCTCTATCCTTCCATCCTTATTATTATCTTGTTCTAGCTGCCTGACAATTTTAACTTTTCTACTAAGTGGACAATTTAATACTGGGATCTCTGGCCCAACCATTCCAAAACTATTATTGAATATTTTCTTCTATTTTTTCTTTGAACCTCTTTTTCCAAATAATATATACTTGAAAAGAATAATCTAGACTTTACAATCTATTTTTTCCTTCTGTTGGTACAAGAATCTACCTCATGAGAATTTTTATATTCTGACAACATGCATGTAAAGAAATATCTTAATTCTCATCGTAGGAAGCTCATAATCCAACATCTTTTCACCAAAGCACTAAGTTTTGTGTCAATCTAATCAATTTCTCATTATTTTGAACTTTTATCTTGACTAGTTTAAATTAATCTATCTGAATGGCAGATAACACAGCACTAGGGAGACCACATATTTGTACACATTGACATTTACCTTGACAAAAAAATCGAACATCAAATGTAGAAAAGTGGCTACCAAAATAAGTGATCAATATGTGGATCAGTTGAGAATTATTACTTTGGCTGCTCTATGGAAATATTAGATTCAAACCATAAACCTATCATCTCTACCTTCAAAAAATTTCATATCCCCAAATTAATGGCCAGATATGAATGTTCAGTTCAAGAAAGAGGTGTTTGCAGCTGTTCAGAATTCCCAATATGTTTTAGGCCATCACATAAAACTTTTGGCACTTGCTTACCAGATCTAGGTCCAATCATAACTAAGAACATATCTCTTGAACATGATTCCAAGTCTCAGTAGTGGATCCATGGAACTCTAAAAACTAGTTACCAAAATTTTCTTTGAGGATATTTCTTATGGCTTGGGTCATAGTACCCGAACTCATGACTATTATAGAAGTGATAAATATCATCTGAGTGATGGTTCAGTCCAAAGTTCCCCTTTGCATGATAATGATTCTCTACAAAATCAAATATCAACTCATGAAGCTCTGCCATATTCTACTGGATATTCATTTTTACAGTTCTCCATCAGTTCAAAGTTGTTCATCTAGTGGAAGCCTAGCATCACCACAAGTATCACAAAATTACCCTTCTGTTCTACATTATTTCCATTTACCACATGAACCATATGACCTAGATGGAAGTGGCTACAATGGTACTAAGCAAGAACAATATTTGAAATATATTTTGAAGGAACTAGAGACAACATTACTGGTGTCTAAAAGTGATGATCCTAACAATTTTTGGATCCACTTATGAGGAACATAGGTTTCCAAAATACTCAGAATGGGATTTTAATGCCATGCATGAGACAACTGATCATTATTGCCAAAGCTCCTTGTCTGTTTAACCCAAACCAGAGCAGGTAGAAGTTTCCTCAATGAAATTTGGGTATACAGCTGCAAATGGTGCCATTACGGAAGCATTCAAAGTTGAACATACAATGCAAATAATTTACTTTCATATTGATCAAGGTAGCCAGTGGGTTACATTAATTCAAGTTCTTGCAGCTATACCACATGGTCCACTTCCAAACATATATTCTAGCAGGGTTTCCTTGTTGCTAATAGTTGAGGAGAATGAATGGAAAAGTATTTAACAAAACAAAAATGAAAATGCCATGGGTAGCTAAACTCCTTGGATAATTAAGGTCATCTTCAGAAATATGCTTTCCCAATAGATACACATAGTCACCCTAGAAAATAAGACACTTCATGACCAGCAGTAGAGAGGACAGTCAAATGCTACCGGTAAGACACTTCACAACCATCAGAGAAGAATATACAATCACACCCAGCAGGTAAGACATTAAACAGTCACAGCTCAGAAGTAGATAGGATAAACAACCCACAACCCAACAGTTTACATCTCATTCATGACTTTTCCTTTTTTGACTTTGGGAACTATGTATAGTTTTACCTATATACAACAAGTAGGATTGACCTACTTCCACATCAGTTGGAACCTAACCAGCAATTAATATGTATCAACAAATCCCACCACATTGGACAACTCCAAATGGTTGGCATCTCTTAATATCTCTTCAGCAAAATCCCCTGACCGTATGCTATTGTGAATATCTTCTATCATCACCCCTCAGCCTTGTTTCTATTTTTTTGGTGTATCCTAATATTGTTTATGTCTTTGATAAAATTACATGGTTGTATTGCTTATGTGACTTCCACAAGTCATCAGGTGATCCCACAAATATCAGCCCAATTTAGTCTTTGATGCCACAGTAATGCACAAAGCCATCACATAAGAAAGAGACAATACTCTAAATATAATTTCCAAAAGCACAAAATAATATTTAAAAATTATGAAAGATACATTGATGATAGAAAGGTATTCAAGGAGACTTTTTAAATAGTTCTCAAGAAACAAATTCATGTTTGAGGGACACAACCCTTATGTCCTAATAATTTTTGTAACTAATAATCTAATTTGTGTTCATTATGAAGGAGCTCTAGTTCAAGATCCTAGTACAGAACCCACCAAGCCATCAAACAAACTAGCAGGAGTTCCTAAGGCCAAACTCACTTTGCACAGGGTACTACTTTATAGGTCCACTTGAAAAACCATTATTCCATTTGGATATTCTTCCCCTCATATTTGGATTTTAGGAGTAATGGACATCATCAATCTACGGATCCCCGTAGGGTTTCACAACCAAACCCCCTCAATATCAAATATTTTCTAGATGACATAATCAAGAAATGCATTGGCCCCCTTAGGATGATTGACTACTCAAATCCAAAGTCATCCTCTTCCTCTCTATCTCTTCTCATTATTCTTCTAGAACCAACATGCCTTGACATCTGCATTTGCATTTGGTTTTGGAATTAATTTTGTAGTACTTCTTGTGTTTCTATTGGCTAGTTAATTAACTCTTTCTCTACTTTTAATAGAGCAAAGATAGGAGTTGCTTTCACACTCCCATTATGTAATCACATTAGTTGTGCTTTCAATCCCTATTGACCAACTTTGTGGTCACTTTTACATTAGTATAAGCATAAATAACAATAAAAAAAATAGGGAGCTCCAAATCAAGAATGCAAAGGCACGATGATAGGTACAACTTTCATTAAAAAATATAAAGCAGGAGAAAACAAGAATACATAACTAAAATAGACATAACAAAACCATTTAAAAATTGATTTCCATTGTAATGATACAAGACATTCATAATTTGTTGGAGAAAAGTTTAGGATGAATCTCAAAATTTGGTTCTTGAATATTGTTGTTTACTGATAGCAATAGATGCAAATATATTTTAATTTGAATTATTACATGGCTGACAACTAATACTTCAAGATATAAAAAAAACATACACAGCTGTAAGAGGAGTTTGATTATCTACACGTAATCATTAGCAACTTTTTGAAATCAAAAGTGTATGCAAAGCATTCCTATGATGGCTTTCATGAAGCGGTAAGAATTGAAACAAGATATCAATACATGTTAAGAATTGGGTTAATTTTTGGAACAAGAATGTTAGGTAAACTCACCTCCAAAGCATCCACCAACCAAAGTAGCAAAAAGTAAACTTTCATTAGCCAATATTGTATTCGCCTAAAAAGATAAACATATTCCTTTATAATCATTTTCCATATTTACAGGTTAATTAGCAAGACAAAATAGATACAATTCCAAAAATAAATAGTGTGTGTGATAACCACCTATCCAAGACCAAATCTACCAAATCCACTTTTGAAAAGATGCCCCATTGCAGAGGAATGATACTCTAACCCAGGTATATCACATTTTGCAAAGGCTATTGATAAAAAATTTGAAATTAATCCCCATGTTTGTGTAGAAATCATATTCAAAATTTTATCTACAGTTGATTGCTTGCCCCTATTAAATTCTCTACCTCATTGATCTCATGTGATAAATCTCTTGCAATCTTTTCCTCCTGGATCAATTGTACGTTGGAGTAAATATATGATGAGAAGATTCTGAGTTATATTATTAGCACCTTTGTTAAATAGATTCCATCTATGTTGAATCCTCTTTCAAATGAAGAGACCTACATATCTTTGGTTTTGATGATGTATTAAAACTTAAACACATCGACCAAAATATATCAAAAGACAATGATATCTATAGCATATCTCAAAGTAAACTTGCACCGAATACAATTTTTTTTTTATTAATATACAGCATCCCATCGGTTATCCGATGTTCAATGCCTAGCAGCTATTGTCAGATTTCATGTCAATTTGACGAAATTGCTGTGGCTCTGATGGTAGATTGGCGTAGGAAATTCGACGGCCTTGCTGTAGGAAATCCAAAGGCCTGGCCGTAGGAAATCCGACGGTCGTGCCGTAGGAAATATGATGGCCGTGGCTTATCTATCTACTATCCGATGTTACGCCACCGACGACAAAAAAAATTGACGGTGTCGAGTACCCAATAGGTTAGTGTCGAATTTCAGACATGGTAGCCATCGGATTTTGACCTCAAATTGTGTTGTGTATTTATGCATGTAATTAATTTATACAAAAAATTGGCATGCATTTGGGTGTGTCCAAGCTCATGAGGGTCTCTTTTGATGCGTTAGATGCAATAGAAAACTGAAAAAATAGGCATCCATCAACTTGCATGGATACTTTGGGACACTTACACAATGAATCTTGCGATGAGTTAAAAACAAGAAATGTAGGAAATTTAATGACGTTTCCAAATATATAATTTTTTTCTATTGAAAATGTTGTTAACTATATAAAGTTAGATATTTTTTAATGGAAAATTTTTATTTTTGGGACAAATTATAAGGCATATGTTTCAAAAATGGGTATACATATAGAGAACATATAGTACTAGTGCACAACTATTTTTCCAATAATAAAAATAATTTTTTTAATTTTTTTTTAATTATCTAAGAGATCAAACCTTGAAAATGGTATATCAATTGTGGGTGCATCATTTGAATGTCTTAATGCAATTATTTGGAAATGGGTTTTTTATAGAATGTAGAGGTCGGTGTTCTTTAGTGCACCATACAATTTTTTTTTAAATGGTTGAGAAATGGAAGAGATATGGACGAAACAATAACTATGTGTTTTTTGAGTTGAGCAGTGATGACAGAAGGTAAATAAGAAAAAATAGAAAAAAATATTTATTCTTGTTAAAATTTACATATTTGGAATCTGCAAAAAAACCATATTTGTTTCTAAAATTTCATAAAAAATGGAGGTGTGCATCATACTGTAACCAACAGATAAACATGAGCATATTGAAAATTTGGATATAATGCTGAATTAGCCATGGTTTATCATACTCCAAGGCATAGGCATGTTGAATCCGAAGCAAAGTTTGAAGCAGACACATAGGCATAAGAATTAAGTGCAAGCATGGGTGGAGGGTCGACCTTATCATTTGGAGGGATAGCATTTTTGAGTCTAAACAAATCACATGCTCGTTATAATGAACAATAATGCATGCGTGTTGATAAAAACGAGAGCGTGTTTTTTATGAATCACAATGCACGCACATTTTAAACTACTATAATGAGTTTGGTTTTGTAAATTATACCAATACTAAAATCATTTTACGTACACACCCCCCCCCCTGCACTCCCCTCTTCTTCCTAACTCTTACTAACCCCCCCTCATCCTCTCCCTACCTCTAAGCCCCCCTCCTCCTCCCCTACCTTTAACCGCCCCCCCTCTCTCTCCCTAACACCCCACTACCCCATTCGTTCTCACTCTCTCTCACATGCCTATGTCCCCCCTTACCACTAACACATGTATGTCCCTTCCCCCCCATCCCTAAACCCATAACCCTTTCTCTCTATCTCTAACTCTTAAACACCCCCTATTGTTCTATCTCTAATCACTTAGCACCCCCCTGAAACCCCTAAACCTCCCTTCCTCTATCTCTCTCTCTCTCTCTCTTCCTCTCTCTCACACACACATCTCCCTAGCAACTCTCACTCACTCATAACACCTAAAACCTCTCTCTCCACTCTTTCTTGCTCCCCAACTCATCCAACTACACTTAGCCCCCACCCCCTGATCTATTCCCCAACCCTCTCTCTATTTGTCACAAACACCCACATTACACATCCACAGGCCACCCCATACCACTAACACCACCCCCCCATTCCTCTTCCCCCCCAATTCTTACTAGTCCCCTCTCCTCCTTTCCCTAACTCTAACTCCCTTACTCCTCCTACCTCTCCCCCTCCCATCTCCATTACTAAACCCTTCTACACTCTCTCGTACTCTCTAACCACTGACACCTAACAACCCCCTTCCCAACCACTAACACTCACACACACACACACACACACACACAGGTCCATTGGTCTCCCCCCTCCTACTCTTACCTGTAACCCCCTCTTCTTCCCCTAACTCTAACCCCACCCAATTCCTTCAATCCCTTGAAAACACACCACTCTCTCTCCTTGTATCTCACTCTCTCCCCACTATGTCTCCCCATACCACTAACACCCCCCTCCTTCACTGTCCCTCATTCCCCAACTTATCCAACTACACCTAAACCCCACCCCCATCACTACAACAATTCTTGGAATTAGCGTCCCATTTAGCGTACATTTTTAGTTTAATTTTTTTTTACATTGAGTGGTCAAACTAGACGCTAAATGGGACGCGTCATGGAAAAACTTAAAGTGTCTCAAAAAAGTCATTTTTTGCTTCCTAGATATCATCCTTTATGACGTCCAAAATAGCATCTATTTTTTTGTTTCCAGAATAGCGTCCAACTTTGCTTCCTAAAAAAGGTCGAGGTTTGCTTCCTAAATAACGTCATATTTTGCTTCCTAGTGAGTGTCCTCTTTTTCTTCTTAAATGACATCCCTATTAGCACCATATTTGCATCCTTAATAGCACCATGTTAGCATCCAAATTAGCATCCAATATTGCATCCATTTTTGCTACCACTTTAGCATCCCATTTTGCACCATGTTTTACTTCCAAATATGTGCCAATTTTTGCTTCCAAATTTGCACCAATTTTTTCTTCCTCTTTTGCATTGTGTTTTGCTACCAAAATGACACCAAATATTTCTTCTATTGTTGCACCATATTTTGCTCCATATGTAGCGCCATGTTTTGCATCTAAAGTAACGTCTTATTTTTCTACCATATCAACGCCATGTTTGGCTTCGTTGTTAGTGAGACGTGTTGCATCCTTTTTAATGCCTAGTTTCGCATCTTATTTTTCTATCATGTCAACGCCATGTTTGGCTTCATCACTAGTGCCGCGTGTTGCATCATTTTTAATGTCTAGTTTCACATCTCTCATTTTTTGGTCAATAATTTAGTCATTTTTAGTATTTTTATATACGAATTTTGGTCATTTTGTTTAGTCACTTATCTCCCATTGTTTGGTCACTTATCTCTTATTTTTTGCTTACTAATTTAGTTGTTTGTAACCGATATTATAAGATCAATAGGGCATGGAGGAATCGAACCACCAACCTCCTGCTTGTAACGCATGCGCTCTTCCATTGAGCTAACACCCTTTATGAATTTGGTAACCTAACTTACAGAGTCTTTTATAATTGTAAAAAGGACCAATACACAACATTGAGTATCTAATGGTCGGAAAATGATAATAGATCATCTTAATTCCCACAACAAGTTCTTAAATAAACCTCTAAATTCATAACTAATTTTATCTCCAATTGAATCAGTGCTATAACATTAGAGGAGGCATCATAAACAACCAATGGATCATCTTATTTCCCACAATAAGTTCTTAATAATAAACTTCTAAATTCATAACTGATCCAATCTCCAACTGAATCAGTGATATAACATTAGAGGAGGAATCATAAACAACCAATATGGCTACATAGGAAATCCCTAGAAACTTTGTACATGGTTCCATGATCTTATTCTCTAGCTAAACACCTAAACACCTCAACTCTGAGCATGAAACAAATTATTTTGGATATATATCTAATCTGTAAAATCCTATTGATACAAGGGCCCTCATGTTGACATCAAGGATGTCTATATTTGATGTATGGCCCATTTCCATTATCTTAGTATACACTCGAACAAGTTCATATTACGAACAAATTGAATTCATTACCAAATTGAGACATAAACTGATGCAGTGTTGTTACATTGAAGGAACCTTCATCACTAACCAATATGTCACTACAAGGCCCAAGCATGATTGCTCAAAACAGGGTGCTTAAGTCCACATTCTTAGCCACATTTTGCACCATAATACAAGAACCTCTTAACATTGGTTGCAGCAAAGTTCAAATATTGTAGATGGGCACATACATTTTTTTTTTAATCCAAAGCCTATGCCTTTAGTGTGATAGGAGATTCTAATGATCCATTTATTAATAAGCTTCATAATCTAGATTGGCAGGTATAGAATGCCATAAAATTCAATACCAATTCAAAGTCTGGATACAATAACATTATCTAAGCTAATCAATCCATGAAGCTTTATAGAAACCAATTGTAATGCAATTACGACATGGTGCATATGGATACATTGTTTGGGTAAATTCAAGTAGGAAATAAAAGATTAGGCCTTTCCAATGCAATAGGAAGATAGGTAATTAAGAGGTTGCTTATTTTTGGTAATTTCTTCATGCATGGCCATCAATTTTCACCTTTGTTACAAATGAGATCTATCATCCAGAGGGATCCTGCTTTGGCCTCTAAATCAATGCAAGTCATCATGCAGAATAGGTGGCAGAGTTCAACCTGGATCCTAATATCATAGAGTGGTTCAGAAAAAACACATTATAGATATTAGAATGTGAGTGTAATCCTGTAGCCTTTCTATATTTTGTTGTGCTTAGTCAACCCAAGACAATTAATTCTAGGGAGGATACGTAAATCCCATGGCCAACAAGAGACCATTGGGTAGTAGAGAATGGAAGGGGATATTGTGCATCTTGTTGAAGACACCAGTTTGGCCTTTTGATATAGTATCCACATCCATATGTAAGAGGTTTCAAATTCTAACTAAAAAGACATTGACAAATAGGTTAATGCAGGGAAAAATACCCAATGTATGGGATTTCTCATAAGTCTCTATGGATGCAGAAATGATCCACATGCAAGATATTCATTCTTCACTCTAATCCTTGACAGTTTTCATCATTAATTTTCCAAAAGTAAAAAAACCATAGTAAGCCAAAATAAAATGAGCTGCTTGTTTATCATACTGGAAAATAACAGATATCAAGCTTACCTCACCAGCAAGGTTATATTTTGCACAGTCAATAGCATGACGCGATGCTCTGCCAATACTTTCCTTTGTCCTTGAAAGAATCTCTAGCATTCCTTCAAAAGTGTCCCTGGCAATTGTTGCTTCTATATCCCCACTAAGTGTCTCTCCAACCGATTTTTGACCTTCTTCACTTGATTCCAGATCCAACATATTTGGCAGACCCCACTACTGCACATTAACTTTGGGACTTCTTCATTCTATATGGGCAATGGCATCCTTTGTATCCTCAGTTGCCTCACCATCTAAGTGAAGTTGGAGTGGTGAACTATGATCTGAACTAATCCCTCGGATTGGTGAAGGACTCGAAATAAATGAAATAGAATTCTCAGTTTCTTCAATTGAAACAGAATGTGGTAGAGCTGTAGAACATGCTTGTTCTTGCTTAGCTTGTGCAACTGCTATAAGATGCTTCATAGATGTATATGGGGTATCAATGTCAGAATCATTTTACATAGTTATGAATTCTACTTCTTTTGCAGAATCATACTTGTAACATAAGACAAAATGCTAAGAACATAAAAAGCTAAAAATACCCATCATAATATAATAAGCTTATTTGACTAACGTCATTGAAGATTTATCTAGTGAACATTTATCTACTGGAGATCACATGGCTAAATTGAGTATCACTCAAACTGTATTTTGACCATCAATATAATGTTGGTAGCATTTGCACACAAGTGCACACAAGACCAATATGCAGTCATCTCACTAAGATAAAACAATATGCACTACTCCAACCACCCAAGGAGCTCATACTATCATGTTTGATCTCAATTATGTCAATTTTTTTTCCCAATTCTCGATTATCTTATCCAAACATGTTCTCAAAACATAATCAAAGATTTGTCAATCCAAAGGATGACTGTGGGGTACAGTGGCTATATTATATAGGTTTAATCTCATTGTCTCTTGGATTTGTTTTACCATACTTATATTTCTCTTATTATTGTTTCATATTTTGTTGTTTTTGTGAGATTCCAAGAGGTGTTGTATTTCAACTTTTCCTTGATAGAGAGTAAAGTGAACTCACTGCAATTACCACCATGAGAAAACCTATCAAGTTCTGAGTACCAAATAGACTACTATCAAGTGCCAAATAGAATAAAGCACAATTCAAAAGTTGGATTCCCCAATTTGGAAAACATTGAAATGGTCTACAAAATAGAAGAAGTATGAACAATAAGGCGTTGCTCTCTCCTTGATAGAAACATAACTTCCATTCTTGAAATTTTTCTTATAGTAACACATCGATGAAACATTAATCGACATGCCATGCTTTCCCTTCTAGCTCCTCCAATGATGACTAACATCAAATTCTCTTCAAATATGTAGTTGCACAGTGCATTCACTAGAAATCATTGAAATACAATTAGCACAAGGCTCCATAAATTTCACAAGCATCAAGTAGCATTATCATGAATAGTGGAATACAAGTCGATCTAAATTGGGGTATATGTTATGAGAAACTACAGGAATCCTAGATAATCAATGGTTACTATTGCTATAGAATCATATCTCTAGATGATACTTGAATGCTCAGCTGAGACATGGAACTATGCAAAATGATAAGAACATAAAGCACAATTCAGAATACAAAATGCTAAGAACATAAGAAGCTGAAAATCCCCATCCTAATATAATAAGCTTATTTGACTAACCTCAATGAACATTTATCTACTGGTGATCACATGGCTATATTGAGTATCACTCAAAGTGCATTTTAACCATCAATATAATGTTGGCAGCATTTGCATACAAGACGAATATGCAGTCATCTCACTAAGATACAACAATATGCACTACTCCAACTACCTAAGGAGCTCATACTATCATGTTCGATCTCAATTATGTCAATTTTTTTCCCAATTATCAATTATCCTATCAAATCATGTTCTCAAAACATAATCAAATCTTTGTCAATCCAAAGGATGACTGTGCGGTGCAGTGGCTATATTCTATAGGTGTAATCTCATTGTCTCTTGTATTTGCTTTACCGTACTTATATTTCTCTTAATATTGTTTCATGTTTTGTTGTTTCTGTGAGATTCCAAGAGGTGTTGTATTTCAACTTTTCCTTTATAGAGAGTAAAGTGAACTCACTGCAATTACCACCACCAGAAAAACTATCAAGTTCTGGGTACCAAATAGACTACTATCAAGTGCCAAATAAAATAAAGCACAAATCAGAAGTTGGATTCCCCAATTTGGAAAACATTGAAATGTTGTACAAAATAGAATAAGTATGAACAATAAGGAATCATTCTCTCACTGATAGAAACATAACTTCCATTCTTGAATTTTTAATTATAGTAACACATTGATGAAACATTAATCGACATGCCTCGCTTTCCCTTCTAGCTCCTCCGATGATGAATAACATCAAATTCTCTTCAACTATGTAGTTTCATAGTGCATTCACTAGAAATCATTGAAATACAACTAGCACAAGGCTCCATAAATTTCACACGCATCAAGTAGCATTATCATGAATGGTGGAATACAAGTCCATCTAACTTGGGGTATATGTTATGAGAAACTACATGAATCCTACACAATCAATGGTTACTATTGCTATAGAATCATATCTCTAGATGATACTCGAATGCTTAGCTGAGACAGGGAACTATGCAAAATGCTAAGAACATAAAGCAAAATTCAAAAGCAAAAATGCTAAGAACATAAAAAGCTGAAAATCCCCACCATGATATAATAAGCTTATTTGACTAACCTCAGTGTTCATTTATCCACTGGTGATCACATGGCTAAATTGAGTATCACTCAAACTGCATTTTGACCATTAATATAATGTTGGTAGCATTTGCACACAAGAAGAATATGCAGTCATCTCACTAAGATACAACAATATGCACTGCTACTACCACATAAGCCAAAATGCTAAGAACACAAAAAGCTGAAAATCCCCATCATAGTTTTACTTCTTTTGCAGCATCATACCTGTAACATAAGCCAAAATGCTAAGAACATAAAAAGCTGAAAATCCCCATCATAATATAATAAGCTTATTTGACTAACCTCAGTGAACATTTATCTACTGGTGATCACATGGCTAAATTGAGTATCACTCAAACTGCATTTTGACCATCAATATAATGTTGGAAGCATTTGCACACAAGAACAATATGCAGTCATCTCAATAAGATACAACAATATGCACTACTCCAACCACCTAAGGAGCTCATACTATCATGTTTGATCTCAATTATGTCAATTTTTTTTCCCAATTCTTGATTATCCTATCCAAACATGTTCTCAAAACATAATAAAAGCTTTGTCAATCCAAAGGATGACTGTGGGGTGCAGTGGCTATATTCTATAGGTTTAATCTCATTGTCTCTTGTATTTGCTTTACCATACTTATATTTCTCTTAATATTGTTTCATGTTTTGTTGTTTCTGTGAGATTCCAAGAGGTGTTGCATTTCAACTTTTCCTTGATAGAGAGTAAAGTGAACTCACTAAAATTACCACCACCAGAAAACCTATCAAGTTCTGAGTACCAAATAGACTACTATCAAGTGCCAAATAGAATAAAGAACAATTCAGATGTTGGATTCCCCAATTTGGAAAACATTGAAATGGTGTACAAAATAGAATAAGTATGAACATTGAAATGGTGTAAAAAATAGAATAAGTATGAACAATAAGAAGGTCATGAATTTAAGAATCAATTGAATCAAAGAGAGTACTAATTGAATTTAATGACCAATCCAAAATCCAAAATCCACAACCAGTCTCAGATTGTTTGGAATTCTTGCAGCCCCACAGAAGATGCTTGATATCTTGTCTTGTCATAGAGCACAGGCTATCATTATAACCTGTAGAATGAAGCATGGCTATCAGGGACCAGCCATCTCAGAACTCTAGCTTTAAAGTATGTACTTGCTTTACAAATGCCCTAAAATTTCCGAACCTTCCTTAGTTCATGATCTTAGTCCACCCATATTTCATTAAGTCTTTATTTAAGAAAAACTCATGTGGGTCCTAATGTAAATTTATTTAAGAAAAACTCATGTGGGTCCTAATGTAAATTTATTTTGTCCTGTAGTCAAAGGTCCTACATTGAACCATTTCCAATCCTTCAAAGTGAGACCTTGCACATCCAAGATTTTTTTCATGGGATGGTTTGAGGTATGATTCTACAAATAGCTTATTTGTCTATTACATGTATTATGTGCCTTTGGCCATGGCTAATCACTCTCCATGGAATCCAGTTGCCTAAAGTATTAGCACTCGAGTACTGCCATGTATGAAAGCTTATTTTGGCCAAACTTTAACCTAAGAAAAAATGAGCTATACATATCTATCTTGTCTTCAAAGTTTTTGTCTGAAAAGGCATGTCTGGTAAGTCCCTGACACTATGAGGGTCATCAAAATCACAATGAAGTTCTTTAAATACTAGCTTCCAAGCCTGGCACACCTGCTTGAGTGATCTTGACATGGGAATTCTAAAAGTCTTAGCACCAATGATAGTGTCACATAGACCAAACCACTCTTTTATGCCTGCAACATGCATCACCATCTGAATATTATGCCAAACAAGAGTTTTCCAGGGAGCATTTTAAAACATGGTTGTTACAATCTATTTTGACGCTAATTTCCCCTGAGATTTTAGGTCTATCAACCCTATGCCTCACCGACCATTCTTTTTACATGTAACAAAAATCAAAGTCACATGATTTGAACATAGGATCAACCCAACAGATTTGAAGATCAGGAATATCATTTGGATTCAAGAAAACTAGCAAAAATTCTGAAATGAAACTCATGCAAATAGAAAAAGCTAAAAAATTGCTAAATTTTGTACCAAAATAGGAAATTTTTGTATGGACTCCGGAAGTTTCTAGTATGGACTCATCAAGTTTCTAGTATGGAATTGTTATCTTCATTTATACTAGCTGAATCATTTTCAAATCTTGGAAACCCTCCCCACTGTTTACTGAGTATAGTTAGCTCATTTCAGCAGTAAGCTTGATTCAGTGAGTGTTTTGACTCCTCACTAAGTTTGTAATAATGTTAGAACAACTACAACAACCTCCGAGAATGCAACATTAATCTACAAAAATGGTTTTGATCCCCACTGAGATCTTCAATAATATTAAAGCAACTACAACAACCTCCAAGGATGCAACATTTATCTACAAAAATAGTTTTTGACCTTTGGGCCTGATACTGCAAGTATACAGATCTTCCTTCCTTGGCTACTTCGAATTGCTACAATAGCCAAAGAGATGTCATTTATTTACCGCTATTAATACCCTAGGTTGAACCAATAGTCATTAGTAGGTCATTAAGGGCATTTTGCATTGTCTTACAACACCATTCACATGTCATTTTCTATTCAACAAGTGCATAATTTAGCCTTTTCTCCTTTATTTTGACTCCACTGGCCTATTTTGGCTGGGTTGTCATCTTGCCCATAGGAATTGGATTGGATGTAATTTCCAATAATTGTGTGTCAATTCTGCACTATATAATACAAATAGCTAGTTAAGCTATTTACCAAGGCATGCAAAATAAAAGGTGGGAGTTGGGATATAGAAAGAGAAGTAAAGTAGAAAACTAACCAACCTAACCTATTGCAGCCACAACTCAACCTAAATAGGTTTACCTTCTACAAGAGCATCATCTTTCTATGTTCCCATAAATGGAGTTGGGGCATAACCTTCCATCAAATTAATTATTGAAAGAGAGGATACGGAAGAAACTAATAGGGTTATGGGTAAGGATTTCCCATCAAGCATCTTACCATTTAGCATTTCCAACCCATTCTACCCTGCAGCGAATCATGTTGCTGCTGTTACTGACCAGGAATAGAAGAGCCCTAATATGAGGTGAGCAATGAAAACGAACAAAATCACTACCAGATTGGAGGACCTTAAAAAATCATGGGAAACCACTAAGGTGCACAATAATGGCTTATAGTTATAAGAATAGAAGGTGAAAGACCTTCCAACTTTCTTGGTTAATTGTCCCAAGGAGGCACAGTTTATTAAATACAGTGATGCATTTCCATATATTAAACATGTGGCATTGATATGTTAATTTTTTGATAAATTCATCCAAAAGATAGGTGTGTCAAATTTTGTACAAGTCATTACAGATAATACTTCTAATTAATGGAGAAGCACCCCACATTGTTTTAAACTCCATGTGTTGCCCCTTATATCAATTTAAGTTTTAAGGATATAAGAAAAATTTACTATGCTAAGAATGATTGAATCAATGAGGAACATCACCTTACATGTAATTCAATTCATGCATTGAATGAAAGAAAGCAACAAAGGAAACCCATATTCTTACCATCAACATACTGACGGGGTAATTGTACCCCACCATCTTGGCCACATGCAGAGTAACCACTTAGATGGAGGTGTCCCTTTACAAGTTCCACTACCAAGGCCCTAATAGACAGCAAGCTTCAAATCTTCATATTGATGTCATGGAATGTGACGGGTCATTTAGGAGGTGGGAGAAATACCTCATACAATCAACCCTTCAAGACAGCCAACTAAACATCATTATTGAAAGAGTCAAAAGTCAAATGACTTTAGACTTCAGCTCTTATGCAAGGGAGTTGCAAGGGAGAATACCTCTGTATGATAATAAAGAGGAATGCAATCAGGGCTCAATATATGAACTAGCATCTTGGCCAGCCCCCCACATCATTCAATAAAGGGAGTGACATTGCTGCTAGATGCTACTGGATTACCAAATTACTAATATAAATATAGATTGTGAAATGGTCTTATTCACTCTACTCACCTACATCCCAGAAGGTAGAATGCAACTCTGATACTTTCTACCACAAAGTATATTATTGTGGGGATTTTAATAATAATGGAAAGGTGTGAAGAGAGAGTTGGAGAACAAATGACCACAGTGGGTGCATCAAACAAGGAATTTTGAAACCACTGCAAATTGGTAATAGACTATCGGATGTCATTTGGAGACAATAACATCTAGCAGTAGATGGGTGATACACTTTATAAAAATGACAAAAATGCAATGAGGGGATCCATGCTACAATCTATGTTAGATTGGATATAGATTTTATTCCAACTTGTGGTAGGTTATTTTTCCAGCAAATCTGCTTTCTTGGTCAGATTAAAAGTTTAGTAATAAGATGTGGTCAACGCCTTATAATGGAATTAAAAAAGGGATACTGATGGATCCACGTGCCTTCCACATAGTACAAACTACCTGTAGACTCTACATTTCTCTTTCAGAGTCACAAAAGTCCATTCAAGCAATCAACAGAATAAAGAATTTGGTGCCTCGAGGCCCCTCACAAATAGGTGGCTCACATTAGATACAATGTCTGTTATTCTAACAACAACTAAATTTCTAAGAGAATGGGATAGAATGACCCCTGGAACTATGCATAAAAAAAAAAGCAATCCTAGGGAACAACTTCAACTGACCACCCAAGATATGGAGCAAAAAACCTTTTTAGTCTAGGGAAACAACAGAAGACTAGAGAGTTAGAGAGGAAACTCTATTTTTTAAGAATATCAAGCTAAAGGGACTAAAATTTGACCAAAAATGGATGGCAAAGATACCACTAAATTCTACTTTCAGTACTTGAAGAAAAATAATTGCACTAAGAGGATATTAGATCTCAAATATAGACAAGAGGGACTAGCCAAAGATGAAGCCCGTATAACAGATATCTGTCGGACCATTTTCATAGAATCATTATGCCTCCAGCATACAATAGTATGCAATAAAGAAGTGAAAGAGAAAGTGAGGCAAATCATACCAGTAAAGGTTGCAGCATTTGTGTGGAATCTTCTCCCCAGAGTCCAAACCTATGGATTGATTTAATGAAAAGTGATGAGATTCCACCATGGGAAAACACGTGAATATGTGATTGAATAAAATTATTCCAAGTGGCCATAAGACAAGCCAACATAAGACTTCTTTAAGGCATGTCCTTCGAGGAATCCCTTGAAAAAGATCCTAGTGCTTAACACACATGAACAGTGATTGGAGAAATAACCTGCAGGTTGATATTGAAGATGATTTATGAGATGGAAATCTCTCAATTAATGGAGTGAGAAAAGTAGGGTAGCCATGCAAACTTGAGTGGATAAGTTCCTACAAAAGTTGATTGAATCCCAAAAAATACTTCCCAACCAGCTGTTAACTTAGACAAGCTATCCATAGCACTTTCATAAATGAAAAATGAAAAATCTCAGGTTAGATGGCTTGCCATTGAGCTTTGGAAGACTACTTGGAACTCTGTTGGCCCAAATCCTCTATAGATATACAAGGAATAAATCTGGAACAATGGTGTTATTAAATTCATAATCAAGGTCGGTGAACTGGAAGTGGAACTGATTTCAAACTGAAGGCCCATCATGCAATAAAATGTATCTTTTAAAAATAATTACAAAGGCCCTTGCTCTGAGAATTAAAACATATTCTACAAACAATTATTAGACCTGATCAGATAGGATTTATTATGGGGCAGCCGTCTAGGATGCGATGCCTTTTTCATTAAAATTGACTTTGAAAAATCTTATGATGGAATAAGTGGACCTTTATCCTAGACATGCTATGTCATTGGGCTTTGGCCCCTTCTTTCTCTGGCCACTTTGGCCTACCTTTCCATCACTAGATGCAAATGAGGATGTGAGCAAGTTACAAGTTGACCAAATCAATCAGCCAGTTTTCCATGAATCCCTGGCCTCTATGTCATGGGAAAAAGGTTTGAGGTATCTAATTGCAACAAAAGTGGGCCTAGGTCTAATCAAGTGAATTCCCCTTCTTGAGCCAGAAGTAGGTCAAAGAGTCAAAAGGCCACTTCACATATGACTCACTTCTTACAATCTTGAAGGATCAAGAAGCTATTTCCATAATATAATCTAAATGCAGATGAAAATGCATGGACTGTCAGGCTATATGGAAAGCATGAATGTCACTTAAGTAAGCAGTTTTAGGGTGGGATGATAAATAACCAAAGAATAGAAGTCAAAACTAGACTTCATAAATCAGGACTGACAATGCAGGATGTCTTTTGAGGGCATAGAGTACAATCATGTATGGAAACATCTGCTCTGGTTAAATGCATGCTTTTAAAACTAAGTTAGCTACACAATGTTCAGTTAGAATGAGGCTATGCAGGAAATATATTTACTTGCTAGAGATCGATGCTAAGGAAGAAATATTGGTACTATTCGCTAATTTTGGGACAAGATGTCATCTCAATATGCATCGGGCCATGCATCTATCCAATAAGAGTACTGTGATGTTAGTATTTTATTGTGTATTACAAGATGCATGCTTTCCAAAAAATTGGAAGGGAAGAAGAAAGGTTGTTTGTATTTTTCTTGGCTTTTGTCAAGTAACAAAAAACAATACAAGCATTAATATTACAAAGATTCTTCAATATCATTGTACCCCATGAACAATATTTCTAGTTGGTACATAACAGAAAATTCTCTTCAATGTTAGTCATTGGGAATATTCAAACCTAAGCCATTGGAAGTAAGGATCATGAGCATGTAAAATAAGCTGCATCTTTCAATAAATATTATTCAAAGAAACAAGAAATCTTGTATGAACTTTTCTTGTCTTTTGAAGACATCTTGTATCTACTTTTTATGTCAAGTAACAAGAAACAAATTACAATACAAGCAGTAATATTGCAAAATTTCTTCACTCTTGTTGTACACCATGGATAGTCTTTCTAGTGGATATACAAAATGCTCTTCAATGTTAATCATTCAAAATATTCAAACCTGTGATTCCCGAGTCATGGGAGGTAAGGATAATAAGCATGTAAGTTTTCTTATTGTAGCTAAAATATAATTTCAAAAATAAAATACATCATTTTTTGCTAACCAAAAATAAGCTGATATAGATCAGTCAGTCTTAACTATACTGTTGGTTGGAATATATTTCCAAAAAGAGCAGTTAATAGATATCCAAAATCATAAATTTATATAGTACTACAATATCCATTAAAACAACATATAAAACAAACAAGTTTAGAGCTTCTTACACTATCAAAACATACCATGCAACATCATAGCATGTTATCATTACAACTTACATGTAATTGAAAGAAATGTGCAAAGCCATAAATCTCTACAAGGGTATGTCAAAAGTTAAAATTGAGTATGTAGTTTCACACCATACATCATAGGAAACATGTGAAAACATTGAATTCTCAAACTACCTTTCCTCTTCAAAATGATACTAGAAATCTCAAACTCAAGGCTTTAGACTTAAATCATAAATTCCAATGAAAAGCTTCAGTGGCGCAATTAACAAGCCATCTCTAAGGATTCAAAGTGCTTATGTTTTTCATAATGCAAGATTGACATTTTGTAATTCAACAAACATATCAGGAAGCAAGTTTAGAACACAAAGTGATGAAATCCCATGTTGCACAAAATGCATTCTATAATTGGTCAACTTTTACTCGTAATTATATATCTGATAATAGCATACAGAGATATCAACACCAAATCCATTATCTCCAATAAAGCTAGGTCATAATGATCAGGATTATTTGGTAGGGTAGGGTCAACGCTTATTAGATAAGATAGGGTCAACATGGTAGTCCAAGTAGTTGAACCCTCTAGAATAATTACCAGCAACCTTACAAGTGTTTCAGCTCCAAGACAATCATTGGTCTACGACCTGGGAGTGTGCTGGCAGTTTTTGAAGCCAATTTCCATCCTAAATTTCACCAATTCTCTTGGGTGTTTCTCTTAAAGGCTAAATATCCCTTCTAAAAGGGACAAAAAGAATGAAGAGGAGAGACTGAGACTTGATATAGCTCTATGATCATCTTCAACCCCCTTCTCTCAAAATATGCCATGCAAATAAGAAAATAAGGGGGTTGTTGGAATCCATGCAAACTAGAAAATAACACAAAATGAAAATAAATTCTGCTAGTACACAATATAGCTTCTGGGTATCATAATATGAGAAGGATTTTCCATAAGCCAATCCTTGTAAATAAAGCCTCGAATATTAGGTTTGACTATCTTGTAGATTACCCCATGTATGAGCTCTCTCTTAGAAAGCCTCTTATCTACACAATTTGTGAGTATACCCAGTATGCCCTATTGGTGTTGGAAAGGTCTAGATTGATCCATCTGCAATATCCCATCCATTTCTAGGTACCTCACGACATTAAATACATTAACAAAAGGATTAGGCCACTAGAATGCAGCCTCTATTAGTTCTTACGAGAGCTAGGGTCATGGATAAATCATCTGTAAAATGCAATTACTGGTTAGTATATGCCTCACCATCCCTAGCCCAACTAATTTTGGCTATTGTATGGGCGTCCCTAGCTTGATAGGGAAGCTCCAACAAGGAAATTGGAACTTAAGGTACCCAGTGTACTTAATTTTATTAAATATATGCACCTCTAAATCACACTTGTTAGTACTGGGTTGCTTCCTAATTTTGCTTTCTTTTACTCAACAATATTGTGCTACCATATTGCCTCAACTTCTAAGAATTCAGTCCCTCTTTGGATTATTGCCTATTTCCAATAATTCTAGCACATGCCATGAGTGGGCTACAAATGGGCCAAAGAATAGATCAATATGATTAGAGAGTACAATCGATGGTCAGTAGACTGTGGGAGTGAAAAATAAAGATAATCCATCAATGATAATCCTTATGCATGTATACTAACTAAGAATTGATTCAAAATAAAAATTTTAATGATTCAAACAACTTATTAGGGGAATCAAAATAATTATTTTTTTATCCAATGGAAATGCCATAAAACTAATTGACATCACCTAAGGACAAGATTGCAAATGTTGTTAACATTCCTACTCCATGGGAGGGTCATTAATATCCTCCGAGAACAGTCTATGTTGAAGCAAAAATATTACAACACTTCCCCTTATTCCATCATCACTTTGAAGAGAAATTTGGGCAACATGAGGCCAAGGCAAAGCAAGAATGTGAGTGGACACATATTAGCTTCTCACAATTTTTGACAACAAATTGGTAGCATAACATTAGATTGAAGAGATACCCCTGGCCTAGATAGGGTACACATTCCTACTAAGGTCATCCTTAAAGTATTTGAGTCTAGTCTAGCTAGTCCTAGTAGGATTGTGAAATAGCCTAAACCCTAGATAGGAGAGGTTACAACAGTCCACTTTAAGGATGAGGGAGGTCATCACATTCCATGGACCATCTAGGAGAGATCATACATAGTCACAATCCATTAGGATAAACCTTACACAGTCACAAATAAGGTTTAGCATCCCTAGAGGGATGACGCCAAAGCTAATGGTCCAAGAGTGTCCCACAAAACTGAACACGGCCTATATTTTCAGCAGAAAAATGGTCTTGGATCAACCTAAAATAGTCATGTGTCAACTTCATAGAGTCTCAAGATAGCATGGCAACAGGAGAGACACCACACTTTCCATGGGTCAAATGCATAAGGTCACATCTCAGCAAGAGAGACACCACACAATCCACAGGTCTTATGCATAAGGTCACTTCATGGTTCATGGTTCATAAGGTCATTGAATGGTTCATGGTTCATGGTTCATGGCCTTTTTCAATATTGCACATCCACTCAAAAATAGGCCACTTGTGGGCCTGACGAATTTGGGCCAATTGTAATCCTCTTGGAGCTAGACAAAAGCAATTTCCACCTTAAAAAATGCATACATGCATCCATCGCTTGGGTTTAAACACCAAAAAACACAAACTTGCATCCATCGCTTGGGTTTAAACACTAATATCTGATAGGGTTTGATTTCTCATGCAGGGTTTCAGAGAATCCCTATGCAACAACCAAGTTTTGCAATTATAGGATTAAGAAGAAAATATCGGCACATATTGGGCAATCGAAAAAGATTCCGATAGCCATTGCGTTCAGTGCAATGGAAATGAAACCCTATGAAAATCTATAAACATTCACACAAACCCTTGGACAACAATCAGGTATTAAAAATAACAACAACATATAATTTGATGTGGAAAATGCAAATAACAGCAACAACATACATCGTATACATCAAATAAGGGGAAACAAATGGGGATGAGAAATAGACTGGCGTACCTTAGCGAGCCATTCCAGAAGTCCCTTGATAGGAATTATACCCTCCCATTCCTCCTCTTCCATAATTTCCATAACACCATTAATTTTCCCCTGCCCTTGACGCTACAATAGTGTAAATTCCTCATAACAATTGGGTACCTGTTAATATTTTACAGAGGCAATATTTCCATGCCTCGTTGGCAAAATGGAGGAATGGGCTCATGATGGAATCCGATGGCCGTATGTTTCGAGGAATGGACTCATGATGGAGGAATGGCCAATATTTTCGTGTCTCACGATGGAGGAATGGACGAATGGGAAATATTTTCATTTGTTGTTTAATGCATAGGTTGATATTATTCATGGTATTGTAGTATCCACTTAACAAAAAGGACATAGCATCCACTTTATATAGTATTGTATAAACATCCATTTGACCAAAAACTTAGTACATATATAATTCCTTATCCTTAACACATTAAAAATTTTTTCCATTGAAAAGCTATTATTGAACAATAAAAAGGGCAAGAATTTGTAACAAATGTTTTTGTAGCACATCCTTACCACTTAGGCTATCCCTATTTATTAAGTCACTCTTGTTGACTTGACATCTTTGATGATGTAGTATATCTCATTTATTCTCAAGTTGGACTTCATGTCATTCCATTCACTTCGTGTGTTAGACATCCTTATAGCAATGTCCTCATTGCAGGTTTCCTCCTAGGATGTCTCTAGATGCCTTTTTCCATTGATTGTATCCTCTTGGTTTTAATTCATTGAGTAGTTGATGTTTGAATGAGTGATTTGTGCTTGACTACCTAATAGTTTCTTCCACTTCATATTGCATACAGGATGATGGTGATGATGATGGACACAATGATGATGATGATGATGATGATGAGGATGATGACAATTACGATGTTAATGATGATGATGATGGCGATGATGATGGTGATGATGATGATGATGCTAATGATGATATTGGTGATGATGATGATGATGATAATGATGGTGAGGATGATGATGATGCTAACAATTATGACGATGAGGATGATGGTGATGATGATCACAGGTCAATGATGATGATGATGACGACGACGATGATGATGATGATGATGATGATGATGATGATGATGACGACGATGAGGATGGTGATGACAATGACGATGATGATGGTGGTGATGACGATGATGATGACGATGATGTCGATGATGATGATGATGATGATGGTGATGATGGTGATGATGCTAATGATGATGATGATGATGGTGATGGTGATGATGGTGATGATGATGGACACGATGATGATGATGATGATAATGATGATGACAATGATGATGTCAATGATGATGATGATGGTGATGATGATGATGATGATGCTAATGATGATGATGCTAATGATGATGATGGTGATGGTGATTTCGATGATGATGATGATGATGATGATGACGATGACGACGATGATGATGATGATGATGGTGATGATGACGATGATGATGCTAATGATGATGATGATGAGGATGATGATGGTAATGATGATCACAGGTCAATGATGATGACGATGACGATGATATGATGATGATGATGATGATGTTGATGATGATCATGATCATGACAAGGATGATTTTGAGGATGATGATGGTGATGATTTGTACATCGTCATCATCATCATTTCAAGGATTTGTACATGGAAAGGACTACCATGTCCATGGAAGAGGTGTAGTGAATGGAAGTGCATTTCAGGGATCTGTACATAATGAGAATAGAAACTCTAATTATGACCCATAACCAATGTACCACTAATAGAAACTCTATAACCCCTAATGTATGATTGTGATAACACATATGACCTATAACCCCTAATGATGATGAGGTTGATGGCGATGATGATGATGGTGATGATGATGGAAATGATGATGATGATGATGAGGATGAGGATGATGAGGATGATGGTGATGATGATGGACATGATGATGATGAGGATGATGATGATGAGGAGGAGGAGGAGGATGGCGAGGATGATGATGATGATGATGTCAATGATGATGATGATGATGATGATGAACACGATGATGATGATGATGATGATGATGATGATGATGATGATGATGATGATGATGAGGATGAGGATGATGTTGAGTATGATGGTGATGATGATCACAAGTCAATGATGATGACGATGATATGATGATGATGGTGATGATGATGCTAATTATGATGATGACGATGATGATGTTGAGGATGACGGTGATGATGATCACAGGTCACTGGTGATGACGATGACGATTATGCTAATGATGATGATGATGATGATAATGATGATGCTAATGCTAATGATGACAATGATGCTAATGATGATGATGATGGTGGTGATGATTATAATGATGCTAATGATGATGATGATCAGGATGATGATGATGATGATGATGATGATGGTGATGATGGTAATGGTAATGATGATGGACACGATGATGGACATCATGATGATGATGATGATGATTATAATGATGTTGTTGATGATGATGATGATGATGACGTGTCTCTAAATGCATTTGTGATTAACTTAAAGTGCCAAGTAAAAGTCACTCTCAAAGAGTACATAGAGACAAGCTTAGATATGTAATGTGTGTGTGTGTGTGGTGTGTGTGTCCATGTGAATGCCCATCTTCTAGTATTATAAGTTGGGAATTTACCTCTATGTTTTCAATCACTCTTTTACTATGTAAAATAAATCCCATGGGAATCAAACTTTGGTCAATAGTGTAGCGTAATGCTGGAATATTTGATAGAGGTCATAAAACTTGAGCAAATAATTGATTTTTTCCTTAAGAGATGTCTGCTTATAAGGCCAAAGATGTAAAAAAAAAATTTCCACTTCTTCAAAGTAATTCTATGAGCATTATTGAAATGCTTGTTGCTTCATTCCATTTTAAACCAAGACCAAAACATCCTTAAGAGTAAAAAGAAAGTTAGATTTTGTGTTAAGATTGATATCCACTTCTTGTGCCTTGGATGTTCTTGGTAAAAATGAGGGTATGGATGGGGGTTGTCCAAAACAACCTTGTAGGGTGACATTGTAAAACCCAATGGCTAACAATATTTTTATGGTCAACACCTCACAACCTCTATTACTTGTTATTAACTCCAATATCTCAAGCCCCTTTTTATAAAGAAGTATTATGACAAGCATCATCACCATGGACATCGACGTTATCATCATCGTCATCATCAATTCCATATGGTACATCAACATCATCTTGATCATCATCCTCATTATCATCATCATCGTCGGCATTAAGTACATCATCAAAAAAATCATCGTCATCATTGTCATTATGGTCACTCATATGCCATTAGTGTTCTTAATCACTCATTTCCATTAGGATTCATGTCATGTAATTGTTAAGGTCATTTATATGTCGTTACAGTCATTTTGATGATAATAGGGTCATTTAGATGTTGCTACATACATTTAGGTGCCATTAGAATTAATTAGGATCCAAAATTGCTACCACATGCATAGTCAACGTTGACATCCACATTGTCATCATCATCATACAATAAATCAATATCATTGTCATCGTCATAGTCATCATCAATGTCATCAATAATATAGTTGCGATAATAATGAGCAAGGATCCCTACTACCTCACAAGAATGGATGATATAGTCTTATACTTATCAAATCATATCCATACGCTCCATCATAATTATCCTAATGCATCATCATCATGTTGTTAGGGCCAATCAGGTGCACCTAAGGTCTATCAAATGTTGTTGGGGACACTCAAATGGCATTACAGCAATTTAGGTGACATTAAGGTAATTTACCATTCATTAGGATAAATCAAGATCCAAAAGTGCTATAATTATGATCATTTAGGTGCCACTATGATAAGTCAAGATCCAAAAGTACTATCACATGAATCATGATCATTGACATTGGCATTGATATATATGACATTATGTTGGATGTTTTCTGAACACAATTCCTAGCTCTAAACCTAGTGCGATTCCTATCTAGGTTCTTTCAAAATTTATGGCATTATTCTAGGCGCTATATCTGGCTCTATACTTAACGCTATGTTGGATGTTTTCTAGGTGCAATTCTTGGCTCTATACTTTGCGTTATGTTGGATG
This sequence comes from Pseudotsuga menziesii, assembly GCA_001517045.1. NCBI lineage: Eukaryota > Viridiplantae > Streptophyta > Pinopsida > Pinales > Pinaceae > Pseudotsuga > Pseudotsuga menziesii. Next base: position 29,622 of record LPNX010907832.1, read on the forward strand.
TTTTTCCTGTCGAAATTCATGGCGCAATTCCTATCGCTAAACCCAGATTAATATATGGTGCTATGTTATTCAAGACATTTTATTGGAGGCTATTATGGGCGTTATATGGGATGCTTTTTTGGATGTTAATTGGGACATTAATTGGGATGCTAATTGGGATGATAGTTATGATGATAATTGGGACACTAATTGGGATGTTAATTGGGATGCTAATTATCATCCGAAATTGTGCCAACTTTTAAAGAGGGACGCTAATTGGGATGCTAATTGGGACGTTATTTGGGACGCTATTTGGGATGCTAATTAGGACTCTAATTGGGATGTTAATTGGGACACTAATTGGGACGCTAACTAGGACGCTAATTGGGATGCTAATTAGCATCCAAAATAGTGCCAGATTTTAAAAAGGGACACAAATAACTCCATTAAAAGCGCCATCCCATGGAAAAGCATCCACTTTGTCCAAAAAATGATGAAAAATACACTAAATGTGATGGTGGACACTAAAAAGGAAGCTAAAAGAGACGTTAATCACAGGGTTTTGTTGTAGTGCATATATATATTCCCCAACCCTCTCTCTCTCTCTCACACACATACACACACATCCATTTTTTTAGCCCTACCATTGACACCCCCCCTCCTCCACTCTCTCTCACTCCCCAACTCATCCATATACACCTAACCCAAACCCCCTATCTATTCC
>LPNX010907832.1:53459-67948 GCA_001517045.1 Pseudotsuga menziesii
TATATTATAATTCTATTTAATTGGAGGTTTCTTTCACTCCTGCCATGTAATATTGTACCATACTGCCCCAATGGGTTCCCTCAACATCTGTACTCCCCGGCCTCCAATTGTACTCCCCAATGCCTCTAGTTTAATGGTTCACTCCGAGAAATCAATCTACTAGCACCATCTTGGTAAAGAGACTGGCTATTCCTCATAGAATAACTTCCTTTCTACCATGAACCAATTGGCTCTTGGCTGCACTACCTTCTGAATCTACCTGTTAAGGAATGTCATTTGAAAGCAAAACCAGGAAACAAGGCAAAATGGGACCTATATTAACTAACTGGTTATCTCCTTCTCAAAGAAAGTAATATATAAGAAAAGAGGTCGAACAATAAAAAATGGTAAAGAAAGTTACCAGTATAAATAATATGTATAAAGGCAAGTTCCCCATTTGAAATGGGCACCCGGAGATAAAACTGATCATGGCACCAAGGTTTGTAAGAATCGCCCTCAATAAAAATTGTCTAACGAATATTTCCTTTCATAATAAGGCATCAACTCCTATATCAACTCTGTGATCGACTGCATGGATTAGCATAATGAGAATCGGCATCAACTGATCTTTACGCATACTTGGATTGATTAACAGCATCACCACCTGATCACATTGACTTATACATGAAGTACAAACATCGAGTGTATCAACTCTTGGGATCGACAAAAACTTGTGATCACTGTTGAAAAATGGATGTAGGTTTCTGGATATAACACAAATCATAAATGACACCCTCTGACATTATGCAATATACACCCACCATATCCATATTACTTGCAATTAAAATTTGGGTTTAGAAACCACTTTTATTAAAGTTCAAATTCTAAAAAAATTAAGAAAAAATTAACAGTGACTTATAGAAATAGCTAAACATAAAAAATACGTCATTAATTTTTTTACCAAAATTAAAGCATCACTTCCTCTCACATATGGCAAATTAGTATGCATTTAGGAGGTACTCACACCTCTCACACCTGGCAAATTAGTACTAGCTCTTTCTTTGACAATTGGGTTTATATGCTCCAAAGCACTATAGACCTCTCTTCTCCCAAAGTTGTAATGTTGCTTACCAAGGTTACTCTAGATCTTTTACTAAGGATAAATGATGCAGGGGAATCACTCTTAAATTGCAACGTGGCCATTCAAAAATTAAGATTCTAAATTTTACAAAAGGGAGTGGGTTTCCCTTAATTGAATATTTTCCATATGCATTAGAGGAAATTTGAGGTCTAAAATGGGCCTCCTAAGGAAAATAATAAACTAATAGTTAAAATAATAAAATAGTAGTTAAAATAATAAAATAATAGTTGGCTAGTGGATCCCTGTGTAGAAAAATAAAAGTCTTCTCGACGTTTCGGGCCAAGTAGCGCAGCCCATCTTCAGGAGGAGATACTAACGTGAGTATCTCCTCCTGAAGATGGGCTGCGCTACTTGGCCTGAAACATCGAGAAGACTTTTATTTTTCTACACAGGGCTCCACTAGCCAATATGAATACCTGTGAAAGCACCAATGATATAAAAATAATAGTTATTACTTTTGGAGGAAGAATGAAAAAAACTACTTTTTGTGTTCGTATTTTTGACATATCTCCCTGTGTTTTTACTCAAATTCTGAGCGGGAGATCTTGTTGGATGTAGAATTTAATTCTGCACCCAACGAGTACATACACTACATACTTTTGACAGACCCCGCTACCCCAAAAACAAGAAATACCTAAAAAATGTGATGATGACATCATCATCACGTTTTTAGGTATTTCTTAGTTTCTAGGTAGTTGGGTCCATCAGAATTATGCAGTGTGGGTACTCATTGGATGCGGAATTAAATTTCGCATCCAACGAGCTCTCTAGCTTGAAATTTGAGTAAAAACATGGGGAGATATGTCAAAAATACGAACAAAAAAATTAGTTTTCTTTTATGACAAATATGTCAATTCAACCATTATGGTTGACTCATTTTATTTAAATTCTATTGGTTCTTGAATTCCAACTCACAAAATTTATTGTTGGTGTGTTTTCTTATAAGGCCCATTTTAGACCCCAAATTTCCTCTAATGTTTAGGTTAGTGGGAATCAATTTAGTGAATTAGTTCTGGAAAGAATCAAGTTAGCTTTGCTATCAATGGAAGAGTTAAGTTAGAAATAGGATAGAATGCAGTTGAATTCATTTAGGATATCTTGTGAATCTGTCAGATTGTTAGCATAAATTTAGGAATTAACTTTCTAATTCTATATTTAGTTTCCTTCTCCTTTTGTATATATTCTGAATTAGTCTGTTAAAAGGTTGGATTCTTCGAGTAATGGAAGGCTTATTTCCATATGAGATTGTTGTAATCCCCAACGTTAATCAATGAGTCTTACAATTCCTGGGGGATGCTCATGAATCTTACAAATATAACAATATTAAGCAGATTACACAGTTTTAGTATTTGGGAAAGCATTATACTTTACTACAAAAAAAGAGGTGCAACAGCAGGTAAAGACTTGCACAACTCCTCTCATAAGTGTTTCTGAAAGGGGTCCCGTACGGAAATTAAAGAGTCCAGGTCCCTCCCTTGAACCTTGAAGTGAGGAAATTCTTAGATATTATAACCTTTAGTCTGAAATCCTGTACACAACATTTTTGGTCTACCAACCCTTGAATTGCTAGTTCCTGAGTTTTATCTATAAACATAGCAATATTATTATGAACCTGGGCAGGTCTGACCTATTTTCGGGGCTGCAAATTGTGAAAATCACAGGATATCCAATAATAGATTTGATCCTTATGGCCTATTATAGTGCATCTGCAGGTGTAGCATTCCTCTGTTACTGTAAGGGAATTTTGATCTAGCCATTTCATCTCCACCACATCCACAACAAAGAAAAAAAACATGAATAGAAAAAAAACACAATAGATAATCAAGAAAAACACAGAACAAACTTGAAGGTCTAAACATTGATGCCATTCTGAAGGTAGTGGAGACCCAATGTGAAGCTCAATACCAATATTTGTCAATTTCAATTTCTGTCCACCGACACCAATCTCATCACCATGTTTAGAATTTCCTGAATTCCAATTCCATTTACTCTTCTTAGATGTGTCTTCAAGCATCTTCTTAGGTTCAAACAAATTACTTGTAAATCTAGTCCTCTTAGCCTAAGTATTCAACACAGTAGGTCCGCATCAGAATTGAACTCCCTGTACAGGTGCCTGAAGGATAAAGAAAGAAAACAATTCTTTAGGAGCCCAATCCTTTTCAACCAACAATCATATATAACTCAGTGACTGCAACTTGGTGAGACCTCTGGCCCAATCAATTATCATGACCTTTGATTTGCCAAAAATAGAAAGATAGAGAATATTTTTTTTTTGCAAACCATAAAAGCCCCCATAAGGCTAAAAGTTCATGTAATTGCTTTGTTGGATCTATGAAGATCGAGGTGCATGGCACTAATATTACTAATAGAAGGTAGACAACTTACAAAAATTACACTTCATTGCAAAATTTGCAATTTTCCATGACACAATTAAAAATGACTAACATAAATGACTAATTCATATTCTTCTAGCTAGTCATTTTTTATGTCGTGACTAAATTAGTCATTTATTTTAGTCATTTTTAACTCTGTCACTTATTCTCTAGTCATATTTGTTAACTGGTGACTAAATTAGTCGTTAATTTTAGTCGTTTATAGTTGAGTCAATCAAAATTGCTCATATTTAGTAGTAAATCACTTGGAAAACCTATGGTGACTAGAATTTTTAGTCAACTAGTAGATAATTCCTCATTTTGTACTAGTGTTAATGCAGTAAAGGGACTGGTGCAGGATTTTTGGCGTGACAATAGTAGACCTTCATCCAACCACAAATATGAACTAAAATTGAGAAGGGGTTCAAGGGATCGTGAGCCTCACATTAAACATTTTCTTGACATGGCACAAACAGAATTATATGAGAGACTTAGGCATGAACATAATGAAATTAATTTGGGCCAAAGATCCTTCAAGAAATGAAAACCATGGTATGTTAAAATAAACACAACTCATAACACATGTTGTTGTCGATATCACATTGAGTACGGTTATTATTATGACACATATATACATATATTGTGTGTTTTGCATAACACTCCTATACAGGAATGCTGAACTACATTTCCACCGACGTCATCTATAGATTTTCTCCATAGCATCTTGTGTAGAAGGATACAAGGTTGCACATTTTATCAAAGGCCTTTTGTAGATGGGACATGCCCAAGGTGTGGTGGAATGGCATTTTTGGAGAAATACATACATGTCACCGATGGGCATGAACTTGGGAAACATGAAGTGAACTTGCAGCCATTCAAATATGTCACATATGATATCGGTGGAGGGAATGAAAGAAAAAAAATACAATTGGTCACCTCTCAAGTTAGTAACGAGTTCCTGAATAGTATTTTTTCCTTCATCTATTGCTACTTCATATATGTAACAACCTATTGATCTGTACATCTTTATTGTTGATCTACCAGGTACTTGTATGCAACTACATGGAGGAATTATTTGAAAAGATACAACAGTATGTAAATCATGTACATGTGGCTCGTTGGAAAGATAAGCATTTTAGAGCATGCAGGAATACATTTCCTATTGGAACTATATTATAAAACGAGATTCAGAGTTAATATTATCACCTAGACCATGTCAGCATAATGGTCCATACTACCTATAGACATGGGGCAAATAGTACTGAAGAGAAAAGGGTTATATTGAAGAAGTATCACTTTTACATAAGTGATGACAGGTCTCATGACTTGGATTTTGTACAACACATCTTTCAATTGTTCTACAAACACTTGGAGTATAACAATATATAGATGAAACAACATTGGATTTGGTCTGATAGTTGTGCGGGGAAATTCAAAAATTCTCGTGTCTTCCAATGGTTGTTTATTCTCTACAATAGGCACAAGGTGCCACATATTTGGAACTATTTTGAGACCGGACAAAGAAAAGGGGAACATGATGGAGCAAGTGCATGCATCAAGACTGCATTACATAGGAAAGAGATGAAATTCACAACTATTTCACTCATTTGAGATGCAAAGACCATTGTTGCATGGTATTCTTCAGTGATGGGACAGGGAGCTAGAAGGAAAGAAGACCAATCAGCGCAAAACTCACATGTACATAGATATTTTTGGGAGGTGGTAAATGTATATCGATCACACCTATATGAGTGCAAGAACATCCAAGGAACTCGTGCATTCCATTCGATTAGGACATCATACAATGCTATAGTTGAAATGTGGACAAGGAAACTCTCTTGTTTTTGTTATCCATGTAGCAGTGGTGAATGGGAAAACTGTGAATATAGAGATTGGGTTGACAGTTGGGATCATGTATCACTCCCCACTGGTCGACAAATAACTACAGAATTATCCAAGTTGGAGGAGGGTCAGTCGAGTATTTCACATGACTATGACCACATTTTAGATCTCATACAACCAGGTTCGACTATTATGTTGATAACTTTGAAATGTTTCATGACTATTTGTGTTTAGTTAGCTGACTCCTAGGTCTGCACTTTATTTTATGCAAGGAACATATACACAGTGGTTTCCCCGAGAGACAATGAATGGCACACTGACTACTAGCTGGAACGTTGCTTGGATGGGAAGCAGACCCTCATTATCTCATTAAGCGACTCCGAGGGAAATGATTTTCCAATTGGGTCGATGGTTATTGATGGGCCTTAGATTTAGCATATTTTTACCACCATTTCACCTTATCTATAATGCCTTTTTCCTATCCATATTCATGCATCCCTTTTTGCGTTCATATCCAAGTTTTTATGCTCAAGTAATTTTGCCATTACGTGTCTTAGTATTTCATTTGATTTTTTACTAACATTGAGGGAATTAGTGTACTATGTATTTTCTTTGAATATTGAATCAATTGTTGGAAGAAGCTACAACATATTTGGGGGGTTTCAGTAGCAATTGCGGAACTACAGAAACTCTGCAGGTATCTGTAACTATACAGGTAGTTGCAGAATTACGAAACTACGGAAACCATGCAGGCATATGCAGCATTACGAAAACTCCATAGAACTACGGAAACTCCTACAGAAATTACAGAACAATCAATAATTCGAATTTATCCTCAACTACTTGTCATTCTATGGATCAAGAAGCCTCATTAACCTCTTGGGTATGAAAAGAATCTTGGATAAAGATTATATTTGATTATTTGGCAAGGATCTTGGATTAGTTTTGAATTAGTTTTGAGATCCAAACTTTTAGGAATTTGTTGAGGATATTTTGGATCCTCATTTATTATTTGTTATAGAGAAATCATGTATAAATAAGAGTTCATTCTCCATTATGTCGGAGGACTCTTAGAGAAATAGTCCAAATGATGATGGAATAAATCTATACTTTCATCTTTATTCAATTAGATCTTAGTTTTATAATTTCTTTTGCAATATGACTTTATGTTGATGTAGTTGTACTTCATTGCTCAGTTGTGATTTCTTATGAAGTGTGAATTTTATTTCTGCAATTTGATTTCGATGCATAGATAGAGATTTAAATGTTTATTTTACCATCATTGAGCTTAATGCAATAATATTATTTACTCCCTTGGATCATAAACAGTAACTTGTATTTGGAAAGGATAGATTTTAGATTTTATTTCTGAAATTTATCTTTCTGTCAAGTGTGTGGTGAACTTAGATTTAGAATTTACTTTTCCCGCAAAGTGTGACGTAGTTCTATAATTTACTTTTCTTGCATAGTGTGAATTAGCTTTAACATTTGCTTTCCAGTAGATGTGAATTTAGTTTAGAATTTTCTTTCCAATAGAGTGTGAATTAGTTTAGCATTCACTTTCAAGTAAAGTGTGAATCTAGTTTTAGCATTTACTTTCCTGCCCTATGATTTACTTTCCCTGCAATTTAGTTTCAATAGTTAATTACATGGCTAGTTCCTTTCCAAGACAATGTAACTACTCATACCATTGTTTGTAAGTAAGTTTATTGAAATACAACTTCACAGTAGATAAACCAATGTAACAGGAGATTATGGTTTGCATATACAGTGCACGGTAACTCGCAAGTTCTCAATGAACCCCAGGTTGACAATTAATGCACACTTCTTGGTTTTTTTCTAAGTAATTAGAAAGCAATTAAAATTCCCATCATTTTGGCATCGTTGTCGGGGAGTTACGACGACCACTGTAACCCCTTGCTTGGTTGACATAGTTATTTTTGTGTGAGAAGCTTTCATTTTTTGCTTGAGTAAATTTTATTTTGGTAGTAAGCTATTTTTTTCATTATGCATGCATATGTGAAGGACGGAGGCATAGAGACAATTAAGACGCAAAGACAACCTCACTGTAGCATTGCTATAGTGTAATAGCCCATCGCAAGTCTCTACAAATATGAACCATTTAATAATTTATGCAATAGCAGTATATTTGTTTGTGCCTTCTATTTTTATGAATAAAATAAAATATTCAGGAGGATGATTATGTGGTACAGTAAGAGCCACACATATTACTAATTTGTCTTTTGCAGAAACCTTGGAAAAAGGAATGAGGCTTGGTGAATGAAGATTCTATTGAAGGATTCAAGGGGATTCGATGGGAAGCCATTGAAGGAGTACACAAGACTCAAGAATTTCAAAAGGGGTATGTAATATGTTATTCAATCATAAAAATACATCATGTAGCATTGAAATACATTTTTTTGAAGTCAACATATAATAATTTATTTATATCTTGAAAACTTTTCAATTTTTTGTGAGGATCCGTAGCTCAGCTGCAGAACCTTTAAAAACGTATGTGTAGGTCAACTTAAGGTTTGAATTTTTTATTTTTTTTTGTTATTTAGATGTATTACATTAAAATTATATCCCTAAAATCATGCGCTCCCATCTAAATCGCTATTCATTGAGAAATTGGTTATTTGGGCATTTTTGCATGTTGGGCTTACTAAAAATGCAGTCAGGACAGTCATGTTTTGAGAGACCATATGGACACATTTTTAAAACCTGTTTCTATACATCTAGTTTCTAACCCAGTTTGATTTTTTCAATTTGGGTGTCAAACGAAAAAGATACGGTCAAAATTCTAACTAGGTGTAGGGTAGACAGCTAAGGAACACAGTTGGGACAGTCACTTTTTGGGTGCCTAAATGGATTAAATTTTTAAACCTGTTTTTAAATAATATACCCCTATGAATATAATTTACAAATCAATTTGAATCACTCAAGTCTGATATCATACTACGAATTTATGCCCAAAATACTAATTGCTTATTCTGAATCAGCACTCCTGGAACTTTGCCTCATCGGCTGTACTTTGACATATTCAACCCATCAATTCTTATTGAATTAAAAAATTGTTTCTATTGGAGGTACATATGGGAACTTAATTTAATTTTGAATTTTAATCGATTCAATCCGTCATTAAACGAAAAAGTTATGCTTAAGTTAATGACTGTTGGTCTAGGTTGGAAATTGAAAACCACCTTGTCTTACATGATGTTCTTTAGAAAATTTGAAATACCATATTGATGTATTTTTAAAACTTGTTTCTACTGGAGTTATTCCTATTAATATACTTTCATTTGGATTTGGAATCACTCAAATCGGTTGTGAAACGAAGAAGTTATTAACAAAATACTATTGGGAAGTCTAGGCTGGCCACCGCTCTCCAACAGGTAAAAAGTGAATTTTTGTTTGTTTTATCTTCATTGGATTTATTTTATCAGAATTTGTTGTATTTATCTTGCATATGTTTGGGATTAAGAGAGACTGATCACCTCTCTTCTTCCATGAGCTCACATTTTATTGCAGGTAAGTGCTAATTTTTTTTTTTTTGCAGGTCCTTTGAAGATTAAAGAAGGTTAATCTATGCATGAGTGATTCATGAAGAACAAATTTATACCAACAGAAATTATCTACCAACATCCAACAATGAATATTCATTAGCATGATATGTGCTACTTTTGAAGCTCAAGTTCCTAGAATCCTAATCCAACAGTGTCTCACCAAAAGGCAACAACAAGAAGATTTTTTTATTATCAAAGATGGATCCAGAATGAGACATATGAAGAATATAAAGACCAATGTTCTAGAGGTTAAGTGCCATTCCCACATTCCCATTGCCACATCCCTGATTTCTATAAAGAACCCTTTCAGAAGACCTAAGATTTATCATGCTCATTCACTAGCGACATGGTATGCTCATGTATTTTCTTTTTCCCACTTTGATATACATGCATGCTGAAGTTAATAAATATTTCATTTCCCCATGTGGTTTATAATATTTTCTCATGAACATCATCTATATCACCACTATCATTAGATTGAATTCATCTTCCACCATTCCATTACTCCCATGACTTTCTGCTCCATTCATCCCTAACCCACACAATAAGCAGCTTGGCTCACTTACAATGTCAAGCTCCCTCACCTCCCTATCCCCTTTCCAAATAAAATTTGATGGTGAAAACCTATTTTAGGTGCCATCAGACCTTGGAATGCTTGAAAACCAGCTTGCTGGTGGGTATCCCTGGGGAATAAAAATTTTCTGATTGTGAAAACCCTCTGGGTGTAGTCAGACAGATCTTGTCTGAAAACCAACTTGTTGGTGGACAAGGTTTGCAAATAAATGAGAAATAAAGTATTCCATCATGCTCTTTAAATAAGATTTCCAAGATTTGCTACTTCAACAGAAGATCATTTTTCAACTCCAAATACAAGTTACAATCCATCATGCTACGAGCTCCAGATTCCACATTGCTCTTTCATGCAAGCTTTTACACCATTGTGGACCACACCAGATCTCGTGATTCTCAGAATGTTGCTGCACATTTCATGATATTCGTAGGTAAGTACATCTATGCTTCTTCTCCTTATTGTTAGTCAAGTTCATTGAATGCTAAGGATTTGTATTTGGAAATGCACTTGAGCCTTTTTCCTTACTTACTCCTATATTTCCAAGGGTAGTAGAAAATTTCAGTTTGGGGGAAGGAAAACACCATCACCTACCATGAATACTCGATTACTCATCATAATCCTTATTTTACTCATCATCATTCTTGTGTATCCCCTACCATCCTTGCTCAACCCAAACCTTCATCCTTCCATTTAAACATCACCTCATCTTTACTTCCTTAGCTAATCCCAATATGACATCTCCTAACACCCAGGCATAAAATGATGTTGCTACATAAGCCCTATTGTTGTCATATAAGAACCAATGATAGGAAGTCTTGTTTCTGCCACATAAGAACCAGCAATGAGAAGAAAATAGCATCTGATGCACAAGCCAAATAAACTATTTCAAGAAGAAACTTACTATTGTCACACAAGAACCAATAGTAGGAAAAAGGGGAGAGGCTCATCTACAAGCTAAGGACACTACAGGAAGAAGGGAATAGACTGTCCACAAGAACCTATAGAAAAATATGTTGTTGTAGAATCCATTCCTACATATGAATATGTTGAATGGAACAGGAAAACAGAGCATCATTCATTATTGACAACAGAAAATCATCATATTAATTCATGTAAATGAGGTGTCTTGAAAGCGCATTCTTGCTCCAACTTCAGTTTGATATAAGGAGGCCATATGAATGGAACATTGTTTTTCCATTTATCACTTCCAACAAATTATATGTCATATCCAGTGGATGATCTATTAAGTTTTCTTCAGCCCTATAAATTGGCCATCTCATGCTAAGAAACAATAATGAACCATGCCCATTTTCTCATTGGTGGCATTTTGGTCTATGCATATATATTGATTGCACTTCTCTTCATATGGCTGCATCATTTCCACTGTATCTCTGGGTTCCTAATCATTACCTTTGTAACAAAACTGATTGAAATTGATTGGTAAGGGGACTCCCAGGTATGATATATGCATTAAATTTTAAAAAATTGTTTTCATTATGGATTGTTATAACCAACAGATTTCACATCAGCCTGGGGACAACATAATGCATTGCAAGCATCATGGAGTGTTTGGATGCTAGACCCAAGTGTCTACAATCTCTAAAAATGTCACAGGAATATATGCTACACAGCATCTACAGGTTGCTACAGAATATTTGCAGGCTACTATAATGGATATGGTTGATGGCTGTTGTTGTATGTTGTTGCTACTAGAGATGGTGAGTTGGTTAGCAATATCTTGAAAATGTATCCATTTTTAGTATTTGAATAAGGAGAATATGGATTTTTGGATAGAAATGCTGAAAATATAGATGGTTGTTGCATTTTGAAAAATTGGTTCAATGGAAAGAGGGGCATATCTCACTTTCATTATTATTTTTCTTTAAAAATTACAAATAGCATTAACAGTGAAACTTATAGTAGAAATTATCATTTTCCAATCTGTCATAGCTATTTGAAGGTCTTCTTTCAAGACACTTCTAATGCCAATCCCAGCCATATTTCTTTGCTCCAAATATTTGCCACATAGTGGATGCACTAGCCTTTCGATGAGGAATACATTACTGCATGAGGATATGCAGATTATTCAGTTTGNCCAATACCAGCCATATTTCTTTGCTCCAAATATTTGCCACATAGTGGATGCACTAGCCTTTCGATGAGGAATACATTACTGCATGAGGATATGCAGATTATTCAGTTTGGGGGAGAAGAATAAATTTCCTCAATTAGAGAGAAATGACTATTGTATACTCCATATTTCCTTGATCAAGTTGAAGATCAACACATGATGGAATTGATTCAGGTTTGCATTAGTCTCTTATGGTTGTTACTTAGTATCATTTCTCCTTCACTAAAATGTTGGCCTTGAAAGGAATCCTAAGAGCACACCTTGAATTGGAGGAGAATATGGGTGGTTCAAGATAAATGAAGAATCTGAAAACCCAGGTTTGTGAGGGAAACCAGTCCAAATAAACTATATTATGTTTGAAGAATTTAAAATGCTTTGGAGATGGTATTAAATAATTGTCAGAAATTAATTGGGCATGATATGGCCATAATGAAGGAGATTATAAGCCTATGAGACTATGGATTGGATGTTTTTTTTCCACCACTTCTTCAAATATAGTGCTGCCATGTTCATAAATGAGTTCAAGTGCCAAGGATGAAAAAATTCATGATGGCTAAGCCATGCTTTTAGTCATCCATGTTTTTGAAAATTGCAGAAATTGAAATGGAGATATCTGTCAAACGGTGAAGTGGGTTTTCATGAAATTTGGAGGAGATAAAAATTATTGTAAGAAGAATAAATGCACCAAGTTTTAGCTCAATCCAATGCACAGTTTTTGACAAATCAAGCATAGTCACCTACAACCATTTTCTTGAAAAGCATGATGTGGGTTTCTTCAATTTTTTGTTGGGAGAAGCATAATGGAATTCCTAACACCCCTGCAAAGTTTAATAAAAAACCAGCTTATATTTTGGAAAAAACACATTTTTTGTGAAAGCTGCAAATTACGAGTCTATTGGCCACAAAATTTATTTTTCTTGCATTTTTGCATTGAAAAAAAGTTAAGTTGGCATGGAGGATTGTTAAAACTGATATTTCATACCTCTTAATGATCAGGTACATTAGTGGTGGTTTGTTGATGATTCATTTTGAGTCATGCATAAAAATGAACATCATTCAGCTTGGTTGACATAGGGTTGCATGAGGACATGCAACATTTTCAGTTTGGGGGAGATGATGGGCTTTAGATTTAGCATATATTACCACCATTTCACCTTATCTATAATGCATTTTTCCTATCCATATTCATGCATTAATCCCTTCTTATGTTCATATCCAGGTTTTTATGCTCAAGTAATTTTTCCATTACATGTCTTAGTATTTCATTTTATTTTTTACTAACATTGAGGGAATTAGTGTACTATGTATTTTATTTGAATATTGAATCAATTGTTGGAAGCAACAACAACATATTTGAGGGGGTTCTGTAGCAGTTGTGGAACTATATAAATTGTACATGCATATGTAGAACTACATAAATTCTACAGGTATTTGCAGAACTACAGAAACTATATAGGCAGTCGCGGAACTACAAAAACTCTACATGCATATGTAGAACTACAGAAACTCTATAGGTATTTGTAGAACTACAGAAACTATATAGGCAGTCATGGAACTACAAAAACTCTACAGGTATCTGTAACTATATAGGTAGTTGCAGAATTATGGAACTACGAAAACTATGCAGGCATCTGCAGCATTACGGAAACTCCACAGAACTAAGAAAACTCTTGCAGAAATTACATAACAATCAATAATTCAAATTTATCCTCAACTACTTGTCATTCTATGGATCAAGGAGCATCATTAAGCTCTTGGATATGAAAAGAATCCTGAATAAAGATTATATTTGATTATTTGGCAAGGATCTTGGATTAGTTTTGAATTAGTTTTGAGATCCAAACTTTTAGGAATTTGTTGAGGATATTTTGGATCCTCATTTATTATTTGTTATAGAGAAATCATGTATAAATAAGAGTTCATTCTCAATTCTATAGGAGGACTCTTGGAGAAATAGTCCAAATGATGATGGAATAAAGCTATACTTTCATCTTGAATCAATTAGATCTTAGTTTTATAATTTATTTTGCAATATGATTTTATCCATTTTATGTCGATGTAGTTGTACTTCATTGCTCAGTTGTGATTTCTGATGAAGTGTGAATTTTATTTCTGCAATTTGATTTTGATGCATAGATAGAGATTTAAATGTTTATTTTACCATCATTGAGCTTAATGCAATAATATTATTTACTCCCTTGGATCATAAACAGTAACTTGTATTTGGCAATGATCGCTTTTAGATTTTATTTCTACAATTTATATTTTTGTCAAGTGTGTGGTGAACTTATATTTAGAATTTACTTTTCCCGCAAAGTGTGATGTAGTTCTAGAATTTACTTTTTTTGCGTAGTGTAAATTAGCTTTAACATTTGCTTTCCAGTAGATGTGGATTTAGTTTAGAATTTGCTTTCCAGTAGAGTGTGATTTAGTTTAGCATTCACTTTCAAGTAAAGTGTAAATCTAGTTTTAGCATTTACTTTCCTATCGTGTGATTTACTTTCCTTGCAATTTAGTTTCAATAGTTAATTAGATGGATAGTTCCTTGCCAAGACAATGTAACTGCTCATACCATTGTTTGTAAGTAAGGTTATTGAACTACAACTTCATAGTAGATAAACCAATGTAAGAGGAGATTGTGGTTTGCATATACAGTGCACAGTAACTCACAATTTCTCAATGAACCCTGTGTTGACAATTAATGTACACTTCTTGGTTATTTTCTAAGTAATTAGAAGGAAATTAAAATGCCCGTCACTTATCAAAGGAGAATATTTGACACAAATTTCCCACGCCTACAACACCTTGAAACCCCCCCACACATCCATAGGTCACACCCGTAGGTCTCCCCTTACCACTAACCTACAACACCTAGGTACCCCCACAT
>LPNX010907832.1:68207-115775 GCA_001517045.1 Pseudotsuga menziesii
TCTCTCTCACACACACACACACACATATATTTGACACACACACACACATCCCTATGTCTCCCCTTACCACTAAAACCCCCTAACCTATCTCTTTGGCACACACACACACATCCCTATGTCAGACCTTACCACTATCACCCGCTAACCTATATCTTTGACACACACACACACATCCCTATGTCTCCCATTACCACTAACACCCCCTAACCTATGTTTCTAATACACACACACACATTACCATGTATCCCCTTATTACTAACACCACTTAACCTATCTTTTTCTCATACACACATCCCTATAGTTCTAAACAAATATAGTTAGGTTGAAGAAAGGCAGGGTTTTAAGGCGCAAAGACTAAGGGAGTGCTTGTTAATTCCCCCTAAACCTTGAATGATCCCTTAGTCATGCAACTACCTTCTTAAATGCTCCAGAATTATGTTAGAGTAAAACACGCACTCATTTTTTGTGTCCAAAATGCGCCCATGTTTTAGTTAACAATAATGCGTGTGCATTTATTCTCCGTATAAACAATAACAGTCCATCTCCGAGAAAAACTCTAACACATTTCACACAGGTTATGATAGTACACGCGCAATTTCAGGTTATAGACAGTGCGTGAACATTCTCTTCTTCACCATATTATCACACAAAATTGTTTTTGACATCAAGCATCTCCACCACAAGTTTCTAAGTATTTCTTGGAGCATGGTATACCTTGAGGAGCAAGAAATAAAGAATTAATTGAGCAAGAAAGAATCCTTTAATTGAGCAAGGAGAAACATAGAGCATCTCCACCATTGTTTTTCTTGCAATTGAGGAGCTAGCAAAGGAAACATTAACTTGGTCATTGTGGTGGAGTATGTAGACACAATTGAGTAAGAAACACAAGAAACAAACCAAGATTGGGGAATTTCCCATTGAGGAGCATGATAGAGAATCTCCACCATTATTTTTCTTGCAATTTAGGAGCTAGCAAAGGCAACATTAACTTGGTCATTGTGGTGGAGTATGTAGACACAATTGAGCAAGAAACAAACCAAGCTTGGGGAATTTCCCTTTTAGGAGCACCATAGAGCATCTCTACCATTGTTTTTCTTGCAATTGAGGAGCCAGCAAAGGCAAGATTCTTCCCAATATTCCCCCTTACTTGAGTATCTAGCCACAATTGAGCAAGAAAAAAACCAAGCTTGGGTAGTCTCCCATTCAAGAGTACCATTGAGGAGCTAGCAAAGGAAACCATATATATCATTGATCATTGTGGTGATGGGAAACTCATGCAATCAAGCAAGAAAATCAGCAAGGAAGAGGATACACAATGAAATCCTTGAATAAATTAGAGAGAAGAAAAGAAATGACATGACCAATCGAAGACGCTTTATGGACACTCCACCAATTCTGGTTGTTGAGTATGCCAAAGTTCTTCCTACCAATCCACATCAAGAAAGACAAAAGCATTCGCTCGAGGGGCCTTCGATCTCCATATCAGTAGAAGAATGAGCATTGCATGGAACTGATCAAGGATTAAAATGTAGGTGCATATCAAGGCCGCCTGAAACCTTTGCATATTTAATTGAATGTGGGTATACAAGTGATGAAGTTAGAGAGAAGTTGAGTGCTGAAACGTATGCTCGAAGAATACAATGTTGTTCAAACCACCCAAGAGGATTTTCAATTTCCACTGTCCAACCGTCAGGAATACACGGAAGGAAATGAATCTCATGTTCAAACACCAGACAGACTGGGTGATATGGTACAAGGTGAAGTTCTAACCTCCCTACCTCCATTAGCAACTTCATGCTGAATAACTCCAAAACGTATACAGATCAATGAAAGTCTCATTGGTTCGCTTGAAGGAAAGTTCTCTAAACGTAGTATTGCATATCAATATAAACAGATACTTGTCAACTATTTTGATTCTAAATGTGATGGAGATAAATGTAGATTATTTATATCATTGTTAAAATCTAGGTCTATGACTGTTGTTAGGAAAAACTTAAGGATAAAGATGATAAAAAGTTATGAACCAAGTTCTCATGTTGTCAGAATCTTGGTAGATGCATTTAGTACTATTGGAAACAAATATCATTCAAAGGATTGCAATGCAGCTCATTGTGTGTTGTCACAATCAATCATGAACAAAAGCATCAGGGCCCTTCACCTTCTTAATCCCACATCCAAACTTGTAGGATTGGAGATCAAAGCACTGCGTAGGTATTGTTCTAGAAGAGAACAACTTGACTCTAGTGAAACAGATGTCTGGTCCTTCGTTGGCAGGTTTCCATGCTCCGATATGAAACTCATTTATGCAGTAAAGGGACTAGTGTAGGAGTTTTTGGGTGACAATAGTAGACCTTCATCCAACCAAAAAGATGTACTAAAATTGAGAAGGGGTTTAAGGGATTGTGAGCCTCACATTAAACATTTTCTTAACATGACATGGACATAATTATATGAGAGATTTAGGCATCAACATAATGAGCTTAACTTGGGCCAAAGATCCTTCGAGAAATGAAAACCATGCTATGTTAAAATAAAAAAAACTCGTAACACATGTTGTTGTTGATATCACATTGAGTACAGTTATTATTATGACACATATATACATATATTGTGTGTTTTTAATAACACTCTTGTGAAGGAATGCTCAACTACATTGCCACTAACATCATCTAGAGAGTTTATCCATAACATCTTGTGTAGAAGGATAGAAGGTTGCATATTTTATCAAACACCTTGCGTAGATGGGACATGTCCAAGGTGTGGTGGAATGGCATTTTTGGACAAATGCATTCATGTCACTGATGAGCATGAAATTGGGAGACATGAAGTGAACTTTCATTCATTCAAATATGTCACGTATGATATCGTTGGAGGGAATGAAAGAAAAAAAATACAATTGGTCACCTCTCAGGTTAGTAACGAGTTCCTGAATAGTATTTTTTCCTTCATATATGTAAAAACCTATTGATCTATACATATTTATTGTTGATCTACTAGGTATTGGTATGCAACTTCATGGAGGAATTCTTTGAAAAGACACAATAGTATGTAAGGCATGTACATGTGGCTTATTGGCAAGATGAGGATTTTAGAGCGTCTAGGGATACATTTCCTATTGGAACTATATTATCATTGGTTGATTTTGTGGAAAAATACACTCTTCAACCACAGAACAAGATTTAGAGTCAATATTATCACTCAGACCAAGTCAGCATAATGGTCCATATCACCTATAGACATGGGGAAGATAATACTGAAGAGAAAAGGGTTATATTGAAGGAGTATCCCTTTTACATAAGTGATGAAAAGTGTCATGACTTGGATTTTATACAATACAGCTTTCAATTGTCCTACAAACACTTAGAGGATAACAATATATATATGTAACAACCTTGGATTTAGTCTGATGGTTGTGCAGGGCGATTCAAAAATTCTCATGTCTTCCAATGGTTGTGTATTCTCCACAAGAGTCACAAGATGCCACATATTTCAAACTATTTTGAGACCAGACACGGAAAAGGGGAACATGGTGGAGCAAGTGCATGCATAAACACTGCATTATGTAGGCAAGAGATGAAATTCACAACTATTTTGCTCATCCGAGATGCAAAGACCATTGTTGCGTGGCATTCTTCAGTGATGGGGCAGGGAGCTAGAAGGAAAGAATACCAACTTAGCTCAAAAAGCACATGTACATAGATATTTTTGGGAGGTGGTTGATGTAGATCAATCACACCTATTTGAGTGCAAGAATGTCTATTGAACTCGTGCATTCCATTCAATTAGGATGTCAGACAATGCTATAGTTGAAATTGGACAAGAAACCTCTCTTGTTTTTGTTATCCATGAAGCAGTGGTGAATGGGACAGCTATGAATACACAGATTGGGTTGACAGCTGGGATCATGTATCACTCCCCATTGTTCAACAAATAAATGCAGAATTACCCCAGTTAGAGGAGGTCTAGTCTAGTATTTCACATGACTATGACCACATTTCAGATCGCATACAACTATGTTCGACTATTATGTTGATAACTTTGAAATTTTTTACGACTAGTTGTGTTTAGTTAGCTGACTCCTAGGTCTGCATTTTATTTTATGCAGGGCACATATACGTAGTGGTTTCCATGAGATACAATGAATGGAACACTGACTACTGGCTAGCATGATTCTTGGATGGGAAGCAGACCCTCATTATCTCATTAAGCGACTCTGAGGGAAATGATTTTCTAATTCGGTTGATGGTTATCAAAGGAGAATATTTGACACAGGTTTCCCACGCATGAAAGAAAAAAGGTTATGTATTTGAATATTATAGACCAGGTCAAACTGTATACAATTATACAAACTTAGTTATTGGCACGAACCTCCAGCTGCGAACAATGCCAAACAAGAACTCATCAAAATCACAATACTTGTTTCCTTACCCTGAGCACGAGAGGCTAAAGGATATCGTTTCTATTAGAGGTGATCCCGATGGTCTAGTTGAATGAACATAGGTAGGTAGTTAGGTATGTGATAGTCAGATATTTTGGTTTCATGGTCTCATTGATTATTTACAGTTTGATATATTGAGCGCTTGATAGATTGATAAATTCAATAGATTTCTACAACTTGATAAATTGCACCTGAGCTTAATCATGGATTTGTTGTATTATATTGATACTTACATCACTCATGCCTTATATCCCAATACCATTATCTACCACTCTATCTGGGATATGTCTATTGTATTTTCCTTGAATATCAAAGTTGATCTTATAAGCACATCTCCTTGTCCGATAATTATCTCCTTGACTCTGATAATTTGTTTCTCCATGAAAACTGTGACGTTAAGGAGTGGTAATCCTAACCTAATAACCATTGCCAATCCTAGCTTACAAACCTTATATCCAATCCTATTAACTCAAGTGTGCACTGTAAACCATATTTTGCATTCTAAACCATAGAAACCATAGTTTTCTCAGTAAGGCAATGTCAAATTTTTGCACATAGGGGTCAACTTCGCATATTCCTCGATCGTGAATGTGTGGCTATTATTCCCACATGTAACTTGCCTAAAAATTCTTGCATGACCCATCGAAACCTTGTTTTGATGCACGGTTTTCATTCTATTCCCTCGTTAGGAATTCAGCAAGTGTCCCTGAAATCCTGTACGAGGTGGGATTCAACGTGCGATAGAATGATGGTCATTTCTCGGATCGACAAAGCTTCAACTCTGTTGGATTCAAGACATCAATATAGTGCTACGAGAGGCCCTCTAGTTTGGTTCCATGGACAAGGGACCATTGTTTTGGTCAATTTTGAAAACTAGGATTTTGCTCAGTAAGTGCATGTGAAATATTTACACATGGGAGTCAACTTCGCATATTGCTCGACCGTGAATGTGTGGCTAGTGTTCCCACATGGAACATGCCTAAACATGCTTGCATGACCTACTAAAATCCCTTTTTGATGCACAGTTTCCATTCTATGCCCTGAGTAGGGATTCAACAGGTATCCATGAAAGCCTGTAGGAGGTGGGATTCAACGTGTGGAAAAATGATGGTTGTTGCTCGGATCGACAAACCATCGAATCCGTTGGATTTAGTACATTTAGATAGTGCTAGGGGTGTCCCTCTACTCTGGGTCCATGGACAAGGGATCATTTTTTCATTCAAATTTGGAAACTAGGGTTTTGATCAATAAGGGAATGTCCAATTTTTGCACATAGGGGTCAACTTTGCAAATTACTCGACCATGAACGTGTGGCTAGTGTTCCCACTTGGAACATGCCTAAACACACCTATATGATCCACCAAAATCCCATTTTGATGCATGGTTTCCATTCTATGCCTCGATTAGGGATTCAACAAGTGTCCCTGAAAGCCTGTAGGAGGTGGGATTCAACGTGCGATAGAATGATGACCGTTTCTTAGATTGATGAACCGTTAGCTTCATTGGATTCAAGACATCAGGATAGTACTACAGGAGGCCCTCTAATCTGGTTCCATGGACAAGGGATCATTGTTTTGGTCAATTTTGGAAACTAGGGTTTTGCTTAGTAAGTGAACGTGAAATTTTTGCACATGGGGGTCAACTTCACATATTGCTCGGTCGTGAATATGTGGCTAGCGTTCCCAAATGGAAAATTCCTGAATATGCTTTCATGACCTACTAGAAACCTATTTTGATGCAGGGTTTCCATTCTATGCCCCGAGTAGGGATTCAACACGTGTCCCTGGAAGCCTGTAGGTGGTGGGATTCAACATGCAATAAAATTATGGTTATTTCTCGGATCGACAAATCGTCGACTCTGTTGGATGCAGGACATTTGTATAGTTCTAGTGGTGGCCCTCTACTCAGGGTCCATGTACAAGGGATCATTTTTTTCGGTTAATTTTGGAAACTATGGTTTTGCTCAGTAAGGGAATGTCCAATTTTTGCACATAGGGGTCAGCTTTGAGAACTCCTCAACCCTAAACGTGTGGATAACATTCCCACATGGAACATGCCTAAACATGCTTGCATGATCCACCAAAATCCCATTTTGATGCACGGTTTCCATTCCATGCATCATGTAGGAATTCAACACGTGTCACTAAAATTGTGTAGGAGGTGGGATTCAATGTGCGATAGAATGATGACTGTTGCTTGAATCGATGAACCGTTAGCTCCGTTAGATTTATGACATATGGATAGTACTATGGGAGTCCCTCTAATATAGTTCCATGGACAATAAATCATTTTTGGGGTCAATTTTGGAAACTAGGGTTTTGCTTAGTAAGTGAATGTGAAATTTCTGCACATGGGGGTCAACTTCACATATTGCTCGACCATGAATGTGTGGATGGAGTTCCCACATGGATATTGCCTAAAAATGCTTTCATGACTTTCCAAAATCCCATTTTGATGCACGGTTTCCATTCTATGCCACGAGTAGGCATTCAACACATGTCCCTGAAAGCCTGTAGGAGGTGGGACTCAACGTGCAATAAAATGATGCCCATTGCTCGGATTGACAAACCATCGAATCAGTTGGATTCAGGACATCAAGATAGTGCTAGGGGTGTCCCTCTACTCTAATTCCATAGACAAGGGGTCATTTTTTCAGTCAATTTTGGAAACTAGGGTTTTCCTCAGTAAGGGAATGTCCAATTTTTGTACATAGGGGTCAGCTTTGCAAATTCCTCCATCGTGAACATGTGGCTAGAGTTCCCACATGGAACCTACCTAACATGCTTGCATGACCCACTGGAACTCCACGTTTTCCATTCTATGCACCGGGTAGGGATTCAATAGGTGTCCTTGAAAGCCTTTAGGAGGTGGGATTCAACATGCAATAGAATGATGATCGTTGCTCGGATCGATGAACTGTCAGCTCCGTTGGATTCATGACATCGGTATAGTGCTATGAGAGGTCCTCTAATATAGTTCCATGGACAAGGGATCATTTTTTTGGTCAATTTTTGAAACTAGGGTTTTGCTCAGTAAGTGAATGTGAAATTTTTGCACATGGGGGTCAACTTCGCATATTGCTCGACCATGAATGTGTGACTAGAGATCCCACATGGAAAATTCCTAAGCATGCTTTCCTGACCTATCAAAATCTCGTTTTGATGCACGGTTTCCATTCTATGCCCCGAGTAGGGATTCAATAAGTGTCCCTGAAAGCCTGTAGGAGGTGGGATTCAACATGTGATAAAATGATGGTCATTGGTTGAATCGACAAACCGTCGAGTCCTTTGGATTCAGGAAATCAAGATAGTGCTAGGTTTGGCCATTTACTCTAGATACATGGACAAGTGATGATTTTTTCGGTCAATTTTGGAAACTAGGGTTTTGCTTAGCAGGGGAATGCCCAATTTTTTCACATAGGGGTCATCTTTGCAAATTCCTTGACCGTGAATGTGCGGCTAGAGTTCTCACATGGAAATTGCCTAAACATGCTTGTATGACCCACCGGAAGCCCATTTTGATGCACGGTTTTTATTCTATGCACCAGGTAGGGATTCAACAAGTGTCCCCGAAAGCTTGTAGGAGGTGGGATTCAACGTGCCATAGAATGATGGTCGTTGCTCGAATCGACAAATCATCTACTCCATTGGATTCAAGACATCAGGATAGTGTTAGGGTGGCCATCTAATTTGCGTCGTTGGACAAGGGATCATTCTTTAGGTCAATTTTGGAAACTAGGGTTTTTTCTCAGTAAGTGAATGTGAAATTTTTGCACATGGGGGTCAACTTCGCATATTGCTCGACCGTGAACATGTGGCTAGAATTCCCACATGGAACATGCTTAAAAATGCTTACATGACGTATTGGAATCCCATTTTTATGCACGGTTCCATTCTATGCCCCAATTAGGGATTCAACAGATGTCCCTGAAAGCATGTAGGAGGTGGGATTCAATGTGTGATAAAATGATGGTCGTTGCTTGGATCGATAAACTGTCGAATCCATTGGATTTAGGACATTATAGTGCTATGGGTGTCCCTCTACTCTGGGTCCATGGACAAGGGATCTTTTTTTCAGTCAATTTTGGAAACTAGGGTTTTGATGAGTAAGGGAATGTCTAATTTTTCTACATAGGGGTCAGTTTTTAAATTCCTCGACCGTGAATGTGTGGCTAGTGTTCCCACATGGAACCTGCCTAAACATGCTTGCATGACCCACTAGAATCATGTTTTGATGTATGGTTTCCATTCTATGTCCCAGGTAGGGATTCAACAAGTGTCCTTGAAAGCCTGTAGGAGGTGGGATTCAACGTGTGATCGAATGGTGGTCTTGCTCGGATCAATGAATCATCGAATCTGTTCGATTTAGGGCATAGGGATAGTGCTAGGGTGGCCCTCTACTCTAGGTCCATGGACAAGGGATCATTTTTTTGTCAATTTTGGAAACTAGGGTTTTGCTCAGTAAGTGAATGTGAAATTTTTGCACATAGAGGTCAGCTTGAAGGTAATTGTAGATCTTCCCCTCTTGAAAAAATACTTGTTGCAAACTATTCTTCCATGTGTAGCTGTTGAGAATTATGTTACCTATTGTGAGGTGTTCAACTTGACTTATTTCCCATCATTGTGAAGAAAGAAATATTCTGTGTTTTTTTTTATCAAGGCGAAAGGAGTTGTCAATCTCTATGTGGAGGTGAATTGATCTTATGATCTCATATCATTCATGAGACTAGAAATTCGAAAGAAGGTTGTTTCCCATATTAATTTAGCATGGTCATCCAAGAGATGTGAACATTTGTACGATGAAATGAAGGAGGAGAGAATGCCATTACATCAGTAACCATGTAATGCAACATGTTTATGTTTAGGAACAGGTGGCCAACCTATTACGCCATTATTACAATATATATATATATATATATATATATATATATATATATATATATCTTCACACTACGAATGTTTCGAATAATACTCCATAAACATAAATTTATAAAACAAGATTCAAAATAGAACTTCTTGAATCAATTTAAACTATAATAAAATCACACATAATTTTCATCTCTTTCAAACTTGTTCCTCAAGGCCATTCATCAAATGCCATGTACATTAAAAAAATGATAAAATAATGTGCAAGATATAGTCATATCCATTATTTTGAATCAACCTTATAATACTTGGATACTTTTAGTTTTGATGTGTATCCCATGTATTCATTAGATGAAAGACATCATGGCAAACACTAATTTTATTTATGTATACCACACAGGTGCATCACTTAGGTGTGTCAACTTCGTGCATCCTTTAAAAGTTTTTTAGATATTTATGTGGGTAAGGTGCTTTTGTATTCCACTCTGTTGGATCAGTTGCTTAGTTGTTATGGGTGCTTATGCGTATTAGGTATGTCCATCTTTGTGAATACAATTTAACATTATTAATATAACATTGTATATTCAATTGGATCATGCTAAAAAAAATTAAAATGTACATTTTTGTCATTACACAATATTGTAATTGTGCATTGTTCTAAAATTTATAACTAATGTATCCATGCAATCGTAAAATCTATAAAAAATGGGAACATTACACATAGAAACATTCTTGGCCTCATGTGTATAATCACACTTAAAAGAATGAACCATGAATATCTCAAGAACCTTGATATGAAATACTTTTTATATCATGAAAATTATAATAAAAAAATAGCCTGTCAATGTACATGTATCAAAAACATCTTTGATGTACTTGTGCAAACAAAAGTACATCTGTACTAGACTGCGCCCCTATACTCTAACTCCAGATTGTACATAAAAATACATATTTGTCCTGGACTAACACATAAAAAATCTAACTTTCTCTTGTTTTTCCTGGACCCTGATGCTTGTTTCCTCTTTCAATGACCACTATGCATCTTTGGCGACTGCAAATCAATGACAATATTTCTTGATTAGGTAACTAAACTAGTACTATCCAGCAATAACAAAGTTTGAAAATTTAAAATATCACTCAATTGTACATAAAAAAAGGACTCACTACATCCATCGGGGGTATAGGTGCCTCTGGTGTCCTCCTCCTTCCAGAGAGTCTCTCTGCAATGCTTCTCTACCAATAAAAAAAAATATGTAAATTATCTCAAGAATTATCAACATGTACATGAATGAGAAAGTACTAATCAATTATGTAAAAAATGAACATCTCACCAAAAAACCATTTCTAGGGGAAGATGTTGGGACTCTTCAGTAGTAAGAGAAGTCATAGGTTGAACATCAACCTCAATGGCATGCACTAATGGATGAGGGTTTGGCTACATTCACCAAATGATAAAATAGTTAGACATCGTGCATGACCATAAACAATACAAATGAACTGTACAATTAAAAATATTCAAGTAGATGTACCTCAGTGTGACTTATCCCTATTGTAGATGCAGCATTGACCGCAACATAAACAACCCCACTAAGGTCTAGCACAAATGAATCCACATCTTGATGCTGTAAACATGTGAAAATAACATTAAGAAAAACTAGTTGTGGAGTGAATTCAAAGCTAACCAACAACTTTCATTCGAAGTGTGTACATTACCGTGGGATGAGTAGGTTTATCCTCATGCACACTCACTCTTTTCAAGGAAGAGGGTCTTCTAGTGTAAACAACCCACTTATCTACGTTTGGACTACGGGGATATCCAAACCAAAGAGGCAGTGCATGGATTTGTGATGATGTCTACAGTCATAAA
The DNA here is from genome assembly GCA_001517045.1 of Pseudotsuga menziesii. NCBI lineage: Eukaryota > Viridiplantae > Streptophyta > Pinopsida > Pinales > Pinaceae > Pseudotsuga > Pseudotsuga menziesii. The sequence goes on from LPNX010907832.1 coordinate 79,378, forward strand.
GTGTTACCATTGTTAGACATGGAGTTGAATGGATGGAATAATATGTACTGAAAAACTCACATGTTGTAATATACTTACCCCTTCCTAGGACATATCTCCCCCATGGTAGTGACCGCTTCCATCAATTTCTTACCCCTATTCAGATGTTGATAGCATCTGCAAGTTTAAAAATTATAAATATTAACAATCTATAAAGGAGTGTACAGTAATAAATTTAAATAATTCAAACAATATTCAAGCATTACCCATGTACTTACATTCCCAGGTAATACTAATTTCCACCATGGAGTATTTCACCGAGATTAATGTCTCCAGCATCACGTTCTAAGTGGGGTGCCTACAACTTCAAAAATTGTAAATTTTAGACAAATTAACAAATTAATCATGACTAACACATGCATTAACAAAATGATATGTATTAAAAAAATGACAAATGTTTAAATATTACCTTAATGGTGGTTGTTTGGGCCTCGGGTAAAACCACAGCGGGTGCAGTACCACCCCCCTAAGAGGCATCAATCTCCTGCAACAGTAAATATTGCATATATTACGAATCTTTTAATATGTTACATACAGTATGGAAAAATTAAAAATTGAACAATAATAGAGTTTTAACAATGTCCTTACCTGACCACCAGTCATCGTAGAGGTACCATGTCTTGGTCCAGGACCATAACAGGGTTGACCACATGATGTGCAGACGTGTGGCTCGCTCTGAAGCACATGGGATGTTGGTCTATCCCCATCAATAGATGTTCCTCTACCATTAGAAGCTGGTGGTTGTATCCTAGCAAAGGAAGAGGGTGATGTCTGGTCAATAGTGGTCGTGTTTCGAGAGACCATTTCAGCTAGATTCAAAAATGCCTCCTGTTCCTGGGAAACCATGTCACGTGTAGGAGGGATTTTTGCCCTCAATAGTTGGGATGGGGTGTAGGTAGCTGTGGATTGGCATATTTATGCCTAGCATTGGGTCGGTGTTGGGCAATCCCCCTACCAACTCCATAGAAGCCCAACATGTCAAAATAGTTGACATGTTTCCCCATCACAAAATATGCATACAACTTTCGAAGGAAGTACAACAATACTTCCCCATTGTTATGCAGGGGAATGTCAAAAACCATGTACCACCTATCCATCCAATGGTCTCTAATGGGTGGAAAGGTGCACCACTCAATAGAAATATGTGGTCTGGTGATCTCCGGAATGTCATCCATCCAAGGAACTCTAAACAATGTATAGATGCGCCGTTCTTTTGTTATTTCCAGCTTCTTTACCTCGTTGTAGCTCAACCCATTAGCGCATGGTTGTCTTTTCCTCTCCCTAGATGATGCGATGCTATACAAAGCATCATTCAATCTTGCGATCGTATCAACAATAGGAAACAATGAATCTGACAAGGAGCAGCGGAGCTCATATCCACCCCTCCAAGCATAACCAATCTCTCTCAGATGGCTAATAACCCTCAGTATCTCAGCATTACTATCCATAGTAGCCACTGCAATCATAAATACAAATAAAATATCATTAGAAATATAAACACATGATATAATGACATCTCTAAGCATTGAAAATTGTATAACTAATGTACAACAAATAACAACATAAACTAAATCTATTATGTAAATTTAAAAATTGATCTTGAATTTTATAGCAAAGAATAAACATTTAACATTTTTTCATTTTATATTTATGTTGTAAATTCAAGTATTGATTCCAATTTCCATATGCATGTGTACATAAAATGTCTTAAGTGAATATGTTGACTGCGAAGCTCCTCTAGCTTATTTTAAGGCTTGGATTATGAAGTTTCATCGAAATTGTGAGGTGCTGACTAATGCCCTTGCAGGAACAGCTCCGAGATTATGGGTAGAGGAAACGACTAGACCCTAGAATAAGCGGCATAATGTGCTATTGATGAATAAAATCTCAGTATAGGAAATGATTTTGTTAGACATGTACTTATTTGTTTTAGCGTGGTGTTTTTTGGACTCCAAAGTCTATTTAGCATATCTTTGTTTATATGTAATTTGGGCCATGTATGGATTCCACTTGATGTTATTTTAGTTCTATGCCCTCTTTCTATATACCCATGAGAGACTTTAAATGCACAATTGTGTATAGTGGATTTTATGGTTGCAACGTTTCAATTGGATTATATCATTGATGGTAGTATGCGATTGGAATGTAATTAGACACATCAAAGTACCTATGTATCTTCATGTTTGTAGACCCTATTGTTGAACTTCTCTGTCTTGATCTTAACCAAAAAGTACCCTTCGGTCAAGAGGAAATATTTGTTAAAAGCATGGGAAGCTTCTATACCTTATTTTAACATATGGATTAGGAAGTTTCATCAAAACTATAAGGTGTTTATTGATGTTCTTGGACGACCAACTTCGATATTTCGGATAGAGGCAAGGGATTTACCATGTTTGTTTACATATTTTAGGGAAGATATGAATTCTACTTGATTTTTTTGTAGTTGTATGCAAGCTTGCAATACAATTGACAAACTTTGCATATTTGATAATTTTGGTTTGGATTCACAATGATGCTTGCGAATATACATATGCAAATAGTGAAGCTCATTTGTTTTTTATGAGTTAATTGGGATTTTGGTTTACATTGGGCATGTAAATTACTTATGCAAACTTGAAATGTGCTTGACAAACTTTTCATATTTGTGAATTTTGGTATGGATTCACAAGGATGCTTGTGAATATGCATATGGAAATAGTGAAATTGATTTATTTTTTATGAGTTAATTGAGGTTTTGGTTTCCATTGGGCATGTGAATTTTGGGTATGAATTTTGATAAATAATCAAAATTATTTGATTTTTATGATTAAATTGGGGTTTTGGTTTCCTTTGGTCAATGCCATTGGGGCTTTCGTTTCCATTGGTTTCCATTGGCCAATTGCATTGGGGTTTTGGTTTCCATTGGCCAATTCCATTGGGTTTTTGGTTTCCATTGGTTTCCATTGGCCATAAATTAACTTATTTTCATTTAATTTCAAATTAGGGCAAATAAATTAATGAATTTAGGGAAAAATTCATGAGAAGAAATGAGGAAAATATGAGCAAAATTGAGGAAAATACCTAACAAAGAGGAGGTTGATCCAAAGGTGGAGGTGGATGGCTTTGGAACACCCAAAACAAGTTCTCCCACTCACGTTCTACTCTGTCCAAGCTCCAACAGCACTGCAATGTGGCGAAAATGATGGGCTCGGCCCATTTTAAACATAAAACAGATTCTTACAAACGCGAGTGTGTTTATGCAAAGAAAAATGGGGACGTAATTTGATTCAATAAAACAAAGGAACTTTTTGTTCTACTATCCTAATCGGCATGCCTGTTGGTAGCCTTGGGACTAGTCTTGGAAGGGTTGGGATTTCTTGGGATGATTTCTATTTTTATGGATCAAGAGTGATTGACTTTACTCTACCATTACATCTAAAAGGTCCGTCAACTTTGTGCACTCACCCATTTATTTTAGTTCGGTGTTAAGGAAAGTATGCATCAAGTATGCTCTCGAACCTATAGGGTCAAATTTAATTTCTTAAAATAAATGTTGTTGTATAAAAAGGGTATATACATGTATAAAAATGCATTACGAAATTTCTTTTGGAACTAATAATCATTGTTGGTTTAGATTGCTAGTGTTAGACCGGAATTTACAACCATTTAATTTGTAAAATGTTAGTGAAGACATGCAAACATAATTAAAGATATAACAAAGGATCAAGTATTGTCTAATTTTCCTGAAGAATACGGTATGGAAGCACAAGGTATCGAATCCAATGGTCACAAAAGTGGGTCTGGGACCATGTATGTAATGCAAACTTTAAAATATTTACAAATTGGGAACAACATAATTCTAATTTTCCTGAAGAATACAGTATGGAAGCACACGGTATCGAATCCAATGGTCACAAAAGTGGGACTGGGACCATGGATGTAATGCAAACTTTAAAATATTTACAGTTTGGGAACAACATAATTTTGCAAAGTTTGGAACAATAGAACCAAATCAATCAACATGTAATGCAAAATATAGTTCATCTGCAAAATCAAATGCATCAAGTGAATTCTAATGTGGAAAAAGGAGAAGAGTCCATAAATAGAGACATCCCTAATAGGTATCAGTTTTCTCAAGAAAATGGTGACATCAGGAGGAGATTATAATCCCACTGTAAGTCCGATAAAAGTTCGCATGGAAATAAGAATAACCAGTAAGATTTAAACATATTATAAATACATAGTTTAACTCATTTAAGATTTAACATATATTATTATAACTCTTAATATGATTTTTAAAATTTCATCTATTATATCTTAGAAATTGGTGATTCAATTTGTTAAACTAAATAATTTCTTGATTTTTTTTAAGATTTAAAAGTTATAAAATTAACATTAATTTAAAATTTAAAATAACATTAATATTTTTAAATTTCATCCATAATATATTAATATAGGTTATTTAGCTAGTTACATTATTTGCAACCAAGGGCATCTAAGCCATCAAAGTCACTCGGGGATCGCACGCGGCTTGGGCCACACCAACCTTTATGATGGTTGGAATTTTTGGGTGTCTCCTCCCAACTAACTCACCCCTAAGGGGATTGAACTTAGGTCTCCTTTCTAATGAGACCCACACCTTAACCAAATGAGCTAACGAGATTTGACAACTAGTTATACTAATTAAACAAGATTTAAACATTAAAAAATTAGAACTAAATAATGATAATGATAAAAAATAATAAATAACAACGTAGCTCAATTAAAAATATACTTTTAAAATGAGTAATTGTAAATTCTAGAACTTTCTAAAGGAAGTCAACATTTAACTATATCATTGGATAAAGGTATTGAAATTGTTTATTTGTTTTTTCCTTTTCCTCAATTTTTTAATTAAAAATTCAAAAGAAAAATGGTAAATAAAAAAAATTATATTAACATTAAATATAAGCTTTAAATATTCTTATCATTTCACATATCATCAAGATGAGAAGTGTTTACTTAAGCGTTAAAAAGACCCAAAAAAAAGAAAAAAAAGCTCCCTTGTCAAAGAAAACAAGGCTTATAGACCACCAAATACTTAACTGTTTCGACATGAAATGTTGCAGGCCAACAAAACATTTCATTCATAGTTTTCTAACTTGTCACACCATTTCAAACATAGACACATGACCACTGGCAAATCCTTGAAACTTAAACCTCCTATTAACTTGAACTGTAACCTTTAACATATCCCATAAATAAATAAATAAAACAAGCTTAAAGAGAGCAACATCTACTGAATTCTGAAGACACGAGGCATAAACACTAAGGAATATGGAATACGCGGGACGAGAAGTAGTCTTGACATACATCAATTTTCTTTATGCTTCACCCCTTCTTATCTGCATCTTGTTATCTTGGACCCCCACCATGCCCATTTGCAAAAGAAAGGGGTTTCTTGTCAAAACCCCAAATTTTCACAAAAATTTAAAATTTTGAGATAACATAAAATGCAAATTATACGGTTTACTAACTGCTAATGGTTAGCGGAAAATGAAATAGTCCAATGATTAGTATTACATATTTTCAAACTACGTTAACTAAGAAGTGTCCTTTTCGTAATGTAAATAAGATTTGCTTGCATACTGTTGTCTTTTAGTCTACTAATGAGTTTACTTTATGGAAAGTAGGTGGAATCTAACCTTGAATCCTGGGCTTACTTAGCATTTATGCTAATGCAAAAAGATTATTGATTCTTACAGGTTTACAGGTATGATCGAACAAGTAGATGTTTTAAATTCATAAAGTATCAAGAAGTGTTTCTATTTGCAATTAATATGCTTAGTAAAATAAACTGATAAATTCCAAGCAACTTTAATGAGGTAAAGTAGTTTATTTTCTCTAGTTTTTCTTGTAAGCAAGGTTTAGATAAATGGGTTCCTTTCTTTATCAAACTTAGCGATACCAACGATACTTACTGTGAACTCTAAGCTTGTATTCTTTGTTGCATATTAATTTCTATTTTAACATGCTTATCTTGCAAATGTTATACTTATTGCACTATCAGTTTTTATTCATGAAAGAGCTTATATCAATACTGATAGTAAAGATTCTCAATAGAATAAATTCGATTTCATTTTTAACTTATTAGTTATGGTAAGTATCAACCTATTACTTATATGTACAAATCAATTGCTCACTAACAGGTTATTAGCTTCCCCATCAATGTCGTATTGGATGTACTATTGTATCATATACATTATCGATATTTACATTATGTAGGGAAACTTACTGCCTGTAAAACTTCTTGATATTATAAGCTTGATTAGTGCAAAATCAACTGCATCATTTCTCATGGAAAATTGTTTTCATTTACTTCCTAAATCTAAGTCAATCAATGTTGTTCCATTGATTATGGACTTGAGTAAGGTTATTCCATTGTAATTCTTATTATTACCATAATGCTTTTATTACATTAAGTTAATGTCCAGAACACCTATTATGGTAGATCTTCTTATTATGATGAAAATTTCTACCTTATAAGAAGTACAGGTTATCTTATATATTCACAAAACTAACTAGTCCAACATATACAGATATGGTAAACTTCTAGCATTGACAAGTTGAGAATCAACTTGTGCCTATGAAAGTTTTAAATCAAAGTTGAACTTTGAAAAAGTCATAACTATGCTCTTTACCATGCTATCCAACTCTATAATTTATCACCATTTGAATGGTTGGTTATAAAAGGGTTATAAACATGCATAATCAACAATGTTTACAAGCATATAAATCTATAGTTAGTTCGAAGGTTCTAAACAAATCAACTTTGGACTTTTCCATACATCAAATGGTTACCACATTTTACTAGGGTCAACGTTGAGAAATCATTGTTTTACCCAAACGCCAAATCAAAGCTAGCCAACATTATGATATACATGTTATATGATTAACGATGGGATATATAATTGCATACATTATAATTCATGCATCGTTTTGATAAGAATCATTGTTTAAATGATTGGGATGATTGAAACACAAACGAACTATTGAAATCGACCCATGCATGGTTTAAATTATTTGAGGGCACATGGTCACCTCCTGTCCGTGTATTGGAGATATATAACTCTTACAACCCTAACGCCTTGTCATTCTCCCTCCGCAGTTCACGCTGGCCTTCGGGCTGCTCTGCAAGGTTTTCATGGTGGCCGTGAGTGTTCTTCTTGTTCCAGCTTGCCCCAATGCCTAGGTTTAACGTGCTGTAGTCTCTTGAGCTCAGTCTTGTTGCTAGCCTTCGTCGCTGTGGGTTTTACCATGCGAGAGTTCACTGGTTGTTTGCACTTGTTCACCGTCTATCTTAAACTTTGGCTTGCCTTCCTCGTGGCCTGTAATTGTGGTGAGAAGCTAAGCTTCACCTCTGTTGGTTGTGCTCCATCTACGTAGTAGGGTTTGGGATTTTATATGCAAACTGTCATTGGTGATAGTCCCATCGCTAGATTGTTCGATACTCTTATTAAGGTAAATATTTTAGTTTCAATCTAGAATAGAAAACTCACAGTAAAGATTGGTTTACAGTTAGGTTTATTTTTATAGAAAGAGTTTTGAATTTAATGCAATACTATGCTCTCTTTGCAGGTACTCGAGACTCCACTTGCAAACTGTGAAGAAGATGATGCTAGTTGTTCTCGAAGGCTATGGCTTCTATCTGGTAAGCCCTATGTTCAACAATTGGGTTCTTGCCCTACTTGTAATAGGGTTGTTGATGGTGAAACCCGAGCTTGGAAACTTGTCCAGTTTCACCATTAGATATCTAATTTTCCTTTTAAGAATGTTGTTGGGTTCTATTTGATTTACAAACCCTCGCTAAGTCGATGGGTAGTCCTGGCCGTGAGCTGGGTGTTGTAATTAGTTAAAAGATTTAGCCTTACGGCCTATAACTGCGATACAATGGTTTTTAAAAAGACTTCTTTCGAGCTTGGACTCGTTTTGCAGTAATACTATTTTGTGACTCTGTGTAAATTAGGGTTTTCCCCTATTCAACTGTGAATAAAGAATTTTACTGTTTATTATATTTTGTAATAGATTACTGTTAATATTTTAAGACTGTAACTCAGTCATAGTGTAATTTATTTTACTTGTTTTCTCAGGAAATACAGGCTAGGGTTTTCCTGAATGGAACCCTTATTTAAATAATTCTTTTAAAAGAGGTTCTGTTACTTGTTAAATTTGTTTTAAGTTAATATTATTACAGGTGTGTATTGTAATATCTTTAAATTGTATCTATACATATATTTGCAGTAAGAACTATAACTAGTCTATAATAGATTAATTGTTTATTGATATAATGATCAAAATAAATGTATTATAGCTTAATTGTTTTTATTTGAAACAATATATTTAGTTTAGGGTTTCGACCCTCTAGTTTACTTTTGCAGGTATAAACCTTTTAATAATTATAGAACAGTTCTTTACATAGATGTACATATATATTTTTTATTAGTTATTATCATATTTTTATTGTTTTGATTTACTAACATAATAGAAAGAACTTTACTTAGAGTTATTTGGAAAGATAAGCATAGATTTTGTAACTAGTTTATTCTTTTTAATTTAAATACTTTTCATATAACCCTTCTTGATCTATAGTAATTGTTAGTCTTAGTTTAGTTGATATTATTAGTAAATAAACTATATGATTAGTAGTTTATTTCTTTACTGAAGTGAATATAAACAATATAGCTTGACTCTGATTCTTCTACTGCATTGCAATTTATTTCTAAGTAAACACAAGGAAAAATATATCTAACTTAATACAGTTTAACCTCCAGTATATTTTAACTTGAATAAAAAGAATAATCTACTCTCTGTAAACACAACATCTTATCTACTAGGGTATTTTCTTAACATATTAATCCTTCTACATGTACTAGATTACTGCTATTTATTTTCCAGTATATTTACATAAATAAGCTTGTAAGAACAATAAACATAGATAGTCAGATTATTGTTCTTTTTAATAATAACCTACATAGGGAAATAAATTACTCTGCTATTATGAAATGCAGAACCACATCTATTCTATTCTGTCTCTTAACATTTTCTTCATCTTCTGTAAATACTCTATTTGTGCTGGAGTACAGCCTGGTCCTTCCAGGTGTAGAAAAACACAGATTATAATTATTTTCCATCTTAACACATTACTAATTCAGATTCATTTCTTCAATAATCTAAACGATTACTAACTCTAACATTTTACAACTAAATATTTAACATTCATTTAACAGTCAGATTCAGATTTAACTATCTAACATAGTAAAACAAAATAATGTAGAATCCGATTAGGATAGACAACAACAACGTTAGGAGGTCATTCCTCCCTACCAAACTCCTGGAGAGCGCTCAAACAACACTTCCTCTGGACCCCCGAGCCTATTCCTGGTCTTCTTGGCTGAGAACTGGTGGAGCATGCAAACAATAGACTCGTCCAATGACTTAGTAAAACACTATGCACTCAGCAGTAAGATCTTCAGCTGAAAAGATGCACTAGATCACTCAGCAGTTATCCCCTCAAACTCTTTCCACAATTTCCTTCCATTGAATTTCTCTGAAGTACATTCACCTAAATGATCACTTCTCTAGAATGAGCAGCCTCAGCTCTCTTCAATGGGCATTTTTATAAAGATTGCCTAGGTCTTTTGGATCAGTTGTCATTAATTGAGCCATCTGCTCTGATCCCACTTTCTTGGGAGATCATGACCCCAAATATAGGGAGGTTGCCACCTGCAACAGTTGGAAGTGGTTTGAGGATGCTGCCACATGTCTGTTTGCTCTCCACCCAGTCTCCTCCACCAATTTGACCAGTAAACAGTCTTTTAACAGCTCTCCTAAGTTATTATCTCCACCTTTATTTATTTATAATTAAAATATTCAGAATTACATTAAATATCCTTGTCTCTGATGAGTCATCAATTTCAACTTAGCATAAAATTTAACATATTGTCTTCAAATAATATCAAATAATATAAAATTGTTTTTGCAAAATTGGGGCATGTGACAATTCCCATTTCTTTAGTAATGACATCAATCTTCATCAGTATAAGTCTAGTATCAACAAACAATTCTTTCCATAACTCGACAACCACGTCATTTGCTTTCCCTTTTTCCTCTCACTCCAATAACATCTGAACGAGGAGACCCTTTATGGAACAATATAAGGAAATTATCTCCTCATTCAATGCTCGTCTACCTCGCGATGAACCTAGGTCATGAATCCATTGTTCTAACGTTGATAGCTCCTTGTGTGGCTAAGATTCATCCAATTCTTGCGACAAGCCCTTCTCTACCATCTTAATATCTAATTAAATCAAAAGAAGGATGGAAGCCTTGTAAATCCATGTAGCTTGAGCAGCCTGCAAAGGCTCCCTGTTAGCCCATTTCCTCTCTTTCATCTCTAGCTCAGCTTCCTCTCCTTTTGAATCCATCTGAATAGTTTGTTTCCCAAATTACGAAGTCGAAAGACTAATAACAAAGAATAACACCAACCCACTACCTTTCAATGTGCTCATCCAAATCCCTCCATAATGTTTATAATCAAATATAGAAGATCATATGACACAAGGAGGCATGTAGAGTGAGAATATACCATAATCATAAACCTAATGTAGAGTGAGAAAACCATAATCATAAACTTGACACCCTCCCTCATATTTGTATCCCTTACTAATTTGGCACGTATTTCCATCGTAAGTTTCGATCGATCCCACCTTTGAACAATCTATCTCCCCATCTCATCACTTAATAACTTCACACTACTCGTACACCTCTTTCTTGGCAAGGATTCCTTTTAAGGAATTATCCGCATTCAGAGAAATTGCCACCTCTCATCATCATGTCCAATTTAGTTTGCATGTGTCAGCCTTCTCTCGACATGCTACTCTTCCCCCATGTCATCCTTTCTCTTGTTCGCACCCGCATAACGGGAAAAAAATCATATTGAATTTAGTCACAAAATTTAAATCTAGATATATATTTAACATTATTAAAATAACTCATTTTTTAAAATTAAAAAAATAAATGTTAAAATTTAGTCACCAAAATTTAAATCTAGACGTATATTTAACATTATTAAAATAACTAATTTTTTAAAATTAAAAAAATAAATGTTAAAAATAATGTTCCATTAGTTAAGGAATAAGATACTTTGTGTAATTTTATAATTTTAAAAAGAAAAACCATTTGCGGTAAGAAAATAGTTTACCTACATTTTACAAAAGTATAAATATATAAACTAAAAATATAAATAAATAAACTAAATTTGTTTTTGTGTGGACATGCAGCTCAGTATGGGGGAGATCTTGTAAAGTTACATGTAACATTTGTAATATTATATAACGTTAAAAAACTTAAAATGGGGGAGTTGTTGTAATGTTCCTACCTAACAAAACAATATAAAATAAAATAAAATAAATTATTGCCCAAAAAAATGTCGGTTAAAAAAACAACACAATATGGAGGAGATGTAATGTTCCACTTAACAAAATAATAAAAAATAAAAAATGTATTATCCACAAAAAAAAATGTTGGTGGTGCACATGGTTTTAAAACCATGTGCAAGGCCTCCTAAACAACCCATGGTTTTTTGTACATGGTTTAGGAGGGCCTTGTAAATGGTTTTAAAACCATGTGCAAGGCCACCTAAACAACCCATAAAAATAATATAAAATATTACACGTCGACCATAAATAGTATTAAATATTAATACTAAGTTGATAGTTGAGTGCAATACTTAAGAAGAGGTTTGCACCTCCAAAGATTTGATCCCTCTCCGAGCTTGATAGAGCCTAGAATTTGGATCTATGCTGGTTATTTATCTTCCATGATTTCTCTACATATTAATAAGTGAGTTTTAAGATGCAAAAATTTCCATTGTAGTGAACTATTGGATAGGTTTGCACCTCCAGATAGGTTTCCCTTTCAAATTTAACAGATCTTGGCTTAATGAACCGGATTTCATTCTTTGGGTTTCTAAGAGATGGCCTAAGCTAACTCCTCTGTCTTCTGGGAATGATTTGGACCTCCTTGCCCATAAACTCCGATCACTTAAGAAGGATGTTAAAGGTTGGATCAGGGAAAAAAGATCCATTATGGAGTCAAAGTCTATCAAGTTGGATAAGGATATCGGTTCCTTACTCTCTGGTTCCTCCTCAGGTATTTTCTCTCATGAGGAACAGTTATCTCTAACTCTTCTTAGATCCAAAAAAAGAAACTGTTGGATCATATCCTTCTGACTTGGCAACTTAAAAGTCAAGCTAAGTGGGCTCTGTATGGTGATTCAAACACCAATTTTTTTCATGCAATGACCTCGAGAAGGAGGAATCAAAAGACTATTTGGTCTCTTAATGATGATGAGGGACACAGTATTGAGGATGAGATTGCTCTAAAGGAGTTGGGACAGAGTCATTTTGCCCATATTTTCTGTGATGATAAGCAAACCTGCTTGCTTACACAGCTCAAGGTTGTCATGCTTTACCCCACTATGATCACTCATGAGGAAGCCCCTAGCCTCCTACAACCGGTTACTCTATCTGAGATCAAAGGTGCCTTAAACTCTTTCAAGAAGGATAGGATTCCTGGTCCCGATGGTTGGCCTGTCGAATTCTACTTACACTTCTTTGACTTATTGGGAAATTATTTATTGTTTGTTGTGGATTGTGCTAGGGTTTCGGGCTACATTCCTCACTCTTTGAATTCTACTTTCCTTACCTTGATTCCTAAAAAGGAAAAGCATTTAACCTTTGCTGATTTTAGGCCTATCTCTTTGTGCAATTTGTTGTATAAATTGATTTCTAAGGTTATTGTTGTTCAACTTAAGCCTTTTTTGGATTCCCACATCTCCAAGGAACAATATGGGTTTCTCAAAAACCGTTAGATTGTTGAACCTATTGGCATTGTCCAAGAGACCCTTCACACTATGAAAACAAAGAATACTTGTGCTCTTGTCCTCAAATTGGATTTGGTGAAGGATTTCGATCAAGTGAATTGGTCCTACATTAGACTCATTCTGATACAAATTAGAGTACCTCTCCTGAGTGTCAACTGGATAATGGGATGCCTCACATCAACAAATTTTGCAGTATTAATCAATGGTATTCCCTCCAATTTTTTAAGCCTTTTTTGGATTCCCACATCTCCAAGGAACAGTATGGGTTTCTTAAAAACCGTCAGATTGTTGAACCTATTAGCATTGTCCAGGAGACCCTTCACACTGTGAAAACAAAGAATACTTGTGCTCTTGTCCTCAAATTGGATTTGGTGAAGGCTTTCGATCAAGTGAACTGGTCCTACATTAGAATCATTCTGATATAAATTGGAGTACCTCTCCTGGGTGTCATCTGGATAATGGGATGCCTCACATCAGCAAATTTTGCAGTATTAATCAATTGTATTCCCTCCAATTTATTTAATGCCTCCAGATGAATCAGGAAAGGTTGTCCCTTATCCCCCTTACTTTTCATACTTCTTATTGAAGGGCTCAGTCTCTTGATCTCAGATGCTAGGGATCATGGCCTCATCAGAGGTATTAAAATCTCTTCTTTTCTTGCCCTTATACACCTCCTCTTTGTGGATGATGTGATCTTGCTGGGCACTGGTACCTTGCCTTAGTAAATTGCTTTCGATGTTATCTTAAGTACGTTTTGTAAGGCATCTGGGGTGATCATTAGTGTTGACAAATCCTTCTTTCTCTTCAACAATGTGGATGATGATACCCTCATAGACATTGCTCGGGTTCTGCCTTATAAAATGGAGCCTATCGTATCTGGTTTTAAATATCTTGGCTATTACCTTAAGCCTCTGGGGTATAACGTCAGTGACTGGAATTGGATGATACAGAAATTGGAAAACAGAATCTTCCACTGGTCTCATAAGCTTCTCTCTCTTGGGGGCCGCTTGACCCTCATACAGGCTGTGTTGTCTAGTATCCCGGTATATTGGTTGGGCCTTGCACCCATTCCAGTCTCTATTTTGAATAAGCTCAGAAGTTTAACATTTTCCTTTTTATGGTACTCTTCAGGAAACAAACATAGGTATCATTTGTCCAATTGGAAGCACCTCTCTTAGCCGAAAAAGAATGGAGGCTGGGGCATAAAAAATATACACTGGTTCAGTATTGCATTATGATTAAAGAATTTTTGGATAGCTCTACATAATGATGGATTGTGGCACCATGTTTTAATTAGAAAATACCTGAAGAATACTTCGGTGGTGGATTGGCTCAGAGGTAAAAATTTCAAATTCTGAGGTGGATTGTGGCACCATGTTTTAATTAGCAAATACCTGAAGAATACTTCGGTGGTGGATTGGCTCAGAGGTAAAAATTTCAAATTCTGAGGTGTTTCTATCATCTATAAGGGTTTCTTGCTAACACTTCCTTGGTTGGGAAGAAGCTTAGCCTGGCAAGTGGGTAATGGACATGATGTCTGGGTTGGCACTGACCCCATCATTGGTGCACAAGGTTTGTACTCTCTGCCAAATGGGCTCTGTGACTTCTTGGAGGACCTGGATATTACCACACTCTCTCAAGCTCATAATATCTTACCGGTTTTGCACCATTACTAGTATACGGCCGAGGATTTTTACATTGATGGGGATTGGAAGACTGCATGGGATACTTTTATGAGGGGTCTGGAATGTGGAAAGATTCGACTCCATTCCCAGTCTGATACTCTTGTATGGGCATACAACAAAATTGATGGTTCTGTTCCTGCAAATCTGGTATGTGATAGTATTGTTTAGTCTTCATCTCCCCCGGCTGGCAACAGACTTCTTGCCCTCATCTGGTCTGGTAATTTGCCCAGAAAAAACAGGTGTTTTATTTGGCTGGTATTGATTCAAAACAAGGTACTAACGTGGGACAATATCCAAAAGAGAGGATGGATTGGGCCTAGCATATGTGCACTCTGCTGTGTGGGTGAAGACAGTGTTCAACATCTATTTTGTTCTTGTGTTGTTTGGAAGAATGTTCTTTTTCTTCTCAGTGATCAGTACCATTTCTCACTCTCCTTCCAATCTGATAATCTCTGCACTTTTTTGGAAAAATGGACTGTCAGCTTTTCCAAACATTGGTTTTGCTGCTATCTCCCCTTTCATGCAATGCGGGCTATCTGGAAAGCAAGGAACATCAATATATTTGAAGGGAAAAAGATGCCTATCTTAAGCTTACTCCATCAAATTGTATATTCCTCTCAGATGTATTGTTCTCCCACTATGAAGGAAAAGAAGCCAAGAGCCTTGGGCTCTGGTCCCGTTCTTGTTTACCCCTGTGGATTTTTTGATGGGGCTTCTGCAAGTAATATTGGAGGAGTTGGTTTCTGCTTATTCTTGAACGAGTCACATTCCTTCGAATTTGATTTTGGGGCGGGTAATAGCACCAATACAAAAGCTGAATTGGTAGGGCTTTGGGATCTTTTGCATTCTCCCCAGGTGATGGGGATTCCCACACTTAATATATTTGGCGACTCTTCATTCATCATAAATTGGGCTAAGGGTACTGCTGCCCTTTCCACACCTGATCTCAGTCACTGGTGTAGGGAAACTAGAAAGCTATGTACATGCTTTCTAAAATTGTCTTTCATCCATATCTACCGTGAACACAATCAGCTCGCAGACAGTCTTTCTAAATCTGCTCTTCATTTGGCTCCTAGAGTTGGTAGTTACACTAAAATTTTTGAAGGCCTTTTAGCCTCTCATGACACTTTCAAGCTCTTTTGAGCTAGGTGTTGGGGCTTGTTCTCCTTACTTTTCTTGCACCTTTTTTGTTAGATTCAAAGCGAGCACCTTTAGAATGTAGCTCTGTGCTCTTATGTTCACGATAGATAAGGTTTGAGAGACAAATTTCTCCATTTGTCTCTGATTAAAACTATGTATTTGTTGGATTTGCACATTCAGCTTCCCTCTGCAGCTCTGTTGAGTTGTGACTCGTTCTTGGAATTCAGCAGAATGTACCCACTACTTGCATCACTGTAACCCATATTTTGGGATGGCACTTCAAATGCCCTTTGATTCTATAATGAATATCAAGAACAAGCTTTTTTCCTTTTGAAAAAAAAACGTTTGCACCTCCAGAGATTTGATCTCTCTTGGCCCATAGTAGATATAAAGTTTAGATGGATCTAAGCTCATTAATACTGCTTGTTAGTTTAGATCATTAAAAAAAATATTAAAGTCTTAACTACCAAGTTTTTCTAATTTTTATGTTTTGATATAATGATATAAAATCAAAGTAATTGATGTATTCCCATTTCTTTTCAGTAATAAAGAACAACTTTGTATTAGATACATTTCGAAGGCAACTTAATATTGGTAAATTTTTGGTTAAGCATTAATAAAATATTAATTCTTAATAATGAAAATTGATTTTATAATGATTAAGTTTTTAATTTTAAGTTTATTACATAGGCCATGTTTTTTTTTTAAATATTAAAGTCGTAACTACCAAGTTTTTCTAATTTTTATTTTTTGATATAATAATATAAAATCAAAGTAATTGAAGTATTCCCATTTCTTTTCAGTAATAAAGAACAACTTTGTATTAGATACATTTCAAAGGCAACTTAATATTGGTAGATTTTTGGTTAAGCATTAATAAAATATTAATTCTTAATAATGGAAATTGATTTTATAATGATTCAGTTTTTAAATTTAAGTTTATTACATAGGCCGTGTTTTTTTTTAATAAATAATTTGTTTATGATTTTCCAGGTTTCATAATAACATTTTAAATACATAGTTTAATTTATTTGAGATTTAATAAATATGGTTTTAATTTTAATATGATTTTTAAATTTAAGCTATATTACAAACTATAGATTGAATTTATTAAAACAATTGATATTTTTTTTCTATTAAATAATTTTTAAATTAATATTACAAATTGGAGATTGAATTTATTAAATCAATTAATATTTTTTTTTTATTAAATATTTTTTAAGTTAATATTATTTTATATATATTAAATACATAGTGTAAATACATAATTAAATTTATTTGAGATTTAATAAATATGGTTTTAATTTAAATATGATTTTTAAATGTAAGCTATATTACAAATTGGAGATTGAATTTATTAAATCAATTAATATTTTTTTCTATTAAATAATTTTAAAATTAATATTAATTTAATTTTAAATTAACATTAACATTTCTAAATTTCATCCATAACATATTATAAATAAATTATTTAACTCTTTAAATTAATTAAACAAGTTTCAAAGGAAACACTGGAATAGTCCATAGGATCGTGTCTCTAAGGATGGAGTGTAGTTTCTGAAAACCTTAACCAATTTTTTTTTGTTTGGAGTTAAGCCATTCCGTTCTAGTACCAACCAAGAATAAAAACAATAAAAACTAGGAGTTTTTCCCTAGGTAATTAAGGTTTGTTTTTTATGCAATTTTTAGTTGGGTTGTTGATTTTGAAGATTAGTTTTTGTGATGTTTTAGGAACTATGTCAAAAAAGAAAAAGAGGCTAAGTTTTAAACCCTTCCCATCTGAGCTTTCTTTTAAGTCCTCCTTACTGTTATGGATAATTGGGACAGACTTCTCCTCTTTCTTTGACTAGACTTATGTTATCAGTTGCAGCGTATGTTGTTCTCCCCCCTTGGCAGCTCTTGTGATGTGGACTCGTTCTAGGCATTTAGCAGAAAAGACTCTCTCTATGACCGTGCTTGATTGTAACCCTATGATAGGGATAGCTCATCAGATGCCTTTTGATTCAATATATCTAATAACAAAGTCAGGCTTTTTTCTTCCTGAAAAAAATTCCTTCTTACCGTCATCCCTATCTGATGATTCGCCTTTGTGTACCCAACAAGACACCTGACAAGAGATGTCTTGTAACTGTGCGGTTATGGACAAGTGTTCAATACAGAAAAGTTTGTTCGCCTGTGATTTAGTACTATAGTAAATGCCCCCTCGAAAGAGGGAGGGAGTAAAGAGGATACAGATCATCTAGATTATACTTTACTCAACATGCTCATTCGAGAGCTGGGCGATCACGAACAAAAACCACTTTCGTTTTCAAATCTTTCTTGCTCAGATTTACATGTTCCTTCTTGTGGAAAAGCGAGGGGTGATAGTCATACAATTTTTATTCTCGTGGGGATAGTTTAAAGGGTTTTATCCATGGTAAAGTTCCTACTCACTTAGACACTCCGGTTGATTCCGAGGTGTCAACCATGCTGGCTGATAAAAGAACATAGGAAAAAGTGTGAAGGTTTGTGGTAAGGTTTTGTTAGCGGTTGATGATAGATCAGAGGATAGGAGAGATGTGGGTAACCCTAAAAAAAACTACAATGGTGAAAAAGCTAGAGCGACGAAAATTGAAAGCATGTAAGGTTAAGAAGGATGTCAAGGATTTTTCTCTTGGCTGTGATATTACTTTGAAGAAAGTTGAAGGATTGGTTGAGAGGGCTCTCGTACCTCCATTGGAGTATATCAAGATGAATATACTCGATATGATTTAATGGGTAAAAGTGAAAATTGGAAACATTTTTTAGATTATTTACCTCAAGTTCTTTGGTTACTTATTGGATGGTTATGTTTCATTTTTCTATCCAAAGAGCATGCACATAACATTTTGAAAAATTGTTGGGGTGATAAAAGATGGTTCTTTGATGCTATGGAAAAGATGGTTCTTTGGTGCTATGGAACTGGTAGGTGGACTTTAAATTCATGAATCAAAAGTTTTTTAATAGATATTGGTGGCTCCTTATGTCCCGCTGCCAATCAATTTTCGTCAGAAGATATATTAACTAGGTGAGCTGCTGAAGGCAGCAAGTCCCTGCTTACAACTTGCCCTGTCTATAGCATATAGCATTGTAACAATTCTAGTCCATGCTTTATTGTTGCTGGTGAACAAAATAATCAAAATATACAAAAAAAAAAAAAATTAGATGTCCAAAGTAAGTAAAATAATCAAAATATACAAAAAAGATTAGATTTCCAAAGTAAGTAAATCAACAGAGAAATCAGGAATATGATCTGAAGCTTCTCCTGTTTTCTCTTCTTTAAAATAATTTCAGATCAAGCTAATGTTTTCTTTGCCAAAGGTCCTGGGCTGAAATTTTCTTTGTAAATAAAACAAAGTCTATAGCCATGTCCATTTGTGATAGTACACCACCCCATAACTTTACTACTACACTTTACTGTCCCATCACCAGTGCACTGCCCAAAATAGATTCCTATGAGTTGCATTGAGGAGGTTACTAACTTACTATACCATTAAACTTCCCACCGCATTACTATTAATTTCCCATGATCCAAAATTCCCGTGATGTTGCACTTATAATTAGGAGGATACTGTCCCAGGAATATGTATGCCTCTCTCACCTCGAATATATATATGCAGTTGAGTGAATCTATATTGCGATTGAGTGAATGTCATTCGATGGAAAATGCTTTCCTCGACTGTTTGTATGATTATTTAAATGTTTCATCGATGGGATTCGAATGTGGGACCAACATGGCGACACTTGTCGGCCCGGACGCTACCTTTTTGCTGCGTATGTGTGTTATGGCCATGGATTCGTGGGTCTAGCAGAATGATTCTTTTTTTTATTTTGGATGTTCGCTCTTTGTGGTAGAGGCTGGTTTGACCGAATAAAATCTAAATGACTGCAATGTTCTTCACCTAAAAAAAAAGTGATTTTCTTAAACCAAAATCGTTGGTCATTTTCACACCAAAACAAAACTATATTCCATTACTAAAATGTGGGTCCTTGTAAATGCAAAACTAGGAAATACTCACCCATGAGTTGGCCTCTTTTCCTATGGAGTTTTCTTTCTCAAACGCCTGTCGAAGTGCCGATTCCCAAGCACATATATAAAATTAATGAAGAAGCATACACCATGACACGTATCACCTACTATGCATGCAGTTGCCAAGTGTGGAAAAGATTATGAAAAGCTTGTAGCATAGGCATGAAAAACACTGAGACCCATGAGGTGCCACATCTTAGCTCTATTCGATAAACACGACCAGAAGACAGAACTTCGAGTTATTTAGCTAAGTTTGGCATTTTAACAATTCTTCCATTCATCAGAGTTCTGTTGTATGTACTAGTTCAGTGAATGAAGCCAACATAACTATTTCAACAGGATTTAGATTGAAGGAAGGTTGCCATATTAATCTCAACTTTCTAACAATGATCATGAAGCTCAGATCTCCTTTGACCCATTCCTCTTATGTTTTCAAAGTTCATGTTAGATTTGTTGAAATTGTCCTGCAATTCCAGTTGTACCATGCCCCAACCACCCCAGCAATTC
This sequence comes from Pseudotsuga menziesii, assembly GCA_001517045.1. Classification (NCBI taxonomy): domain Eukaryota; kingdom Viridiplantae; phylum Streptophyta; class Pinopsida; order Pinales; family Pinaceae; genus Pseudotsuga; species Pseudotsuga menziesii. Next base: position 99,698 of record LPNX010907832.1, read on the forward strand.
GAACAATTCCAGCCAGCCATACCATCCAGCAAACCCATCCAACTCGCAAGCAAGCCACACTGGAGTAAGTCTGCTTCACCCGACGTCTATAGTGAGGTCACTCGACATGAGTTTATCCAAAGGGTCTAATAAGGAAAGGCATACGCTTAGCGAGTTAGACAAGGCATCAAGCCTGGAAAGGGGTATTTGGATTATTGCTCATCTAGTATTTGGCTTATTGTAATGGGCTATGATCCAGTTCAAAACTCAGTACAATTCTGCAAAGACCAACAAATCGAAAGGCAGCACGTTATTTAGCACGTAGCCAACTCTCCTCTCGATTGCGACACATAGGGGAAAGGCATCATATTTTGCTACGATATATCTAGGTTCCTATTTGGCGACTTCTTCACAATTCACTGCTGCAGCTCAACAATATTAATAACTTTACATGAGGTTTCATACCTACAAATCTATGTACATTGCCAGTGCTTAATTATTTAGATGTTAAACTACCTAATACAAATAGCATCCAATGACAAATCATTTAGAAATCAAAATGACAAATAACAGATTACAAATAGAAGTCGACTAGGTTTCGAAACATGGATAGAAACTATTGCTTAAGAGGTATAGGGACTCCATGTTTAGCTATTTTAGGATTTTGTTATTACTCTTTATTTTTCTCTTAAACGAGGAGTGAATAAATCATTTTTTCTTTGGTTATCTTGGAATTCATGTTTTGTTTGCATTCGTCTGAATATAGTAATTACTACTTTTCCCATGGTTCATAACCCGTGCTTGATTTTGGGTTCATACTCCTGATTTCCTCAGAATAATTGCACTACATATATTTTGAGTGCTTGTACAAATCCCTAGCTCATAAAAGATCTAGGGCTACTGAGGTAAGGTCCAAAAATCTAATTTTTACTTTTTCTTTACCCCGTAATTCTGTACAGTTTCATATAAATTCTCTTTTATGTTTACAATAGTATGGTAAAAAATAAGCGAAGATGATTGCAGAACTTGACAACAAAACTAGGGTGAATTTGTCATTACTGCACAAAATAATACAACATATAGCTTTCATGCTTTGACTCAGCTGGTGAAACACCACTAAAGTCAGGCTATAATTGGAGCTGCGTCTCGATTTCGATTTGCAATTTGGAACAGGAACAAAGAAACAAAAGAATATTGATTATCTTACAAATTTTTTATTATCTTGAGCAAAGTCTGAGACTCAACTTGAAGGAAATGCAGCTAAAGTGGCGTGAGGGTGGTGATGTTGTGAGACCGACAATGTAATGAAAGCGGTGATGGCGTGAAGAGCATGGGAGTGAAGAATATATAAAGGAGCAAAGGCGGTGGCATATTTTGAAATACCAAAACCAAAAAGATGATAGCAATTAGTTCCATCAATGGAGTGAAACAATTGAGAATTAAAACTTACTTTCCTAGAGATAGACTTCTTTCTTGCTGGGATAATTATATTCGCTCGGGTAAACACCCATGCCTACATCTACTGGGGTGAACAGAGAACTACATCTACTGGGATGAACAAAGAAGTTATCAATGATTCTCCTTTTGAAAGCTCCAGGATGCTTTTGACCTTATTTGTTGGTTGTTTAATTGATAGCTCAATGCCAATTTATCAAGCTCGTCTTCGCTATCCAGTTAGGGGTCGTTATCATTGGACTAAATAGCAACTTGGGGTCTACACTCAATAGCTACGGAAAGTTTAGGTAATATCCCACACTCAGATGATCGACTGAGACCATATATTAATTTTGGTATGGTTGGTAAATGGTTGGTATGCCACCAATCATGGTCAAGGACTGGATATGTACCTGTAATAGCTGCTGCCATCTTTGTTTCTTTCTCTATATGGGATCATCCGCTTACAATTGAGGCTGAAGAGAAAGATATATGGGATCATCCACTTACAATTGACACTGAAGAGATAGATGGAAGAGTAAAGAAAAGACTTAAAGGGGACCTCGACCAGTTTCTTGACGGAGAAAATTTCACACAGCAGTGCACAGTGTAGAGGAAAGGAAGAAATTGACTAGCAGTAGCAGTGTAGAGGAAACGAAGAAAGTGACCAGCAGCAGTGCAGAGGAAACGAAGAAAGTGATGCATCTTCTTTCATGAACTCAGTGAAAGACAGAAGGCAGTAGAAATGGTGGTGGGTGAAGGTGGTGGGGTGGCAGAAGTTGGAATGATCAAGTTGAATCGATTCAAATCCATTCACATCTTATGTTATGAATTAATGCTAGCATTAATCCACTTGCAACAAATTTAGGCATTTGACTTTCTAAAAATCGATCTTTGACATAGTATAGCTACCAATATATTGAAGAACTCATTAATGCGTCATGGGAAGAGACCAAATAAGAGGTCCAAAGAGAATTTTATGGTTGAACGAAACTATGGTAACTTTCGTTAAATGTTTCAAATTGATTTTGGTTTTTGTGCACAGTAATGAAAACAACAACAAGCCGATTTTGTGCACAGTAATGAAAACAATGACAAGTCGATTCATAGTGTCTTTGCAACCATATGGTAACTTTGGTTAAATGTTTCAAAATGATTTTGGTTTTTGTGCACAGTAATGAAAACAACAACAAGTCGATTCATAGTGTCCCTGCAACCAGAAGGCAAGGCAGAGACTAATAATGTTGAGAAATCAAATTGATTTTGGTTTTTGTGCATGGTAATGAAAACAACGACAAGCCGATTCATAGTGTCCCTGCAACCAGAAGGCAAGGCAGAGACTAATAAGGTTGAGAAATCATCTAGGGAAGTATATCTATGTGAACAAAGATATATTAAAAATTTGATAATAAATATTTTTAGTTTTAGTATTTTAAAAATTAAATAATTATAAAATATTTATGTTTATTGATAACATTTTTAAGTTAAAATAAATGAATATATTTTAAACTATTAAAATACCAATTTAAAAAATAAAATTAAAAACATTATTAAAAAAATTATCCTAAAATTCAAACCACCTTTACGTATATACTTTAACTAACAACTTTGACTTGAAAATGCAAATATAGTACACATTAACATCGAATTTTAATCTAAAATTTAAATAATACTAATTCAGACTACCTTAATTCAAACAAGCTTTAGTGGAAATATAGTACATACATTAACAAACAACTTTGACTTGAAAATGCAAAAATAGAGGATACCTTAATATAGAGTTAATTAACTTTGACTTACACAAGAAAATATAATTTACATGGACTAACAAAAATACATTTCATTTGTTTGTACATTGAAAGCACTTATCATCGCATATCTCAATGACATATATGATTGGGTTACAACCAAACATAGGACGTTCTGAATTGAAATAATTGGGGTTTAACTTGTCGCATGTGGGACGTTACCTGTTCAGCATAAAGTTTCTTTCGTTTTCCTTAGGTTGAAAGGTCTGCCTTATATTACTTACCTAAGTTCGTACATTTCTGTTCGTTGAAAACGTATGGCGATTATTGTTTCGTTAACTTAATATCTGAAGTGAAAGCCTATGGAGAAAGTAACGCTTGGCCACGTTTGATTTATCATTCACACCTTCAATTTATTGAGACTTTTTTTCTTCAAAATGTGGTTCACCATTTGTTAAGAGAGCTACTCCACGGAAAATCCTAACACTTGATATTCAAACTAAATCAAGATATGGCCAGCTTATCATTCACACATTTATTACAAAACGCTGCACAAGAACATCATATCACTTACAAGAGTAGAACCTGGGTGGGGAGGGTAACATTCATTCCTACCAACCACCCAAACTACATCCATTTGACAATTCATCAAGACTTTGATTGGTAGTTCGTATTAATCCACATGGTAACTATACGTCACCCGACAATGCTTGCATGCAATGTATCTATCATAATATTAACGCACTTCCATCACGTCTGCATTGTTCCATCTGATGGCATTTATTCATTCCAACCACCACCATAGTGGAGTACGCATTTTTAACATACGCATTAGATTCTAGCTCAGTCGTGTATTTAATTTTTGTACTTTCCTCGATTAACAACAAATGCATATCCCTTTCCACTTATTAGTGGGTTTTCAAGGCTCATTATCGATCAGGGGTTTTGGTTCTTCTATGTGAGAGCTTGGATGGGGCAATCAATACTCTACATGCAGTAGAGTATTTAAGAGACCCTCGTGCGCAGAGTATTTAAGAGACTTCGTGCATGTCGAGGCCGCCGACGCCATGGTGGATGGCAAGTTGAAAACCAATATGCCCAACATGTGATAAAAAAAATTTGGTCACATACATGGGAGATCCACCAACAACATCTCCATGGGCATATGCATAGCATGCCATCGCCTCTAAAAGGTCTCATCCGCGGTTGTGAACCAAATTTGAATTTTGAAACCCCGCGCTCCTATTTCCCCCTCCATGCTTGTTTCAAATTTTTTATTTAACTCCACAACCACGCCCTCATTCTTGTTACCTTATTGGATGCCAATTCACTGGCATTAAGGTTGAACTCGTCCCAGCACTGAACTTCTTGGAACGACATCTACAACTCCATCTTGAGTAACAACTGAAACAGGTGAGCATTGAAAGAACTGGGTAGCGCTTGCTAATTGCAACTATAAATGCCATGCATAAGCTGAACTGCAAAATAAACAAGGGCATTGGTCGACAAGCAAGAAGGAAGGAAGGCTCTGGAATCTCAATGCAACCAAAGTGGTGGATGGTGAAGCAGCCCAAAGATGGGGAAATTTTAGGGTTTGGTGTGGTATCTGCTCTGTTTGTTCCAGCAGCAACTTTGGCACGAATAAACTAGATATCAATGGTTTGTGGTATAGGACGAATCCTGCGACAAGGGTATTAGCCATTTGAGAATCTTATTTCGCAGTTACTTTTGTGCAGCTTCATTGTCATTGAAGGACACTGAAGGACACAGGGCGAATACCTGCTATCATCATCATTACATGCTTTACTTGCAGTTTCTCTTTCAAGTTCTATGCGTTCCATGGCCATCTCGTAAGTTATAGAAATAAAATTCCGCTGAAAAGTCATTATATCCCATTTAGAAGTTCATGTTTGTATTAGATTTTTTTACCTCTCGAAATATCCTAATCTTTTTGGAAGTCATCTATGCACGAAATCGGTGATGCATAGGGACAATAGTGGAAGCATGTAAATCATTTTCCAAGCCCAGCCCTAATTTGTTTCTCTGCGGTGCAAAATCGAATCACCTTAATATAATCGTTAAATATTTTAACAAATTTTGCTGGAAACAACGTGTCGCATAAGCAGTAAATGTAATCGCTTATAATATAACAAACAAACAAAAAAACAGGAAGGTATTGAATGTGATGGTGCTCGGACACTTGAAAAAAAAATCATCTTTATTCATAACCTTTAATCTTCAAAAATATAAATCGATGTGAGGAATTTTCCACTTCTTAGTCGACTCCAAACTCGATCACTTGGTATCTTTTATTTATACACCATGATAGTATGGTCTTTTGCAAAAAATGAGCTATGGATGGATCGTGTTGTTTATGTAATTGTTTTATAAACGTTTGAAATGGCAACTATGGATGGAAGAATACCTTATGAATGATTTTGTAAGATTATGATTTGTAATTTAAAGTTATTTAATATAAACATAGTTTTAATTAATTTTTAAATAATATAATCTTTAAAATATAGCAATAAAAAGATTTAAAATTATAGAATTTATATCCTATAAAAGTACATAAATTTATATATTCCATTTTAATAAGTTTTTAAATGCAAAAAAGAGTTTTTTTTATAAATTTTATTCAAAATAATTATCAATTTTTTATAAATCAAATATATATATAAAATTTTAGAAAAATGAATTTTGAGTATTGAAAAAAAAGAAACATGTTAAACTAACTCAAAGAGATACATGCCAATATTATATAAGCACGTGAGAGAGACGTATGTCGATATGGACACCAAATTGATTTCAAATGATTTTAAATGTATAAGGACCTAACAACATTGCTTATCCAATATATGTTTTAAAATTTCACAACTATTCTTTATGTCAATAGTTTAAAAATTCTAAGATTTGAGTCGAAATCTAGGTTGATTTTTCCACCACCATTTTGATCAAATCTAGTTGGAATTTTTAAAAATCCAACTTACACTTGTTAAGTTTTGGAATTTTGGGTGTGTCATGGGTTTTTGATATGGTGAGTCTTATGACAACTCAGTGGACTCTCTCGTCACTTTAGAACAAATCTCCAACACATATGCGCATTTTTCCATCTGTATATGCGGATTTACGGAAGGTAGAAATGCGCATATACGAAAGCTATCTTTCGTATATGCACATTTTTGCCTTATGTAAATGCGCATATACAGAAGGAAAAATGTGCATATACGAAATCTCTCTTCTATATATGCGCATTTTTGCTTTCTGTAAATGCGCATATACAGAAGGAGGAAATGCGCATATACGGAAGAGAGATTTCGTATATGTGCATTTCTACTATTCGTAAATGTGCATATACACAAGAAAAAATGCGCATTTACAAAAGGAAAAATGCGCATATACTGAAGCTCTTTTCCGTATATGTGCATTCTTCCTTCCGTATATGTGCATATAATTTATGGCTTTTGTATATGCACATTTTTTCTTCTGTATTTTGCCTTCTGTATATGCGCATATAATTTCTTCCTTCTGTATATGTGCATATACGAAAGAGAGATTCTGTATATGCACATTTCTCCCTCCGTAAATGCACATTTATAGAAGACAAAAATGTGCATATACAGAAGCTCTCTTCCGTATATGCGCATTTTTCCTTCTGTAAATGCACATTTACAGAGGGCAGAAATGTGCATATACGGAAGCTGTCTTCCATATATCCGCATTTTTCCTTCCGTAAATGTGCGTTTTTCCTTTTGTATATGCGTATTTTTGCAAGACTTTTCCTTCAAGACTTCACACTCTTCCATGTCTACTACTTTCTCTCTCTCTCACACACACACATCGTATGTTTCTCTCCCCTTCCACTAACCACCTCCTCATCAAATCTCTCTCTCTCCCTCCCTCCCTTTCTCTTTCTTCTTATCTTCGGGGCATCCAAATCTTCATAGTAGATATTGGTCAGCTCCTGCATCTTTTCCTTCAAGACTTCACACTCTTTCACATTTGTATGTACCAGTATATACACTAGTGAATATATCGGTATATACACTAGCCTATATACAGGTATATATGCTAGTGTATATTATACCAGTATATGTACTACTAATATATACCCTAGTCTAGGGTATATATTAGTAGTACATATACTGGTATAATATACACTAGCATATATACCTGTATATATGCTAGTGTGTATACCAATATATACGCTAGTGTATATTACTCGTATATACACTAGTGTATATTGCCAGTACATTATACCTTAGTCTACACTACTAGTGCTAAAATATACCAGTATATACACTAGTGTATATTACTTGTATATACACTAATATACACTACTAATGCTAAAATATACATTAGTGTATATTCTAGTTTATACACTAGTGTATATTATAGCTAGTATATTCTAGTGTATATACTAGAATATACGCTAGTATATATTCTCTAGTGTATATTTTATATAGTGTATATTCTAGTATATTCTAGTATATACACTAATGTATATACTAGCTAGAATATACAATAATGTATATACTAAAATATACATCAGCGTATACCTAGATATATATATATATACACTATGATATATTTTTAGTATCTACATTATAATATACTGTAACATACATGTATATACAACTATAATAATTAATGTATTGTAGTGAATATTATAGTATACAGTGTATATATATTCTAGCACTAGTGTATATACTAGTGTTAGAATATACACTAGTGTATATATGCTAGCACTAGTGTATATTCTAGTATAGACACTGGTGTATATACTAGCTAGTATATACACTATATACACTAGAATATACACCAGTGTATATACTAGAAATTCTAGTAGTGAATATATTGTAGTGTATATTCTAGTGTCACTAGAATATACACTACAATATATTCACTAGTGTATATTCTAGTATATACACTAGTGTATATAATAAAATATACATCAGCGTATGTATCTAGATATATACACCAAGGTATATTTTAGTATCTCCATTATAATATACTGTAATATATATCGATATATACCACAACATTAATGTATTGTTTAAAATCCAAGCACAAGTGGAGAAATGTTTAATAAATTTTGAGCATTTTCAACACCAATTGAAATAATTATACAGGCCTTTTGCACTATACAAAAGGCAGAAATATGCCCATTTTGGCCTTCCGTAAATACACATTTAAGGAAGGGAAAATGCGCATATACGAAAGCTCTCTTCCATATATGTGCATTTTGCCTTCCGTATATGTGCATATACGAGTATATACACATTTTTTCTTTCGTATATGTTGTAATGCCTTGGTTTTGACCCCGGTTACATTAAAAAGGTACATGATGTATATATTGTAATTAATCGTGGTGTGGAGCTAAAGGAAAAATCCCCACCATCGATTTAGTCATGTCTGTTTCGGCAATAGGGATCGTTGTCGATGGTATATCGTGCTATCCGACACATTATAGATTTGGTATCATGTAAATATGCACATCAATTAAAATAAACCTACAGCCAGCTACGACGGTGCAACGTTGAATGAAAATGGCATGATTCCTAAGGTTAAGGGGGGGTTGTCTAAACCATGGGAGCCATTGGGGGTTGCCATGTGTCGACCACCCACTAAAATTCTGTTGTTCAATTAGTAGGAAGCAGTTATGGATGGGGAGTGGTGGGTGGCAGGACTACCAGTCTTTGCCCCACGTACACTCAACTAGCAAGCTCACTCTTTCTCACGTGGAGGGCAGGGGGACGGTCACCACTCTCTCCACCCTACCATGCTCCCACTTCCTCATGGTTTTTGTCTTGACCATCTCACGCATGCAGGGGTTGGTTGGTTCTCCCTTCTCTCGCCGATTACTAGTATCCATGGTTTTTCACGGTGAGAGGGGGCTATGTTCTTTCCCTGGCCTATGAAGAGGATCGATTTCACCTTTGTGTTATCGGACTGTGTGCATGTGTGATACCCTCACGGATTTGTGGTTTACGTACCTGTTTTTCTCCTTCCCAGGATTGAGAATTAGACTTCTCCTCCATTGTCGACTGTGTAGGGTGCCATGGCTTCATTATTGAGAACGGGTTATTGTTTCTCCATGTTGGTTGACTGTGTCTACCCTTACGTTTATGGGGGTCTACGTATATGTACACATTTCTACCTTCCATATATGCACATATAAAGAAGGTAGAAATGTTCATATACAGATATACGGAAGAGAGATTCCGTATATACACATTTTTCCTTCTGTATATGCGCATTTATGGAAGCTCTCTTCCATAAATGCATATTTCTACCTTCTGTAAATACGCATATACAGATGACAAAATGCGCATATGTGGAATCTCTCTTTCATATATATAGATTTGTGCCTTCATATATGCGCATTTATACCTTTCGTGAATGCGCATATATAGAAGGAAAAATGAGTATATACGGAAGACAGAAATGCGCAGATATGGAATAGAGGTTCCGTATATGCACATTTTGCCTTCCATAAATGTGTATTTACGGAAAGAAAAATGTGCATATACAGAAGCTCTCTTCCATATATTTAGCCACAGACTTTGTTTGGATAGAACCAAGTATGACATCGAATGGTGGTTTCATCGAAGGTCTTGAAGTGTCTGAGGTAGGATAAGGAGCATTCAAAATCAAATTGTACAAAGTGTCTGAATGGGAATAAACCAAGTCTAGGTACTGATCATGGCTAATGGCTTGCTCTTCGGTAATAACATCTCCCATGGAAACATCTTTGGCAATGGGTGGAAGTAATGACTTAGTAAACTAATCAACAAGTAATTGATCGAGAATGAGAGCCTTAATCAATCTACGTCATTATCTCCACTCATTTATATGATCACATGTATGGGTGGAAGTGGTCTGACGAAGCGAGGTCAAAATATATATACATGTTTCATATCTAATCGGTAATTGAAAGTGTGTCAAAAATGACATTGCTAGAGTGTTGAAATTCCAAAAGGAATGTTGAGGTGGGAAAATTTAATGGAGCTGTGAACAACAAGTATGCAGTGTATTTTGGGGTATTTCTTGTTTTTGGGGTAGCGGGGTCCATCAAAAGTATGCAGTGTGGGTACGCGTTGGATGCGGAATCAAATTCCGCATCCAACAAGCTCTCTCGGTCGAAATTTGAGTAAAAACACAATGAGATATGTCGAAAATACGAACAAAAAAAGTAGTTTTTTTTAATGACAAATATGTCAATTCAACCATTATGGTTGACTTATTTTATTGAAATTCTATTGGTTCTTGAATTCCAACTCACAAAAACTTATTTTGGAACGTTTTCTTATAAGGCCCATTTTAGACCCCAAATTTCCTCTAATGACATTTGGTGGTTGAATCTCAAACAAATTCAATGGAACAATGAGCATCGTTGGTGGAACCATGAGCTCTATTTATGAAACCATGAGCGTTGTTGGTGGAACCATGAGCTTTGTTTATGGAACGATGAACATTTTTTATGGATCCATGATGAATTTTTATGGAACCATGGACAATTTTGATGGATCTGTGATCAATATGAGTGGAACCATGTATAATGCATAGAAAACCATGATGTTGCACCTCAAATTGTCACACCATGTACCATTGAAGGTCTTCGTGTAATATTGGCCTAAGAAACATGATTTTAGTTGCATATTGGGGTGATAGGACACTTCATAATGTGACCCTCCCATCCCTTGGTCAACATTGGAAGCTTCCATGACATGTGGAGCTCAAAATCTACTCCAAAAAACCCTTGAATTAACCTACTAGAAATATTTCTGCACCTTCCTAGTGTACCTAGGAGTGAAATTTTGCTCCCTTTATGGCTAATAGGGAGCGAAAATATCTAATTATTGCTCCATGCATATTTATAAGGGAGGGAAAATCCATGTTTATGTTAGGATTATTAATCCTCCCTTGACCTACTGTCTATTATATTATCATTTTCCTAACTTGGGAAACCCTAATTTATTAAATTGGGTCCACTAGTACCATTGGGTCCACTTGGCCTAATGGAGTCACCTAGTTCAGCTACTGGAGTGTGGGGAACACTGCTAGAGGTTATCTACCACTTACTGCATGTGCATGCATCAGTTAGGGCACCTCCTAGCTCAATCCCTATATTTTAGGAAGCACTGGGAGTCCCGACACCAACCTACTTCAGTTAGTTGGTGTTAGTGCCAGTTAGTCTAATATATTTAAAATCAGTTACAATCAGATAGCTCACCACGAGTTAGCTAGCATAACCATTGCATGGCTAATGCATGGTTGCATGGGGAGGAGCTTTTTTCCTACCTACCACATTCAGTTGCACTGAGTTAACTAGCTGTCACTGGTTGTTGGAGTTATTGATCACCAGGGAGTTGTCTATTTGGACTTCGATATTGATTGGGAGACCTTGAGGTAGCATTCAGTTAAATATAGTCAGATCCATGTAGCTATATTCGAATCATGCCTAATTGATTCAAATTATTCCCTTTGTAATACCATTGTAACACTGGATTAATTATTATGAATGATACTGTAAATTCCTGAGAAATACTTGTCTATTTCCCATGAGGATTGTTTTGTTTAGTTTGTGTCTTAATTCTCTATCTTTCTGCTGCAAACATTATTACAACTTTATACTTGAAGATCACATGGCATTCAAATTCTAATAGTTTAGCCTTATCCCTAGGTTTTTGGATCTTGATCCCTCGAGAGGTTTTGGTGGGATTAGTCCTCCTTCAGATCCTACCACCTATTCCATCATTTGTAAGGTGAATATCCTTGATCCAAGCTATCCTCCCTTATATCCAAAACCCTCTCTAAGTGGTTGGCCTCCCAAATACTACTTAACAAGGGCCATCCATGAGCTACGGGGGAGAGTTTGGAGTACATCAAACCTTTGATCTTGTAACTCTTTGAGGTTGGAAATAATTGGAGAGGTGGAGATTATCATCCTAAGAGTATTGAAAGGAATATGAAAGAGACCTTGGAGGCTAGTCATGCTAGAAAAAAGTTAGGTATAATCCATTTTGATGTGCATGTCTTCATGGATTTCTCATTAATCTAACTTGGGCTATTCCTTCCATACCTTATTTTCATGTAATGTATGTTTTCTTTGGGACATCAAAAGTTAAATAGATATGGTTTATGCTTTAACATGTTCTGATAAAGGTAGTTTGCATAGACATTTGAGAATCTGCATTAAGCTTAATATCTTTGGAAGATCAAAGTTAAAGGCTCGAGTAACAAAGGAAATCTTCTGAAGAATGTAAGACATATAATTTCTTCCCTATTCCTCTTTCCATTTTTTGCATAAGAAATTAGATATGGGAGGCTATATCAACCATTTGTTATCTTTTTATCTTGGATAGACAATTAGGGAACTTTTCAATCCCATGAGAAATTTTAACTATCCATAAGATGAATTCTCCAATACGCATGCACACTTAAGGAACCTTGAACAATGTATATTACTAGTACATATACTGGTATAATATACACTAGCATATATACCTGTATATATGCTAGTGTATATACCAGTATATTCACTAGTGTATATATTGGTACATACAAATGTGAAAGAGTGTGAAGTCTTGAAGGAAAAGATGAAGGAGCTGACAAATATCTACTATGAAGATTTGGATGCCCCGAAGACAAGAAGAAAGAGAGAGGGAGGGAGAGAGAGAGAGAGATTGGATGAGGAGGTGGTTAGTGGAAGGGGAGAGAAACATACGATGTGTGTGTGTGAGAGAGAGAGAGAGAGAGAGTAGTAGACATGGAAGAGTGTAAATTCTTGGAGGAAAAGTCTTGCAAAAATGCGCATATACAGAAGGAAAAATGCGCATTTACGGAAGGAAAAATGCGCATATACAGAAGAGAGCTTCCATATATGTGTATTTTTGTCTTCTATAAATGTGCATTTATGGAAGACAAAATGTGCATATACAGAATTTCTCTTTTGTATATGCGCATATATAGAAGGAAAAATACAAAAGGAAAAATGCTATAGAAGGCATACATTATATGCACATATACAGAAAGAAGAATGCACATATATGGAAAAAAGATTCAGTATATGCGCATTTTTCATTTTTTAAATGTGCATTTTCCTTGTGTATATGCGTATTTACGAATGGTAGAAATGCGCATTTACAAAATCACTCTTTCGTATATGCGCATTTCTGCCTTCCATATATGCGCATTTTTCTTTCTATATATGCACATTTATGGAAGGCAGAAATGCGCATATACAGAATAGAGCTTCCGTATCTACGCATTTTTCCTTCTATATATGCGCATTTATAGAAGGAAAAATGTGCATATACGAAAGAGATCTTTCGTATATGCGCATTTCTTCCTTCCGTAAATCTGCATATATAGATGGAAAAATGCACATATGTGTTGGGGATTTGTTCTAAAGTGACGAGAGAGTCCATTGAGTTGTCTTAAGACTCACCATATCAAAAACCCATGACACACTCAAAATTTCAAAACTTAACAAGTGTAACTTGGATTTTTTAAAATTCCAACTAGATTTGATCAAAATGGTGGTGGAAAAATAAAATTATTCCGACTCAAATCTTAGAATTTTTAAACTATTGGCATAAAGAATAGTTGTGAAATTTTAAAACATATATTTGATAAGCAATGTTGTTGGGTCCTTATACATTTGAAATCAATTTGGTGTCCATATTGACATACATCTCTCTCATGTGCTTATATAATATTGGCATGTATCTCTTTGAGTTAGTTTAAGATGTTTCATTTTTTTTCAATACTCAAAATTCATTTTTCTAAAATTTTATATATATTTGATTTATAAAAAAATTGATAATTATTTTGAATAAAATTTATAGAAAAAAATCTTTTTTGCATTTAAAAACTTATTAAAATGGAATATATAAATTTATGTACTTTTATAGGATATAAATTCAATGATTTTTAATCTTTTTATTGTTATATTTTAGAGATTATATTATTTAAAAATTAATTAAAACTAAGTTTATATTAAATAACTTTAAATTACAAATCATAATCTTACAAAATCATTCATAAGGTATTATTCCTCCCTTAGTTGCCATTTCAAATGTTTATAAAACGATTACATGAACAACACGATCCATCCATAGCTCATTTTTTACAAAAGACAATATTATCATGGTGTATAAATAAAAGATACCAAGTGATCGAGTTTGGAGTCGACTAAGAAGTGGAAAATTCCTTACATCGATTTATATTTTTGAAGATAAAAGGTTAGGAATAAAGATGATTTTTTTTTAAGTGTTCGATCACCATCACGTTCAATACCTTCAAATTTTTTTGTTTGTTATATTATAAGCGATTACATTCACTGCTTATGCAGCACATTGTTTCCAGCAAAATTTGTTAAAATATTTAACGATTATATTAAGGTGATTCAATTTTGCACTGCAGAGAAACAAATTAGGGTTGGGCTTGGAAAATGATCTACATGCTTCTACTATTGTCCCTATGCATCACTGATTTCGTGCATAGATGACTTCCAAAAAGATTAGGATATTTTGAGAGGTAAAAAAATCCAATACAAACATGAACTTCTAAATGGGATATAATGACTTTTCAACAGAATTTTATTTCTATAACTTACGAGATGGCCATGGAACTCATAGAACTTGAAAGAGAAACTGCAAGTAAAGCATGTAATGATGATGGTAGTAGGTATTCACCCTGTGTCCTTCATTGTCCTTCAATGACAATGAAGCTGCACAAAAGTAACTGCGAAATAAGATTATCAAATGCCTAATACCCTTGTCGCAGGATTCGTCCTATACCACAAAGCATTGATATCTAGTTTATTAGTGCCAAAGTTGCTGCTGGAACAAACAGAGCAGATGCCACACCAAACCCTAAAATTTCCCCATCTTTGGGTCGCTTCACAGTCCACAACTTTGCTTGCATTGAGATTCCAGAGCCTTCCTTCCTTCTTGTTTGTTGGCCAATGCCCTTATTTCTTTTGCAGTTCAGCTTATGCATGGCATTTATAGTTGCAATTAGCAAGCACTACCGAGTTCTTTCAATGCTCACATGTTTCAGTTGTTACTCAAGATGGATTTTTAGATGTCGTTCCAAGAAGTTCAGTGCTGGGACGAGTTCAACCTTAATGCCAGTAAATTGGCATCCAATAAGGTAACAGGAATGAGGGTGTGGTTGTGGAGTTGAATAAAAAATTCGAAACAAGCACAGAGGGGGAAATAGGAGCGAGGTTTCAAAATTCAAATTTGGTTCACAACCGGCAGACGAGACCTTTTAGAGGCGATGGCATGCTATGCATATGCCCATGGAGATGTTGTTGGTGGATCGCCCATATATGTGACTGGAAATTTTTTATCACACATTATGCATATTGGTTGCCAACTTGCCATCCACCATGGCACCGGCGGCCTCGACATGCACGAAGTCTCTTAAATACTCTGCGCATGAAGGTCTCTTAAATACTCTGCTGCATGTAAAGTATTGCTTGCTGGCTCTTATGGCTTTAACTTGTGATAATTAGTCGACAGTCAGGTTGTATACCTGTTAAAACTTTTCAAGGGTGTAATGTAAATGTGTGGCATTGGTTTTTCTCCATAAGAGTTCGATTTTCCCTTCTACATTATGTCCCAGCATTTGACTATTGGTGATCATAGTTACAATTTTAAAGTTGTGTTCTTCTTCTATGCGTGGATGTGGATTCGATGGAAGGAAGTGTCACATACCCCAATTTTGTAAAATTATGTAATTTGTTTTATTATTTTCTGAAACATTATGTTAAAATTAATCCTAAGTAGGGATTGATGAATCAACAGAGTCAATAGTTATGGAGTGTAATTGAGAATATTTTATTAATAATAAATAAATTATGGAGACAACAGCATGGGAGAGCTGTTAAAAGAGGTTACTGG
>LPNX010907886.1:9610-103924 GCA_001517045.1 Pseudotsuga menziesii
CATCTGCTAATGATTATTGAAAACTTTGCTTCATACCTTTACTCTAAACATACTCACTAATAATGTATGTTGTTAACATACTTAATGACATGTACATGGTTTGAGAAATGCAATTTATTTTAGCTAGTATAGCACTATATGCTGGTAATTGTCAATTACATGAATACATGCTGTGAAAGGTGAATGATTACTGTTGTACTATACTGTAGGTTTTATATCAGACTTGTTAATGCTGTAAGATAATTGGTTTGTGGTATGTTTACATATGATTCAGTCCTAAATGCCCTTTTACTTCTCATTATTACACTTGTAAGATAACTTGGGTCTTATTGGTGCAGGTCTGCTCTAGATGTATTTTTCGATTTTTTGGTGTACGTGGAGACCTGTACTCATCTTGTGTGCTATCAGTTGCATCTCTATGTTCTTGGCTGAAATCTTCAGTCAATTTCGTGGAACTACCAAAATTCGAGGAGAATATTGGTTCAATGAAAGTTAAAGACAGTTGTCATTCTACTGAAGAAAAGAAAGGCAGAGAGGAGACATGCATAGTGTGTTTGGGGGTTTGCAAATGTTATCTGTCAATCAGATTCAAGAATTGACAACATCCAAGGGTACAGTCAATAACATGTTTGAGGCTGCAGTTGCTATATTGGAGAAGCTTCAACGTGAAGGTCATCAATTCAATAGTTTTTGTCTTGAAGTTTCCATTCCACCAGTGCTTCTTATACGAGACCATGCTCTTTGGTAATCTTCTTGTCCATGCAATTTTATTTCAGTTTTGAATACCAATACTTGTGCTACAGGTTGACCATTTTCCTCAATCATTATTGATAGCATGTGACCTCTAGAAAAACATAGCAACTAATGACCTTATATAGACAGGGTATTCATAAGGCTCTATCCACTGATGTGTTTGTTATTTCCCTGCTTAAGTTGGAGCTAATAGCAACTGCAAACATAAACCTTACATAGACATATATTGTGATTTTTTTTGGGTTATCAATGGCCTCTGCAAACATAAATCTTGAATGGATAGATGTGTTTTATTCTGGATCATTGTATATGCTATTTTTATTGATTCTGTTATTATTCCATCATTGAGGAAGTTTGAGACTGGATTTGAAAGAGGTGGGCAGACAAGAGAGCATGCTATGCTGGTCAAAACATTAGGAATTAGTAAATTATTTGTTGTGGTTAATAAAATGGATGATCCTTCAGTTGAGTGGGCCAAGGACAAGTTAGTGGATAGGTTATCTTTTTTTGTTTTGTTTTATTTATAAGAGATTATATGTTTTCAATTCTCTTTTTGTTATTTCTGGGAGAAGATTAATCTCCTTTTTTGCTGCTTACAGGTTTGATGAAGTTGAGAAGAAGATAAGCCCCTTTTTGAAGTCTTGTGGCTACAATTTAAAGAAAGGTCATGCTATTGATAGATATTCCATTTTGCTTACGTTTATTTTGAGCTACCAAGAGAACGGTTTTGGCACTTTTATATCTGTCTTTCAATTGATACACATTTCCCAGGGTTTATGTTTGTATATGCTGTCTGATCTGTGTAGATAGCTATTTTTACATCGTAAGGTGCATTCTCAAGTATAAAGCGGTCATTTATTTTTCACATTTTTTGGACTTAGCAAGGTGGTTGCAAGTTACTATATGTAACCGGAGCAATTTGATTTTATAAATCTGAAATGCATTTCATTGTCTAGATGTGCAGTTTCTTCCAATTTCGGCCCTTCATGGTACTAACATGAAAGACAAGGTCCCAAAAAATGTCTGTGGATGGTGGAATGGTCCTTACCTTTTTGAAGCTTTGGATGCTGTTGAATTACCCCCATTAGGGCTTGAACATAGCATGACAGCCCTCTGCTAGGGTTAGAGAAAAATTCAACACCTTCTGTGGGCTTGGAATTGGCCTTGACACTCTCTTATAAAACCTTGACAGCCTCTGTGGGGTTGAAACACACCTTGGCAGCCTCTGAACATTCCTCAACAACCTTCATGGAGTTGGAACAGATCTCGACAGCCTTCATGGAAGAGACAGGGAGCTTGAAGGAAGGATGTTGACCCAAAAACTTAGTGCTGAGATGATGGAGACAGGTCGCAGCTGCGAAAGATGCCTTGAACAAAGATGAAGATGAATAATGTTATGTTTTATCACTTGAGAGTGCTCCTTATTTATACTTTATTTTTTATCAATCCAAGGGGTCACTTTCATAAGTCAAGGAGTCAACAAGTAATATAAGATACATTAGTTGGGGCTCTTTTAGTTTCAATGTGGGATTTTAACCCACCCTTCTTGGGTAAGTCACTTTTTGATGACCATGAACATTAAACCCTTCTCAGATGAGGGTAAATAGACAGAGAGACCAAGTACTTATCTTTTCAGTTGAAGTAAAATACTGTAGAATCTTCCTTCATCATGACTGTAATAAGTCCTGACTACCATCATTAACCTATGATTGCTGATAAACTCTAACTGCTTATAACCTTTGACTGTTGTAAGAGAAATAGAGATGAACTCTCTAGATCCTGAATGCAGCCCACTGTTTACCTTCAAATGATGACGTTAGACTTGTTGTAGGTGATGGCAACCCTAATTTTAATGATGTTAGCCCTTTAGAAAGGAACCAATAACCTCAATTCTTATCAAAATTGTACTTCTGGTTTTAGCTAATTTAGGGCTTTAACAAATCGTTGACATCCCTGCTCGATAATAAATTTTCTCTTGATTGTTTTTTCCCCTAGGGGGTTTTTCGAGGGTCTGCTTGACCAAAATTACTGTCAGATTTTTATAACTGTTTGCTGTTTTTACCTTGTTTTTTGTTGCTAGAAATGCTTAATCAACAATATATCAGTCTACAGTACATTTCTATTTAATGCTTGAGAAAAGTACTTGGGTTTTGATTACTGTTGAAGTATATGTAGTATTTTGCAATAATGTTTATTGTCAAAGAATTTCTACCTTATCTCTTGTATTAATTTTTTGGTTATGCTTTCAGAGTGCAGGTCGTTTGATGAGGGCGCTTTTTGAGATTGTCCTAAAAAGAGGATGGGATCAGTTAGCCGAAAGAGCTCTTAATATGTGCAGAATGGTTAATAGGCACATGTGGAGTGTTCAAACTCCTCTTCGTCAATTCAAAGGCATCCCAAATGATATTTTGACCAAAATTGAAAAGAAATATTTAGCTTGGGATCGATACTATGATCTCTCTGCTCAAGATATTGGGGAGCTCATTCATTTTCCAAAGATGGGTAAAAGCATTCATAAATTTGTCCATCAGTTTCCAAAGTTGGATCTTTCTGCTCATGTCCAACCAATAACACGAACTGTATTGAAAGTAGAACTAACTATCACTCCAGATTTTCAGTGGGATGAAAAGATTCATGGATATGTGGAACCTTTTTGGATAATAGTAGAATACAATGATGGTGAATATATACTCCATCATGAATATTTTATGTTAAAAATGCAGTTTGTTGAAGATGACCATCATTTGAGCTTCATTGTCCCCATCCATGAACCTCTTCCTCCCCAGTACTTTATTCGTGTTGTATCTGATAAGTGGTTAGGGTCACAGACAATATTGCCAGCTTCATTTAGACATCTTATTTTGCCAGAGAAATACCCACCTCCAACTGAGTTGCTAGACTTGCAGCCACTTCCTGTGTCTGCGTTAAGAAATCCCTCATATGAAGCACTTTATCAACAGTTTAGACACTTCAATCCTATTCAAACTCAGGTATTTACTGTGCTTTATAACTCAGATGATAATGTTTTAGTTGCAGCACCTACTGGTAGCGGTAAGACTATCTGTGCTGAGTTTGCTTTACTACGATTGCATCAAAAAGGCACAGATAGTGTATTTCAATGTGTCTATATTGCTCCTATAGAAGCTCTTGCCAAAGAGCGATATCGGGATTGGGAGCAGAAATTTGGCAAAGGATTGGAACTGAAAGTAGTTGAGCTGACAGGTGAATCTGCAACTGATTTGAAGCTCCTTGAAAAGGGCCAGATAATAATAAGCACACCAAAGAAATGGGATGCTTTATCTCGGAGATGGAAACAGCGCAAACTGGTTCAGCAAGTCAGCCTTTTCATTGTGGATGAACTTCATTTAATTCGAGGAGAGGGTGGTCCAATCCTGGAGGTAATTGTATCTAGAATGAGGTATATTTCAAACCAAATTGAAAATCGTATCCGTATTATTGCGCTTTCCACTTCACTTGCAAATGCTAAAGATCTTGGAGAGTGGATTGGTGCTACTGCACATGGGCTTTTCAATTTTCCACCTGGTGTGCGTACTGTACCAATTGAGATCCACATTCAAGGGATTGATATAGCCAACTTCAAGGCTCGAATGCAGGCAATGACCAAGCCAACTTACACATCAATAGTTCAACATGGATTGGTGCTACTGCACATGGGCTTTTCAATTTTCCACCTGGTGTGCGTCCTGTACCAATTGAGATCCACATTCAAGGGATTGATATAGCCAACTTCGAGGCTTGAATGCAGGCAATGACCAAGCCAACTTACACATTGATGCCAGGGCTCACCTTATTGATAAATGTTTAAAAAAAAAAAAAAACGCCTACAGACGTCGCTTAACCGACGCTTCTGTAGGCGATTTTATTTTTTAAAAACATTCATAAACGTCGCTTAACCGACGCTCAATATTCCTATCTGTCGCTTAATCAACGTTTCTAAATGTCGCTTTTCCGACAGTTATAGTTTCTATCCATCGCTTAATCGACGTTGCTAAATGTCTCTTTTCTGACAGTTATAGTTCATATCCGTCGCATAACCGATGGAACATCCTGTCGCTTATACGACAGCCACAGTTGATATCTGTCACTTATCCGATGGAAATTCTGTCGCTTTACCGATGGAATGAAGAGTTATTTTATTAAAAAATTTCAGTACTGTCGAAGAAATTCTGTCGCTTAACCGACACTGTAAATTTAACTGACGATTGCTTAGGTGTCGCTTAAGCGACGGTTACCTAGGTGTCGGATCACCGACGAAAAGTTTCCGACGGTTAAAAAAAAATCAAAGTGTCGTTCATGCGACAGGGAAGTGTTGAAAATCCGACATGATAGCTGTCGGATTTTTGGTCAAAATGTAGTAGTGATAAGATTCCCGTGAGTGACAGGGTTCGTGGGATTTCAATACGGTTGTAACAAAGGCTAGGGACCAATATGAAAAAAGCTTTTCTCGTTGAACCACTGTCCGTGGGATTGGGAAAGAAGGCTAGGACTTAGTAGTGGTATTAGGATCCGGCCGCTGATCTGAGCGACGAGTCGAGGCTTGGAGTCCTCTACAGCTTATTGGTAGTGCAGCCTCAAGGCATTTCGGGTATATAAGGTAACATTGTCTTTTCTTCAGTATTTGGTTATTCTCTTTATATATATTCTCTCGCACATTCGTGCTTAATCCCGTATGGCAGGTTTGGTTTTAGATTGGTCATCATGTGGAGTCCATCCAAAGATTGACTATGACAGCTGCAGCGTATAATTGGTTCCATATTAGGGGGGTATGGAGTTTTTTAACTAAGGACAAAAAGGGGGGGGTGAACAAAGCTATATACCTATCATAGTAATAGGATTAGTGTGTCGGGGCCAAAAACTCTCATGTACTGGGTATTATATCTATGGCTTGATGGGATTGAAATGTACATTGATCCCTTAATCTCTTGTAGCCAAATGGTCTTCAGGGTTTCTGTATCTACCTAAAACCACTGAGTTTATTAGCTATTTTCCACATTATCATAAAGGTACTGGATCGATGATCCAAGTGTCAATGACATGATTGAGCAATGGCTTTAATAATACTAATGAACCTTATCCTCTTGCAGCTGACCATAATAGCTAATGAATGTACTTATGGCCATGTTGTATCTCTTGAAGTATATCTCCAATTAAACTTACTCAATTATTATCATAGTTGCACAGGGACAAGTGAAACTTAATAGAATGATATTAATCGCATTAACCACTTGTAGGTGATTACTACATCTCTGCTTCTAGCTGATTGTAGTTTCAGCCTCCTCTTAAGTGGATTGACTCACTATTATGGAGAGAAATTCCTATGGCTTGGGGTACCACAACAGACAGCTTGACTCTATAAATCAATCCTTTCCTATATGCAAGAGAAACCAAATATCTAACACTAAAGGATCTCAATTCGTACCTTATTCTGAACGGTTGATGTAGATCCCCATTCATATTTCCAAATCCAACTTGAATTGTTAAATTGCTTCATCAACATTCAATAAACAAGACAAGCATGCTATATATAATCGTGTTAGACCTACTCTAGCATATATAATCAATAACATATAAGCATTTGAAATCATCCATGGATCAAATGTTCATTCAAATACACATTATTGGACACGAAAAGATATTTCTATTAATATAAAATCAGAGATTACAATGAATACAACCTCTGTTGGCACATCTATGAATCAGAGAAACTGAGTCCCCCACTTGGGCCTTGTTGATGTATATGTAACTTCGGAATGTGTTCTTCTATGTATATTATGTATTGTAACCCGATGTTTATTCCGAGATGTTTCTATTATGTATTTGAATCATGTTATCATGCCCCGATGTTCCGATCGGGAAGATTAATAATGTAAATAAGTCATATCAAGTCATTAGGTAAGTTCCCATAGTTTTGGGGCACTTGAGTTATTATACACTAATTAAGGTGTAGGCTCAAGTAGTAATTGTTAGGTTGAGCCTACGTGTGAAAATGTAATTCAAGTGAACGGATGAATATAAATAGAGAGTGATAGTCTCTCTATTTATCACTTGTGAAATACATCACTTGCTCTCTCAAGTGTGGCGCACTAGTGGAGAAGGAAATATACTGGGACTAGAAGACTACTGCTGTCGGGAGTGCATCTTACTATTTTGGGGTCTTACATCTTGTGGTGATTCTATATTTGAGGAAGTTGCGGGGTTTTCTCCATTTATGGTTTCCCCGATCAAAACTCTTTGTGTCTCTTTTCTCTTATGGTGTTCTTATGTTATTGCTGTGCTTGTTATTCTCTCAGTGAAAAGATCCTAACATAATGCTAGCTTAAATGTTGAAAAACTAACATGGTATCAGAGCTAACCTGAGAACAAGACACTGTGCAGCTGCGGGAACTAGGGCTTCCTAGTTTGTGGATCTTCCTCCACAGATTTTCAACAAAAGTATGCTAGGATGACTCTCCATTGAAGGGTGCATCTTTCTATCGAAGCGGAATTCGATTTCGAGCATTTTCAGTTTCGATTTAGGGCTTTCTACAGAAAATGAATTTTTGAGTGAGACCTACATAGGATTTTTCTCCTCATCAAAACCGAAGTTTAGAGACCTGGATCAAGAAATTTGGTTGGGTGAAACTCTGGGAAAGTCAAACCCTAGTTTGGCCCCGAGCTTGAAAAACCCTAAATACTAAAAACTGATAAGTTTTGGTACAGT
This sequence comes from Pseudotsuga menziesii, assembly GCA_001517045.1. NCBI lineage: Eukaryota > Viridiplantae > Streptophyta > Pinopsida > Pinales > Pinaceae > Pseudotsuga > Pseudotsuga menziesii. The sequence goes on from LPNX010907886.1 coordinate 17,085, forward strand.
CGCTATATTTCGAGGTTGGAAAAGTCTCAAAAGCTGAAAATTGTAGGGGCCAAAGATAAAATCCTGACTAAGATTGTGTCCAAAATTCAGCCTCAGATTCGCTATATTCCAGGAGATATGATCTCTCTAAGTTAGGGTTTCAGTCTCTTCTAGAAATCATCCATAAAAAGGACACCCGGGGAGATCTATAATATATTGCGATAAAGAGGTCCAAATGGAATTCCTAAAGATGTTCCAGAAAGGACACGGAATTTAATTTCATTTTTCTGAATACCAGACTCAGAAGATGAACCAGTGACACGTGGCATGCCGTACAACTTTGCTGTTCTGAACAGTCCTGTAACAGGTCACCTTGGGAAAATGATCATAAATCCCAAATGGTGAAACCAATTCTGATGAAACCTATGGTGTTGGATAAGGGACATGCGAGGTTACCTCAGTACGAAATTTCAGATACAAACGAGCATAAAGTTTGGAGATATAACAGAAACAGTAACAGGAATTTCTACAGAATAAATCAGAAAATTAGGGCTTCCTGTTCCGGGAGATTCCCTCCACTATTTTCAGAAAAGGAGTACAATGGACAACTCCATTTGAAGAGATCTATCTGTTTGGCCAAACAGATCTAAAAGATTCCAAGTTTTGAAAATTAGGGTTTCTGTGACAAACCCTAGATCAACGAACTCCGGGACAAGGACAGACACGTCAAATCGGTAAGATCTAATCCTTTGCTATTTCCAGTTGAGGTTCTCATTTCAATATGATATATCACATCAGCTTGATTATAAGCTTGGTGAAGTTGACAACTTCCAAGCCTAGAAGTATATGATCTCTCTGAATAAAATGGATTTGACACCTACATAAGTATAGAGGTTTCAGTTTCAGAGGGAGACGAGGTTAGAAGCCTTTCACAAGAAGAACTTGGTCAAGGCCAAAGAAGACATCATGCTCATGCTGCAGAGGATGATGAACCATCTAGAAAGAGATCCATATATGAAAGTGTAGATTCTTCAAGCGAGGATGAATATGTTCTGATATCAGCTCTCACAGGTAACATTTCTCATGGAAGTGATGATTGGCTTATAGACAGTGGGGCTTCCAAACATATGACGGGATTCAAGAAATCCTTTGTAAGACTATAAGAACATGAATCACCTCACAAGGTGAAACTAGGAGATAACTACCAATGTCCAATAAAAGGTAGTGGGGAATCTTCATACAAGCTAGACTCTGGTAATTCTTTAACAATGAAAGGAGTATTATTTGTTCCAGGACTCAAGAAGAACCTTCTCTCCATTTCAGCATTGATGCAAAAGGAATGCGGGTTGCATTCATAGATGGTCAAGTCATCATGTGGCCAAAAGGAAAGACTATCGATGATTCAGTAGTGATTGGAGAACAAGAAGGAGGTTTGTACAAATTGAAGGGCCATCCAGAAAAAGCCTTGATCCATGACATAGTAGAGCCAAATGAGCTTTGGCATAGAAGGATTGCACATGTGCATTACAGAGCACTACTTATTGCAAGCAAAGCTATTTGAAGGGAAGAACAAAAATCAGAATATGACCTAAAGAAACTAGTTGAAGAATGTGAAGATCTAGAATGCAGAGACCATACAGTCATAAGAGTCTCTCAAATCAAAGAACAACTAGAAGTGGTGATGGCCACCTTGAATGGCGTCCCAGGATCATGGGATTCATTCAGTCAAGGAATGTGTTACAGAAGGAAGTGATTACTTTCAGCAAACTTTGGGAAGAAGAAGAAGCTCTACCCATAAGAAGAGAAGATAAGATGGGAGCATTTGAAGATCTGGCTCTCACCATCCAAAGAAGATCCCTCAAGCAATGAGGAATATGAAGAAATCAAATCTTGAAGCACCTCTTATCCACCTTAGCATTTGGATAAGAAATGATGCGATTATGAATGAAGAAGATGATGAAGCTAAAGACTCAAGAAGGAGTATACCCAAGAAACAAATAAAAATAAGTATTCAATTGTCATTTCATGATATTATTTTGTTATGCATTTGTTTATATTCAGTTGATGTATTATGCATGATAGGATGTTTGCATTAATGACAGTATACTACTAATATGCATGTGATGGGTAAGTAGCTCATGGTGCTATACAAATTCTCCATTTCTACTTATCTATAATGAAACCTCTTTGCTGACATATTGGATTAGTGCACAATCTCAATGTTGTCTTGGTAGAGATGGAAGGCATCTAGAAAGTTTCAGTGAGATATGGATGAATGTTGTATTGGATAAAATAGTTGCATGATCATATATTTATGCATAAGTATTTGCTAGTATGAATATTCCTTATGAAATGTTCTAACCATACAATTGCATTTGACTTGTAGGAAAGATCTCATACAAGCAAAAGAAGAATGAAGACTTGTTCTGAAGAGCAAGTGACGACATTTCAAAATGAAGAATAATATGACGATTGCAGTGACATCATTGATGCAGAACCTTCCAGCCACCAAGAAGAAAGGGAAGACCAGTTCAAGAAGAATGATGTCAGGGCGCAGTATCAAGACCTGAAGAGAAGTTCATAGTTCCATCATGTAGTAGATGGAAATGTCATGGGATACAAAGCAAAGATTCGTAGCACGAGGCTTCTCATGAAAGGAAGGCCTAGACTACGAAGAGACATTTGCAGCCAGTAAGAGTTGAAAGACATACATGATGAGAATGATGAAGATCTTAACCTCTGCTACAAGGTTGAAGATACAAGTCTATACACCAGATGGTCACATAGAATATTAGTAGCATAGGAAGCTACTTGTCACTCCGGTATAGAATGTTTTCAGTGCATAGAGCACAGAAGATAGAGGGAGTATGATGCTTCATTTCAGAGGGAGTGACTATAGAAGATCTAAGGTTTGACATGGTACGACAGGATGGGTAGATTACTGATGACTCTAGGCTTTACTAAGATTAAAGCGGATTCCAACCTTTGCTTCAAGGTTGAATATGGAAGACCAGTGATGTTCCTATTATGTGTCGATGCATTATTGTTCTAGGTATGGAGGTGTGGTAGAGTGTGGATGGAATATTCCTTGGACAAGGGAAGTATGCAGTAGAGATCCTGAAGAGATTTGGGATGATGGACTGCAAGGCTATGGCCACACTTATGGCATCGAACCTGAAACTATTGAGTGATGCTTCATCAGAGTCGGTTGATGCTACGATGTATCATTGGATGATTGGGTCCTTGATGTACCTGAGACCAGATATTTGCTTTGCTGTGAACACATTGAGACATGTTCACCTGATGGTTGCAAAGCATGCAGGGGTACAATTGATTATGGACTCAAGTACGATGTGAATCAAAAGATTAACCTGGAGGGTTATGTTGATTCAGATTGGGCAGGTAGTGCCATCGACAGGAAGAGTACTTCAGGACATTGCTTCAGTATGGGATTAGGTGTGATCTCTTGGTTTAGCAGGAAGAAATCCTGTGTGGCACTGAGTACAGCTGAAGCAGAGTATGTCGTAGCTTGTTCAACTATTTGTGAGGCAGTATGGCTGCGGAAGATACTGTCTGATATATTTGATCTCCAGTTGGATGCTACTTGTATACATTGTGACAACCAGAGTTGTGTGAAGTTGTCAGAGAATCCAGTGTTCCATGACAAGTTGAAGCATATCGAGATCAAGTATCACTATATCAGGGATATGGTGTAGAGAGGAGTAGTGAAGCTCCTGTATGTTGCGATGGAGGAACAGATAGCTGATGTATTGACGAAGCCATTGGCTAGGATGAAGTTCAAGTACTTCAGAGAGAGACTTGGTGTTCTCCAGATCGAGGTTCCTTCCAAGAGAAAGTGATGAGACCCATAGCCATTCTGACATGGTGAGAGGATTGGTTCCTTCCATGGTCAGATATAAGGGCTGAGCCATTCTGTGATGGTGAGAGGATTGGTTCCTTCCATGTCAGATATGAGTACTAGAGATCCAAATCCATTCTAATGAGCAGGTCAGATGTAAGGGCTGAGCCATTCTGTCATGGTGAGAGGATTGGTTCCTTCCATGTTAGATATGAGTGCTGACTGCCAATCTGGGAATGGAGGCACCTGGTTAGTTACCAAGAACGCTCAGTCAGGGACTGAGAGAGCCATTCTGATGAGCAGGTCAGATGTAAGGGATGAGCCATTCTGGTCATGGCTAAAGGATTAAGTTCCTCCCATGACAGATGTGAGTGCTGTCCATTCTGTCGAGTAGGATAGATGTAAGGGCAACTGCCACTCTTAAGGAGAGTGGAGGTGCCTAGTCCGTTACCAGGTAGCTCAGTCAGGGACTAGGGGCCATTCTGATGAGGGTGTAGGATTCAGTTCCTACCGGGTCAGATGTGAGTGCACAAATCTTTCATCATTATGAGCGGATGTGGTTCCTGCCTGGATGAGAGTCTTTCATCATTGTGAGTGGATGTGGTTCCAGCCTGGGTGAAAAGAACAGAGTTCTTTCATCATTGTGAGCGGATGTGGTTCCAGCCTGGATGAAAGTGAGGAAATCTTCCATCATTGTGAGTGGATGTGGTTCCAGCCTGGGTGAGAAGAATAGAGTTCTTTCATCATTGTGAGCGAATGTGGTTCCAGCCTAGATGGAAGTACAAAAATCTTCCATCATTGTGAGCAGGATGTGTTCCAGCCTGGATGGATGTGAGTACTGTGCCATTCTGACGAGTAGGTCAGATATAAGTGCAGATCCATTTCACAAATGTTAGTGATGTGATGTCCTATCATGCTGGTGAATGTGAGTGTTGGGCCTTTCTGATGTGATTGTAGTTTACTACATGATCAGATGTAAGTGTTGGGCATGCCTTTCTAACGAGCAGGTCAGATGTAAGTGCTGGGTGAAGACCTACCTGGTGGCTAGGCCTACAACCAGCATGAAAAAGGGCTGGCTCTGTAGAAATTCCTATGACGAGATAGTACACACATGATGATGACCAGAGGAAATCCAGATCGAGCTATGATCCAGATCCAGTTCTGATGACTCCGAGAGATCCAGATCGAGAGATGATCCAGATCCAGATCCAGATTGAGTGATGATCCAGATCCAGTCCAGTGATGATGATCCAGATCGAGTAATGATTGATGATCCATATCGAGTAATGATCCAGATCCAGTGATGATGTTCTATGATGATCCAGATCGAGTGATGATCCAGATCCAGTTCTATGACGATCCAGATCGAGAGATGATCCAAATCCAGATGACTTGAAGATGAAGATGACTTGAAGACGAAGATGATCCAGTTGATACAGAGAAGAAGACCAGTACTGAAAATCGTGTCGAAAGAATACCTTCCTATTTAAGAGGGAGTGTTGATGTATATGTAACTTAGGAATGTGTTTTTCTATGTATCTTATGCATTGCAACCCGATGTTTATTTCGAGATGTTTCTATTATGTATTTGAGTAATGTTATCATGCCCCGATGTTCCGATCGGGAAGATTAATAATGTAAATAAGTCATATCAAGTCATTAGGTAAGTCCCCACAGTTTCGAGGCACTTGAGTTATTATACACTAATTAAGGTGTAGGCTCGAGTAGTAATTGTTAGGTTGAGCCTACGTGTGAAAATGCAATGCAAGTGAACGGATGAATATAAATAGAGAGTGAGAGTCTCTCTATTTATCACTTGTGAAATACATCACTTTCTCTCTCAAGTGTGGCGCACTAGTGGAGAAGGAAATATACTGGGACTAGAAGACTACTGCTGTCGGGAGTGCATCTTACTGTTTTGGGGTCTTACATCTTGTGGTGATTCTATCTTTGAGGAATTTGCGAGGTTTTCTCCATTTATGGTTTCCCCGATCAAAACTCTTTGTGTCTCTTGTCTCTTATGGTGTGCTTATGTTATTGTTGTGCTTGTTATTCTCTCAGTGAAAAGATCCTAACATAATGCTAGCTTAAATGTTGAAAAACTAACAGGCCTCCACCAGTTCAATCCTCCATCTCTTGATAGCAAGCTCACAAGAAAAGGGAAATCTTGGGAAGAACACAAAAGCGATCCAAGGGACAAAGGGATGCAGACTCAAGCAAAAGTTTCGGCAACAATGGACTATAGTTCTCTTGCTCTCAATTCCTCATGCCTTCAATGTATCCAAAGGGTTCCTTATATAGCTCTTCAATGGGGTAATGAAAGGTCGAATTCGAGTGATCTAAAGGCATAGGGAAGGCCAAGAGACAAGTGAGTCGTATCTACATCAAGAAAAACTCCAAAAGAATTTGTCCTTTTGCACATATCTCGATGTATGCAGTTTTAGGGGTCAAACCCGCGTATATACATGAGAAAGGGTTTAAAAGTCACGTATGGCAATTTTTGCATATTTTTAGGGATGATCTTGGAAACATCAAAGGAACAAAAATGGTCCATGGGGTCTAAGGAGTCTACAGAGGGACAGGGAAGGCCATAAAAATGTGACTCACCATGTGTGGTAAAATCAGCTATAACAGATTCCCCCTAATGTGTGAGGTCAGAGGGGTCATACGATGGCCGAAATACATTATAAGTCCATCCCAGAAGTGAAGTGATGAAGAACCCAGTGGAAGAACCAGCCATCCAATCAGCACTATACAATGATAGAACTCTGCAAATAACTGCAAATACATATAGCAGTCCCGGATACATAAGAGTACAATGGCCATGAATAGGCATGATACACTATGACATATGTGGTCATCGCCATGTACAATATAAATAGATCAGAATCTCCATTATGAATATATACAAAGGATCATGATCTCCATAAAGACTGAATATATATAATGGAACAAGATCTCCATAATTGCTGGAAATGTCTGACATACACTGGAATCAAGTCACGAGAGCTGAAATCTCATGAACACTGGCACGATCAAGGAGGTAGCATATAAGAGATGCCACCAATATAGAAGGTCTTCCACACAAACTTCTACGAGTACATGTCCTACTATGTGAATAGAGGTGTCGAGGTCAAACATAGCAGTCCATCATCTGATTACCGGTCATTGATGTATACCGTTAACAGGCGCGAGATCACCCACTAATAATGAAAATGAGAATCAAGGTACTAGAGTGCAAACTAACAAGCATGAATAAATGTGTTGAGGTCGAACACTTGAGAGAATCCATCGATCAGGGGACATTGATGTATTCCCAAAAAACTATTGATGGCGAGAGAACCTACCATTGATGACTGCAAGTCTCAAGGAACTCAAACATGACTCTAGATTCCTATCCTAGAATAAATGATCTGAAGTCGATGGGATGAAATATGTTGGAAGGAGGGCATTAAGGCATCCCCCATCATCCAACACGAGGTACTCAGCAAAGATGTATAATGTGGAAGGACTCGATCATAAGTTGCATGAACCAGTAAATATACCGGGAATGCTCGACATGCAAAGTCAAGATAATTGAGGAATGACCGACTCAGGTTTCAACTTCCTTCAAACAATAGCATAAAGGTGAATGGTGACTAAATGTAGAAAGCATAGACTCGATATGCAAAACTGGGACATCTCTGTGACACGGGAGGCATCGACAGAGGCTCCATAGGGACTGGAAGCTTAACTAGTCGGTGGAGATAAATTCAGATAAATGAGTACAACTCCTAAATTCAAACTATTAACCCAACCAATGGATGTGATATACAGTGCTCTGTTCGAAGGTGACACGACTCGACTGTTGCCAAAAATAACATCTTTCCTTGTCCGGATTTTTGGTTTTTTAATTTTTTTGGACTTTTTCAAATATTTGAAAAGTTTGAAAAAGAATAAAATTGCTTTAAAGTTACAGAATAGGAGGAGACGAGTGTCAAATGGGAAAACAAACTAGTTCCAAGCAGTGGAACATACCTATGCTCAATGCAAGGACACATGTGTAGGATAGCGACACTTGGGGGAAAGTCCCCTCCCGGTAAAAATAGAGAATCAAGCTGCAAAGGATATACAAAATGGCTCTGCGTGGCTATACATGAGATAAGCTCGGGCTATATGGCTGATACTCAGAGTCAGGGAAGCCGGCATAAGTCTCAAATGAGGCAGGCAAATCTCATGATAATGCAATTACAACTTGACATAAGGGATTCCGGGGGAAATAGGCCAGCAAAAGATCAAGAGGAGTATGAGGCCCTTGCTAAATGTCATGGCAATACGATACAACGGACTCCCACACCCTAAAGGACAAAACTGTCAACATGGGCACCAAATGCAAATAAGGCACTAACTGGGGTACCCATGTAAGGTTAAGTTCTACCATTTAAATCATGCCACTTCTAAAACAGCAAGAAGGTTTCATGACAAGATAGAATGGGTTCGTACCTACGGTTATGATGAAACGGTCATAAGGTCATGAAAAATGCAAATGGTGGTGAAACCTAACCTATATGCCAGTTTAGACATGATACCTGAAATCGGCATGAACGGGTCAAAACAATGGTTGAAACGGCGCTCAAAACGGTCTCCTACATCATATATTAGTAAAAAACGGTCCAAAAGGATTAAAAACGGTCCAAAACTATAGAAAAGGGGGTAAAATTTTTTAAAATTTTGAATTTTTTTTATAAATAGTAAAAAATTCAAAACATTATATAACATTTGAAATTTTTACCCAATTGAGCTTAGAACATCAAACACAAATTCCGGGAGATCCAGCCGATGAAATCCAACACTATTTTTTCCAGGTAATTTTCCATGCCCTACTCTTTCATTTTCATGTAAAATTTTTAATTTTCCATGGTCAATTTTGATTTCTAGGCCATCCTAAAGTGTGCGCTGTAGCCCACATGGAAATCGAGGATTTTTCTACATATAGGGTTGGATATACGCGGAAAAATCCCTCAAAGTCACGTACATACGCTGTTGTTTAGCAAACAGTCGCGTATGCGGCCGCGATCAAGGTTTTTAAAGACTTCTAATGACCCAAACTTGATTTAAATGTGCAGGATGGTTCTAGAATGGAGAGAACCTGAGCACGGTGATGTAGAAGAGGCAGTACGTGGTGATCTAATGGCACAACAAGCTCTTCGTGCATGCAGGTTCTACAAGTTTTGGTGTCTTGGTGGCTTAAGAGCCAAACCAAGACTGCTGCAGATGCTAGTAGACTACTGGGATCCTAACTCAGAGTCTTTCTAGATCGATGGGATGTCCCTCACCATAGAAGTGGAGGAGATATAATTTATTACTGGACTCTCCCGACGGGGGGAAGTGGTGAACCTACAATCTCACGGGCCCGGAGGTGGCCTCACCATAGATGAGTACATAGCTGTGTATTGTTATCCGAACACGAAGAAGGTCGGGAGTCATATCCCAACTAACTCCATATAGGTGCTAGGCCTGAAGGACATACTACTGACACTAGGCAGGATAGCAGGGCTAGCCTCACTCCACCAAGCCTCATGGCCTTTGATGTTCTATGCCGTGGAGTGCATGAGACCCACGGTGTACGATTGGAGCACTGCACTATTGGGCAACATGAAACACCAGCTCAGTGAGTGCAAGATGGGCAAAGTACGAAACTTCGGTTTCAGTAGCGTACTGATCATGTTTTTTTTTTAGCGTGTTCTGAGATTGAGCCCTAGAGTTGACGTTTCTCTTCATGGAGTTTGATATCCGGCCCAACGACATTGGGCAGACACAATGCGCAGACTGGGTGGAGGTAGGGTCTCCAATCCCTATCCAGCTGATTTCTTTCCATGGTGGCAACAGCAGATAGTTGCCATCGATGATTACCCCTATGCGGGGATAGATTTTCGGGGAGACCCCGACATGCCATTACCACTAGGATTGGCATACAATGACATTGGTAACGAATCCCAACCCTCTTTTTAATATTTTTGAGTTATTTAATTTTTTTTGTTTTTTGATATATGGAATCAAAAAGACATGTTTTTGCGTGACAACACATAGTGACATCCTATCATATGTATGCAGGTGTAGGACCACGGCAGCCTGAAGGATCCCTTGTCATAGAAAGAGGGGAAGAGGAGATGACATTATGGGTGTGGATGCAGAGAAGATGCTCCAAAGCATTCATACCAACTTCGTGTGGCTGACACACAGGGTACCCATGGCGCAAGTCGAGGACCTGCCTAAGGCCAGGCAACGTCAGGTGGTTGGTGTGCCACGAGCATGGGTGCGGTTGTTTACACGACTAGCTAGAGCCGTGGTGACATTCCACAATCAAAACCCCCCTCCTCCTCCCCAGGCTTAGATACCTAGGAGTGATACATTTTGTACTACCGTGTATTTATATTTTGGTGGCTCAGAAGCCCCATTTTTGTATTATGACACTATGTATTATCATATTTTGGATGTTTAATTAAAAACTTTTATGATGATCGGTTTATTTATTTACATGTGTAAAAATGTATGTTTGTGATGAGCTTATTGTCTATGAAACAAATGACAATCTAACACATAGTTAGCATATGAGTTAGCAACTTGATTATAAATTCTTGGAACATGTATGTATGTTATGTTGTCAAATTGTCGTTCTAACAATCTTACATGTAAGAAACTCCATAATAATGTTGGATCTCTAACATGATACAAGCCATTAAGCTGTGACACTACTAACTCCGAATCAAGACATACCTCAAGAGATAGAACACCATGTGAAATAGCATCCCATAGAAGCTTGATAATGGCACTATATTTAGCAACATTTTTTGAAAAAGGCCATAAACATACGCCTCCTAAAGACAATACCTGACCCATAGGAGTATAAATCACCCAAGCAGCATAGGCTGAGTGTTGAGTGTGACGGCTTGCACCATCCATGAATTCTATATAGATGGAAGACTCTATTGATATCTTCCATAAGAAATGGAAGCTAATCAACAAACCCGATCACTATAAGAAAAACCTAACTATGCAAAATGTTGTAAATAATATACACTAGTCAGGCCTCGCTGAAAATTATGCATAGTACTTTTTAAGATAGAGCCCATTTCTAGGCTCTGCCAAGGCCGTCCCTTCATAATCTACTAGCTCATAAGTGCCCTTCTCTAACACATGTTTAACCACGTAAGGACCATGCCACATGGGGTTGAATTTTCTTACCCCCAAGGGTTCTTTATCTTGATCCCACAAAAGGACCAAATCTCCCTCACTAAACTTCCTTGGACGGACAGATTTATTGTATTGGACCTTAACGCAACACTTATTCACTTTTAGAGCCACTAAAGCGTCTCGACGCTACTCATCAAGCTGCCCTAAATGGACCAAACATTCCTCCAATGAGGAAGTATCCGGTAAGAGCTCTATGGCTAGCTTTAAAGAAGGTATCTTGCACTTGACCGGTAATACAGACTCCACTCCATGTACAAGCTGATATGGAGAAAAATTGGTGGCAGTATTAACCGCGGTCCTATAAGCCCACAAAGCAAGATATAACATGATATGCCAATTGGTCTTGCTTTGTGCGATGGTTTGTTGGAGAATGGACTTGAGTGATTTGTTCACTGCTTCAACCTGTCCATTCGCTTAAGGGTAGTAAGAAGAAGAATGCTCTTGTTTATACCCTAACTTTGAGGCCAACTCTTCCATCATCCGATTCTGAAAGTGCCTACCATGGTCAGTGACAAGCTCTTTCGGAATACAGAACCGAGTAATAATCTGGTTGAATACGAAGTGTGTGGCTATCTCATTGTCGGATTTAATTGTGGGCATAGCCTCAACCCATTTCGTGAAGTAATCAACAGTTACAATAATATGATGATGCCCCCCAGCTAAAGCTGGGTTGAAATCCATGAAATCAAGCCCCCACTTAGTGAAGGGACCAGCGGTGATAATTGGATGTAACGGGGCAGGATGCGAGCACATATTACGTGCGAACACCTGGGAAGGGTGGCACTTCTTGACCGCATTGACACAATCTTTAAAGATCAACGACCAGAAATAACCTACTCTCAAGATTTTTTGGGCTGTAGAAATCCCAGATAAATGAACACCACACGCCCCACCATGGCAATCATTCAGCACAAGCTCATCCTCCTCATGAGTTAAACAACGACGTAAAATGGAATCTACCCCACGATGGTACAATGTGTTATCCACTATGAGGTAACTCTTGGATACATGACATAATCGTTGTCATTCATCTCGTGAAAGGTGAGTGGGGACCTTCAATGTTTGTAAATATATGATAATATCTCCATACCATGGATCCAAAGTTGAGATTAAGAAGATGTGCTCATCGACAAACGTATCTTCACAAGCCTCCTCCTCCTCCTTGCTCAGGAAATCAGATATAAGTTCTGCAAAAATCAACGATTTCTTCGATTTTGCCGAAACAAAATCGAGATCATATTATTGCAAGATGACAATCCACTTATTATACTTTCCCCCTATCATCCTTCTAGTGAGGATGAACTAAAATGGATTGAGATGGGCAACCACCAAGGTTTGGCGAAGGAGAATATAGTGTCTCAATCTTTGAAGCACATGAATGGTAGCTAAGGCAAGCTTCTCCACATGGGAATAATAGATCTCTGCATCTATAAGGTTTTGGCTCAGATAATATATGACATTCTCTTGGAGCTCCTCATCCTCTTGAACCAAAACCATACCAATCGTCTCCATGGACGCAGCCACATAAAGTAGAAATTCACGGCTATAGTCAGGTGGACTAATTACCGAGGCTGATGCTAAGGCTCGCTTAAGTGCATCAAAGGACTCTTAGGCTTGCTCATCCCAGCAAAAGGTAGTGTCCTTCTTCAAAAGACGCATAAAGCCTCTAGTCAAATTGGCAAAATTCACGTTGAATCTCCGTAAGAAGTTTGCCATGCCTTGAAAACATTGAAGATGTCTAATGTTTCTCAGGGGAGACAATTGAAGTATTGCCTCAACCTTCAAAGGGTCGACTCTTATACCCTCTTTGGAGACAATGAACCCTAATAAGTGACCAGACTTAACGCAAAAGATGCAATTGTGAGGATTTAATATGACCAAATAATGGCAGCACCTATCGAACACTAATCTCAAATGGTAGGAATGATGCATCCTATGACGAGAATGAGCAGCAAGGTCATCCAAAAAGACTTTGATAATCGATTTGGGATCATGGAAGATCAAGGTCATAGCTCGCTAAAAAGTGGCTCCGACATTTTTAAGGCCGAAAGGAATCTTTCGACATGAAAAGGCACCTCAAGGACAAACAAAGGCAGTCTTATGTTGGTCCTTAGGTTTGATCTTTATTTGATTGTATCCGAAAAAGACATCCATAAAGGAAAATACCTCACTTCTCGCACACTCATCCAAAATCTAATCAATAAATGGTGTGAGAAAATTATCTTTAGGACAGGCACGATTCAAGTCATGGAAATCAGTGCATATGCGGATCATTCCCTACTTCTTATCAACCGGAATGGGGTTTGAAACCCACTCCGTCAAGGGAACATGATAGATAAAACTAACATTCAACAATTTTTCTATCTCATCCTTAATCGCGGGTGCTTTTCTAGGATTCACCGCATGCAAGCGTTGTCGAACAGGCTTAGCATTGGGATAAGTTTTAATTTCATGCTCAACAATGCAAGGGTCGATACCTGGCGTTTCTTCGTATGACCAGGCAAATACATCGCAAAATTATTTGAACAGCACGGTATACTCTTGAATCTCAGCATGGGAACATTCTGCCCCAATATAGACATTCTCAATCTTGCCAGGATCATGAGATATATTGATAGGGATGGTAGGAGATATATTCGCCATGTTTCCATCAGCCATTGGACCAGGAGAGCTTAACGGAACATTGGGACTACCAATTCTCTCACTAAGAATCTCCCTAAAGTCTTCACACTCCAAACGGTCAAGCTCGGGAAGAAAATAAGATCTATGATGCAACTCTTCCCAAGGTGGATCAACCCCAGACATAGCCTCAATAATAGCCTCATCTGATGGAAAAACACTATCAAGGAAGTCATGTGTGTGAGAAGACTGAACTTCCCATGCAGGTAGTAGATATGGGTCCTTCTCCTCCATCCGCGAAGAGGAAGGACTAGGCTTTGCAACACATCCGATATTAGCTTGATATGCTATCATAGTTGCAAGCAACAACACGTCTGTTGCGATGGGCTCACGCAAAGGACTTGGTGTAGGAAGAATCCAAGGATCTTCCATATGAATGGTGCGAAAAGAAACTGAACTCAATGACGACGAATCCTCACCAGAAGTAGACATGATCATGAGAACAGGTGCAGGACAACTAAATGATCCCATAAGGGATGGGTACATGCCCACACCCACACTCCCAGTTGCCGTCCAAGAGTGCGCGACAATCGGGACAGAAGCTCCCGAAGATGCAGTAATACACGGATTCTTGAATGAAATTTGATCAATCGTAACTATCTTTCCATTAAGTGGAAAGCATACAAATCTGAATAGAGAAGAAGCTATGGCTTGCATACTGTACATCCAATTCCTACCCAGTAATAGATTGTAGTCAAGGGGCGCATCAACCACCTCGAGCTCGATCGCGACGGTCTTCCCTCCCAAATGGACCTTAAGAGAAGGAAGAATGTTGTGTGGTCGAAACGATCTACCATCGAATGCAATCAACATGGTAGCATATTTAGACAACTCTGGGGAACCCAAACCCTTCCAACATGCCAAAGACATCACAGAAGCAGCAGCACCTTCGTTAATCACAGTGCGGTTGATAGTCTTATTAAGACATTCTACATGAATCAAGAGAGACACATAGTAAGGCAAGCGAGGTTGTAGTCCCGCGGTTTCAAATTTGATGACAGAGGAAGAATTATCATCATTAACACCAAGAGCAGAAAGCAAAGCTTTCTTTTGCGAAGGACAACTCTGAAGTACTTCGAGTGCATACATCGCACAAGGAGTGTGGCCCAAATCCTCGACAAAAGAATAATTATGGGTGGCTCGGGCATTAGGATTGTGCCATGAAAACTTAAGGACTCCCTTAGGAATACGAGGAGCAACTTTAGGTTTATCCACAGGTTTTTCTATATGCAGAGGAATCTCGGGTGGAGTAGGTTCCTTTCCAATGTCTGGTTGTGACAAACCATAGTCCTTCGCACGAGTCACAACCTTAGCAGAACACACCATGTTGATGCAACCATGACCACTACAAGCTTCCGACGGATCTTGATCCCCACCAAACTGATCATGGGTCCTCGAGTTCATATTTTGATTATGAGGTAAAGGGTTAGTCAGCACAGCTGGGCCCTGCGCTATGAACCTCGAGGCTTCTTCTATCCGAGGGCACAAGTGCGTGAGGTGGTCCTCCTTACATAACTTGCAAGGAAACTTAACCTTACGTTTAGGCAGCTTGTCCCCCTTAGCATTTCTGGCATTCTTGTCATTAGAATTGGCATTTCCATTCTTATTCCCACCCTTACAATTGTTTTTACCCTTCTTCTTATTCCTTCCGAGTTGTTAGTTACCCTTCTGGTCTGATGATTGTACCGAAAGCACACTCATCGTTTGGGTGGGTTGAGACGAAGCCGTGGCTTGTCCCGAAGCAGATTGGTTGATAGATAATTGACTGACCTATTTCACAACCGAATCCACAAGTTTGGTACTCCTACAACCAACAATGCCATCGGCATGTGGTCTAGGTTTTACCTTAGGGTCAAAACTAGAACGCGGAGAATTAGGAATGATCTCATATAACAAACCGGATTGAGCATAAATCAAGTCCAATTCCTGTGCCCTAAAAATGGCTTGTTCCTCATTCTAAAATTCAGACGTAGAAACATCCTTTTCTATATAAGTTAGTAACGAATTAAGGAACCACTCGAGGAGAAACTCTAGCGGTATGGAGGCTTTAATCAATCTCTTCCGTCTACGCCACTCTTGGATATGGTCCGAGATATGCATGGATTTATCTTGCCAAAATGTTGACAAGAGTTCCGTACCAATGTCGTAACACATTAGTAACTAGAAGTGGTTGAGAAAAGTCATAGGTAGGTCATCGAACACAGTGAATGCCCCCCTAGGTAGCTCTATGTACCATTTCGTGGCAGCCCTGGTGAGGGTGTGTTGAAATAGCCTTAAACGGATTGAATCTTCGTGTAAGGAGTTAGAAGAGCACCATAGGTGAAATGTAGTAACATGTTCACTCGGATATTCTCCTGGTTTTCCCTCAAACTTGGGAATGTCCGAGGGAAGCTTTATAGGGACAGCCGACCAAGCCGAGTCATAAGATACCGGATCGTTCATTAGTCTCGACAAGTCAGGCAGATTTAACGTTGCAAGGAAAGGGAGCCTAGGTTGAGCAGGTCTATGAGGCGCTCCTTGATAATTTTGGTTCACATAGGACTGATTACCGTAACCACCATGGCCATGGCCATGGTATCCTTCTCTCGTTTGACCCATGTAGGGTGGCATGGAAGCACCATAATGTGGTGTACCTTGACTATTTGGGGCTCCAAAGCCATAATTTGGGGAGTAAGCGGGTTGTTCATACCCGTACCCATAAGGTGAATAAATTTATGCATAATACGATCCATAATATGGTCCATAAGAAGTCCCATGAGATGTCCCATGAGAAACTCCATAAGTAGGAATAGATGTTCCAGAAGTAAGAATATGACCTCCATAAGTAGGAATATGACCTCCCGACACAACAGGAGGTACTTGACTTTGAGACACAACTACGCAAGTAGAACCACTACGCACATGACTTGTAGCAACATTCCGGCCCGAAGGACCACATGAATGTGGGGGAGGAATAGCATTCAAAGAACTAGGAATAGAGGATGAAGGGACATGTGAAATCACATAAGTGGTATTTCCTATAGTCACTCGTCTTGGATCTGGTATCCGAATAGGACTACTAGCACTAGGTCTAGGATGAACATGTGATGTGACATCCAACACCGAGATGGAGGGTGCAATGTGACTTGAGTTCCCAAATCTCTCCACATGGAAGTGACTACGAATGCCCCCAGGCATAGTGTTAGGTTCAAACTCCGACTCGGTATGCGGTACCGAATCATGTGTAGTAATACTAGACATATCATAACTACCATAACTAGTGCTCGCAGGTTCATGATGAGTCTTGTTGCTCGGCATCCAATACCGATGACCTGTGGATGAGGGATCATACCCAGAGTGTGTAGGTATATCACGTGAAGGATCATACCCAGAGTGTGTAGGTATATCAGGTGAAGGGTCATATGTAGGGGTAGGCTCTTCTTATTCAACCTCATGAAATGAAGAAGGTAGCTCAGGAATTTCATCTTCATGATCTCCCATCGTGTGTGAATCAATGTGAGAAGTAATCCTCCTGGACCTTCTGCTTCCCTCTCGCAAAGGAGGAGGAGATGTAGAAGGTAGAAGTCCTGCTAAACGACGAGAACGACGAGGTGCCACACCCGAATCCACAATGACTCAAAAAATGAAAAAGACTCTCTAATTACGCAAACCCTAAGAAAGCTAACGTGCATAGAGCATACACCAACTAAAGCCAATCACAAGCAAACAAGGGTAGGATATGCGAGCTCCCAAATGAAGCAGGTATGTCTCTCCTAGGAGAGGCTTGAGACTCCCATACACAACAAGCGGAGGTTTGTAACCAATTATTGTGGCCCTCAGCTTCAACGCATATAGAAACTGTGCTGTCCGACCCTGACCTGGCCAGGACACCCGCAAAATAACCCCTGCAAAGTACCCCCTCGATAACCTAGGTAAGGCAACTAAGGTCACCTCAATATAATCGATGCTCAGGCAGACAGTCACAGGCGGGATTGACTTTATGGGCAGGGTAGCAAAGCTTGAAACTCTTGAAAGATCCCCCAGATATGAATACAATCCTGAAAATATCTTCGGTGCTACTCAGTTATGACTAGGGGTCATCCCAATCAATAACCACTCACACTGCCTCGTGCTTAACTCCCTTTTAAGAGGAGGAATCTGAGAAACACTAATTATACCAAGGAATTTCACACTCTCACCTGGACAGACACATACATGTTGTTTAGTGGTCTTGGAGAATTTACTCACAATGAACTATTCCAAGACCCTAAAGCCTAATCTTGTTGGTGTACCCTATCAAAGAAAATAGTGTAATCCATTTTAATTAAGCATTGATTTTATTTGGCTTTATTACTCAAAAAAGGTATATGACCATGCAACCAATGACGTTATGACGCAACTCGAAGTAAAATGCACACCTAACAATCAATGCAAATGCATTGTGTCGAATGAAAAACAAGGCATGCTACTACGTGAAATGCAAAATTTTCTTTAAATGACAAATGTAGTCATTCTTATATGAAATCCTAACTAATACTTCTCTAAGCAAACCTAATGCAAGTACCATGAAAAATGCAAAGTGCAATGCATAATGATGCAAAGAAGTAAATATTTATGGATTTTTTGAATAAAAATGAGATACTAAAGCAAGAGAATGATTATACCACCCCCAGACTCTACAAGCACAATCAAACAGCACTCACGCAAAGTAATAAGGTAAAATAAATTTAATTCACTAATCCCAAAATAAAAAATCGAAAATGAAATGACAAGAACATTCTTAAAAAAGAAATTTACCCTAAAAAAAGTGTCTTTGGTCAGAAACAGACGTGTATATAGACTCTAGCAGTATCAAAGGAGACTCAGTAATCATCAAAATTCACCCAACAACAATCCATCTTCCTCTAAAAGGAAAAACTCAGTGCATACACGACTGTTCACAATGGACCTGTGTATGTACGCGGATATAGCAGTCAAAGCTACGTGTATACACGACTATGAGTTAAAAACTCACGTACAAGAAGAAAAATGTATAAAAAGAAAGGAAAACAGATAAATTGAGACAAAATTCACACCAATCAGACACTACCAGGAAAACATGCCCCCAGAACCGACTCAGAAATAGATAAATAAGAGTAATTCAAGAACATTGAATGTTGATAAAACCCCCCAAAGGACAACTACTAGGAACTCCCCAGTGGAGTCGCCAATTCTATTACGGAGAGAAATTCCTATGGCTTGGGGTACCACAATAGACAACTTGACTCCAGAAATCAATCATTTCCTATATGTAAGAGAAACCAAATATCTAACACTAAAGGATCTCGATTCGTACCTTATTCTGGACGGTTGATGTAGATCCCCATTGAGCTTTCCAACTCCAGCTTGAATTGATAAATTGCTTCATCAACATTCAATAAACAAGACAAGCATGCTATATATAATCGTGTTAGACCTACTCTAGCATATATAATCAATAACATATAAGCATTTGAAATCATCCATGGATCAAATATTCATTCAAATACACATTATTGGATAGGAAAATATATTTCTATTAATATAAAATTAGAGATTACAATGAATACAACCTCTATCGGCACGTCTACGAATCGGAGAAACTGAGTCCCCCACTTGGGCCCACACCACTTCAATCCTCCATCTCTCAATAGCAAGCTCACAAGCAAAGGGCAAGCTTGGGAAGAACACAAAAGTGCTCCAAGGGACAAAGGGATGCTGACTCAAGCACAAGTTCCAGCAACAATGGACTATAGTTGTCTTGCTCTCAATTCCTCATGCCTTCAATGTATCCAAAGGGTTCCTTATATAGCTCTTCAATGGGGTAATGAAAGGTTGAATCCGGGCGATTTCAAGGCATAGGGAAGGCTAGGAGACAAGTGAGTCGGATCCACATCAAAAAACACTCCCAAAGAATTTGGCCTTTTGCACACATCTCGATGTACGCAGTTTTAGGGGTCAAACCTGTGTATGTACACGAGAAAGGGTTTAAAAGTCGCGTATGGAAATTTTTACATGTTTTTAGGGATGATATTGGAAACATCAAAGGAACAAAAATGGTCCATGGGGTATAAGGAGTATGCAAAGGGACGGGGAAGGCCATAAAAATGTGATTCGGCATGTGTGGTAAAATCAGCTATAACACTCACTAACTGCCAACTAGTGCCTTTGCATTCTAGTGGCTACAACACTTTATGAGGCAATGGTTGTATTAATATTGTATTGAAGTAATTAATAGGATGATGTTATTTACTTAGATTGTGTTCTAGCCATAAACGATAAAATTCTTAGATACACCAAGATCAAAACAGCTCTATATTTTCTTAATCCAGCAGTTACAAACATTTTACAGACATGTAGATCGGCTTCGGAGGGCGGAGCTCATCACTACAAAAACAAAATTCTGCTAACATAGAGACATTTACAGACAAGAAGCTTTCTGGTGCAATGTTATACTCCTGGGAGCAACTCACAGAGCATATTACTTCAGACTCAACTAAGCTCAGCACATGAGCGACTTCTCTAAAGTTCGATGTTTACAATGAGACCTGAGCCTCTTATTTATACAAACTTAGCCGGTTCCCCGGTGACTCAAGATTGGCACTAATGAGTCAAAAGGAAACCATCCGGGGTGACAAGTGGGTACAACCACTTCCATTATCTCGTCCCTTGGAGTCCGTAGACATGTGGGGACCCGGAATCTTCATTATGACTGGCTCCTCTTATTTATTACAAGGACATAATAAAACAAAGTGGAGCAAAACTGACCCACGACGGTCTTTAATGGCCCACCACAACTTTCACTTTAGTCGTATGGGTCTCTGCGCTGTCGACAGATGCAGACTTCACGTCTGTCTCCAAGGTCTGATCCACTGCAAGGGCAATCCCATTCTGGAATATCTAAGTCATAGTCCTTGAAGTCATCTATGTTTGGCGGGTCCTCTTCAAACTGGGTTGGTGGGTACAAATCAGGACTGAAGCATCTTTCAATATCTGATCCATGAAAGATTTCATTGGATTCGCAAAGGTATTCACCTTGAAATAATGACTCCACTCAAAAATTTAAATGGATTTGCTTCGTATACACCTTTGAGTCAATTCTCTGTCCTTGAGCATCTCGTTTGATGTACTTTTGAGAAGTGTATACAGTGTGCTTTAGCCGTGTGTAGCATTCTCCATGATGAAGGAGCATAAATTTAAACCATTGATGCTCTCTATTGGCTACTTCAATGTCAGCCTTCATATGCAGTATGAAATTTGCACGACGATTTACCCAATCTGTTCTTGGACAAAACTTATCAAGGAAGACTTCTGTCCAACCAGACCATGGACCATGCCTAAGGTTGGTTGGGTCTGTGTATATGACAATTTTGAATTGCTCTCTACAGAACTGAAGGATCATATTGTAAGATGTCCCTGTCAAATTTCCATCTCCAATGTCCACATACCAAATCGAGCCATATTTTTCTTCATTGCGGTCTATCCAAAGCTCTCTGCAACCTTTCAGTTTTTCTTGGGCATTTTCAAAACTTCTGTATGCTTCTCTCTCCCACCTTTCCATTATTTCCATTTTTAATGGAGAGGCTTGAATTTTCTTGATAAGAGAAAGATCGAGATACCTTTTAGCTTCTTTTCTTGATGCATAATCAAGGAGTTATCTTCATTCTGCTTCTGAAAGTGATTCATCCCATGGTTTCAAGAATAAGCCATTTCTGGGTTGATAAAGCGGTGCTTTACCACGATCTGCATCTGAACTGGAGGCACCAGCTGAGAAGATGCTAAGAGTAGGAGTAGTTTCTTTAGACTGTTCTCTTGTGAGCATATCAACAAGGCAATTGAGATAACCTGTCTTATACACAATGTCAAAATAAAAATTACTGAGCCAAATAAACCATTTTAAAATATGACTACTGTTCTCTGTCATCAAATTTTCATTCTAAAAAATACCAGGCATTATCTTTAGATCTGTTCTAATAACAAATCTAACTGGTTTCAGAAATAAAATAAAATGCTAGACTGTTTTCTTAACAGCCAAAATCTCTTTGTGGCTGGAAGGGTAGTTGATTTCTGTTGCTTTGAAGGAACCCAAACCATAACCACACACATGTTCTTTGCATTCTATAACCTCAAGTAAAACACCACCCCAAGTGTGGGAAGAAATGTTTGTTTCAATGATTAGCTATCCTGAGCCTTGAGGTAAGGAGAGAGGAGGAAAATCTAATACTTTGGCTTTGATATGCTGCACAACCAAAGTCAAATCTGGTGACCACTTTACACGATTCCTTTTTAATATTTGTGGAAGAAGATGAATATCAGCAGCCTGTCCTTTGTAAAAGGGTTTGATGTAGTTGAGACTACCAAGGAATCTCTGCAACTGAGTTTTATCTAGGATTTGGTCAAGGAAATGGCTGAAGGTGTTGAGGACATGCTTTTGCAGGATGATCTGTCCTCTTTGGATTTTAAATCCAAGAAATTCCATTTCGGTCTTTCGTATGTCCATCTTGCTTTGAGATAGGACTAAGCCATGTTTAAAAACCAAATCATAAAACATCTGTAAATGTTTCAAGTGTTCTTGCATGTTTTTGGAAGAGATCAAAATATCATCAATAAACACCAATGCCCATTGTTTTTCTCTAAAAATATCTTCCATACGCTTCTGAAATTCTGATGGAGCGTTATTAATTTCAAATGGTAGAAATTTCCATAGGTGCTGACCGTGTGGAACTAAAAATGTTGTCTTAAAACGATCCTTTGCATTAATACCAATTTGGTAGAATCCTAATTTCAAATCAAATTTACTGAATATTGTGCAACCAATGATTCTTTGCAGCAGACTGGCTTTATCTAGCAGAGGGTACCAAACTTTCTAGAGTATAGCATTAAGAGGCTTATAATTTACCACAAGCCTCGACTTTCCCCACTTGATCTCAGAATGTTTGTTTACAACAAAGGCTTAGTAAGCGCAAGGGCTCTTAGATGGCTCTATCAGGCCTTTGGATAGAAGTTCTTTAATCTCTGAGGCACATAAATCTCTTTCTGAGGGGGACATAAGACGAGCTGAAGCTTTCATTGGTTTTATCTTTTGCAATGGATCAAATGGCAGGGAAACAAAATATTTTTCTCTTGTCCAGAATGCATTTGGGATTTCTGAGCAGCGGTCTTTAATCAACTTTGCAGTGATATCTGCAAGGGTTTTTTCTCCATGGGTATCCGAAAAGGCTATACAACGATCCATTTTCATCAATTGAGCAGGATTGGTTTTCTGCACAGGCTTCCATACAAAGGATTGACATTTCGGACTAGGATTAAAGAGAAGAGGAAGCTCGACTGTAAAGTTATTAATAACATAGGAAAATAACATTTTTTTGGTATCAAAAGAAAAAGGATTAACTCTGGACAAAAATTTTGAACCTAGAATACAGTCTTCCTTAATGTCATCTAATATGTACCCTGCATCAGAAGTTTTATTTAGCTTTATCGAGAAATTTTTAGCTTTTGCACCAAGGGGGACTGGAGTTCCTTCAATGGCTATCCCATTTTCTGTAGTGTTTTCCCAATAGAATGAAGGGAGTGCTGAACCTTTTGCTAGGTTTACCTGACAACCGGAATCAAGCATACAGTCTAAAAAATATTGTTTGAACTCACTAGGGCATAACTGGATTCGTATAAACATCTTTGGACCAGTGAGCATTCCTAAAGTAATATCAGGAGAAGGTTCTTTCCTTTCTGGGCTTTCCATAGCTTGGTCATAATGCTTGCTTAGTTCTTCATCAGACAATTGATCCCTTTCAATATGTATGATCTTAACCATACTCTTCAAATCTTCAATTTCTGTTACCAATCTTTTGAGCTATTGTTGCTTCTCTTTGATTTGCAGTTGGAGCATTTGTTCTTTATCACTCCTAAAGCATTGCTTGATTTCATGACCATTAGAGTAGCTTTTATAGAGTTCAGCAGTTCTGTACTGAGCAGGAGTTGCATAACTTACCCTACCTTTACCTTTATCTTGCTCAAGCATTTTGAGCAATTTATTCTTTTCATCTTTCAAAGAAGCTCTCAACTTATATTCAAAGGCAGGTGTTTCAGATATTAATTGCAAATCTGTGGATGCAATTTTTTTTTCAATGTTCTGTGGCTTGTTCACAGAGAACATATATAGCGAGAAATCATACTCTGGAGGCTCAAACCCTCCCAAATTTGGTTCAAAATCTGACTCTGAAGAGGAAGAATAAGAAGCAAGTTTTTTAAGAGCAACATTGTCGTTATTGGACTCAGAGTAATCGGATGTAGTTGATGCATCAGAAGCAAATAAGATTACTTCACCCGAGGGTGACTCGGTTTTTGAATTGGAATGTAGATCCCACCATCATGGATCTAATTGAGCACATAAGGCAACAAGCCTTGGTTTGGACTTCTTTTTCGAACATTTATTTGCCCAATGGCCTTTTTGGCCACATATGAAGCATGTTGCCTTATCATTTCTGTCTGTTCTTCGTTTAACAAACTTTTTATGAGGTTGTTTGCTATATTTTTAGGAAGTTTGATATCCATGCTTTGTTTTATGCTTATAGGGATTTCTTGTATCTAGATGATATCTAGGAGCACTAGAATAGAAGCCTTTCTTATGTTTAGATTTATGACATTTGCAATCTTGTAATAGATGACCTCTATTGTTTGCACCACATCCCCAATCGGACATTTTGCAACATTCTTACAGAAGGATGGTGAATACACACTTTGATGACGCTTGAAGTCTTTACTGACTCTTTTTTCCAAGCAGTGCTCTTGCCACATTTCTAGTATGTAACTATGCAACTGGGCTAGAGAGAGGCCTCGGTAATTGATATTTTTGTCCTTCATATATTGTTCCACAGCATCTGGAACATGACCTGGGAAGCTTATGAGATAATGCTTCAAATAAGCAGGGTCTCCTAATTTTCCAGAGGAAATCAAGAGTTGTTTCATATAACAGAAATATTCTTCACTCTGTGCAAGATTATAGAGTCGAGCTTACATAAATAGAGAAGCAAGATGTTCATAATCTTCACATTCATCGGATCCATAGAACTCTTTACCCAATGCTTTGAGTATCTGCTGATGAGTGTCTTCAACAGAGAGCATTTCATTTCTTGCTTTTTTGTGGGAGCCATCTCCAACACTCATTACCAAGTCCTGAAAGACCTGTGATAATCTGTCTAGCCAGTTGTTGACCTGTGAGGGTATCATCTTGAGTTCTTTTGTAAAGGATCCATTTTCCTAACATTTGTATTGCAGTCTTGATATCATTTCAGGATTGACATTGAATATTCAAGACAGGTTGGTCAAACATCTAGGACAACAGATTATTCACGGTGTTAACTCCAAATTGGAATTTGGGTTTGGATGTGTCAGGCATCTGGAGGTCAAAGGTATTTTCACGAGGAGGTGGATTATGGATGGATGAAGACTCTGCCTTATCATGAACAGACATCATATTCAAATATTTAGTATCTAAGGTAGGAGGAAAAGTTTTAAAGTGACCAATCCATTCCTTGATTTCATCACATTCCTCTTCATCTCTTCCAAAATTAAATTCTGGTTTCTCATCCTCTGAAATACTTAGCATACTAAAATATCCACTACGATGATGCTTATTTTCTTTCTTTGGAGTTTCTTTTCTTTTATGACCTTGTGATGCTAAGGAAAAGATTGAGGGATTGACACCTGGGATTTTCTTTTTAAGCTCTTGAGTTTGGGTCAAAAGCTCTTCTAACTTGGCCAATCTTCTCGCATTTTTATCTGCAGCTTTTTCAACTGCTTCTTTCATCTCTGTAGAATCTTTCAAGAGGTAATCTAACAGACCTAGCTTGGTCTCAATTAAGGAAGTTTTTTCTTTTTCTTCTACCACTATATTTTTAAGGACAAGGACATCATAGGACATGTCATCAAGCTTCTATGCAGTCATTTTCTGCTGCATATTGCTCCAGTTAGAAATCTTGATGTCATCAGAGATAGAGTCATCAGGGCCTGAAGATTTATATGGTAGAAATTCCTTTTTGATCTGGCTGTCTATTGAGTATTTTCAAAAGGGTACCTTAGGTAGTTTCCTACCTGGAACATAGGACTTACCTCCTTGGTTATTAACTTCCATAGCATCACCATATCTAGGTAGACCAAGCATACATAGCGTTGGGGGATCTCTATTTTTTTGGTGTTGGATCCTCTGAAGTATTTTTCTACATGCTGCGCAATCTTTATGTTGGCCATGGTGTTTTGTTTCATATAAACCAGTGAAAGAAGTAAAATTTGAATGGGACGTAGAGTTGGTGTCGGATTCGTCTTGTCACCGAGCATTATTGTAAGAGGCCAGAGAGGTAGATCTGATAAGAGGAGGTGTAAATATAGGAGTAGGGATTTGTGCTGGTAATCTGAAAGAACTAGTTTGTTGATCGAAAGTTAAAGGTTAGTTCAAGATGGAATGTTGCAAACATTCAGCATTTATAAGTTCTTAGTATTTGACTTCCCATTGCTCGGGATAATTTATACCAATCCAGTCGAAAGTAACAAGGGTAGCTTGACGAGATTTGTCAGATTCCACCATGCTTTGTAAGTGAAAACTATGATGGACATGAGATCGGAGTGGAGCCAAGGTATCATTTCCAAAATGGGTATAGATAGCCCCTTTTAACTAGATAATTTTAGATCCTTGCATCATTTTGAATCCTTGAGGTTGGATATAGGCTTTCAATAGATCATAAATATGGAGATCCTCTAGGATTATAGAGTATTTTGGAAAGACAGTGCCATAAGCGGGACCATCATGGAGAGGGGTGGTAAAACCACCAATAATCGCATTTGCAAAGTTGCGATGATGAGTATCAGCCACAAAGCAAAGAGAAGACGCAGGTAGATAAGGCCGGAAAAGCGGACCTAGACCAAGTTTTATTGCACCAAGATGTGCATATCGATAACCTTCCTTAATAACCCAATCGATTTGTGCTTTATCGATTAAATTTATATGGACAGGCTCTTCAGAATCAGTAAAAGAGACATCTATAGAAGAAACTTTAATCTGAGTAGTGGACATATATTGCCACCAATTTAGCTTATAGACATCAGAAGGAAGTATTTTAGGTAACTACCAATCCTGAAAAGGATTAAAATATTGGATGTTAATTATAGAAGAATCAGATGAAGACGGTTCATTCATAAAAGAGGATCTTCGTTCTGTAAGATAGACTTCTGTATTATTATCAGACTGACAATCTAATGTAGCGAGCGAAACTACATCCATTGAAGGGCCCATGAATAAACTGAGATTTTTAGCTCACGCTGATCTCTGGTAAAACAATGACTTACAACGCTAACTCACAACTACGGCCTCTCCTCAGCCAACCCAAAATTAAATCCCTCATGCCCAACAATTTACTCAGCTGTTATTTCTACAGCCTACAGGAAACAACTTTTACTAGATTGCAATAAAAAAATAAAGAGTTCAACAGAATTAGAAGATATAAAACAATGAACTCATAGAAATTTTTTGAGCTTTTGGCTTTGATACCAAGATACAACTGGTTGGACAGATTATCGTAGGTCTTTCAGGACTTGCTAATGAGTGGTGGAGATGGCTCCCACAAGAAGCCAGAAATGAAATGCTCTCTGCTAAAGATGCTCATCAACAGATACTCAAAGCATTCGGTAAAGAGTTCTATGGATCCGATGAAAGCGAAGATTATGAACATATTGCTTCTCTATTTATGTCAGCTTGACTCTGTAATATTGCACATAGTGAAGAATATTTCTGTTATATGCAACAACTCTTGATTTCCTCTAAAAAATCAGGAGACCCTTCTTATTTGAAGCATTATCTCAGAATCTTCCCAAGTCATGTTCCAGATGTTGTGGAACAATATATGAAGGACAAAAATATCAATTACCGAGGCCTCTCGCTAGCCCAGTTGCATAGTTACATACTAGAAACATGGCAAGAGCACTGCTTAGAAAAAAGAGTTATTAAAGACTTCAAGTATCATCAAAGTATGTATTCACCATCCTTCTGTAAGAATGTTACAAAAATGCCCGATTGGGGATGTGGTGCATACAATAGAGGTCATCTATCACAAGATTGCAAATGTCATAAATCTAAACATAAGAAGGGCTTCTATTCTCGTGCTCCTAGATATCATCTGGATACAGGAAATCCCTATAAGCATAAAACAAAGCATGGATATCAAACTTCTAGGAAATATAGAAAACAACCTCATAAAAAGTTTGTTAAACGAAGAATGGACATAAATGATAAGGAAACATGCTTCATATGCAGCCAAAAAGGCCATTGGGCAAATAAATGTTCGAACAAGAAGTCCAAACCAAGGCTTGCTGCCTTATGTGCTCAATTAGTGTTGGAGACATTTACCACCATACACACTCTTTTTGGTCAAATTGGCCTAGTTAAACCACTATCCTAAGTATAATTGACATTAATTGACATCAGTGGAGAATTAATTGACATCACCCAGTCACACCCACGCCTACCTATAGTTAAGGAGGATAAATTAGCCTTCTCCTACATTCAAGGAGGCTAACTGGAGCACTCCGGGGGTGATCTGAGTGATATTAATGCACCTAATTGCTAACTAGTGGTTACAATCAGTTCAACTAGTCAGTTAAGGCACCTCCTCTCATTAAATATATTATTTAATGATTATTTATTATTATTTAATGATCTGAAGTCAACATGGCATCTCCACCGATCTCTGATGGTCAGTTCAGCTTCAGTTAACCTCATCGGGGTTCATTGAAGTCATGGAGCACTAGAACTTGATGGTTGGATTGCTATGACATGTGTTTGATCTCCTTCAGTTGAGATTTAGTCATTTATTGCACTCCAACTTTAGTTAGGGTTTGGTGAGTCAATTAGGGTTTTGGTCAAGTGGTTAACTGAGTGTGAACCAATGGTTGAGAGTCAGTTAAGCTAGACTCACTCATTGAATTCGAATTGTCTCCTTAGGTATTCGAATTCCTCATGGATTCAAGCTATTGCTTGACATTGGTATTGTAACCATTCATTGTTTATTGAATATATAGAGAGGAAACCATTCTGGTTTCGATTAACACCATTTCATGAGTATTTGTTGATTATTCTTTGATGAGATTGATTCTTTGTTCCTAGATTAATGTGCAATATTAATATGGTATCATAGCTTACGGCGGGACGAAGATCTATCTCTCAAAAACAAGCTTTTTGACAAATTTCTCCATGAAATTTGAGCAATAGCTCAAAAATCCAACACTGCACCAGAAGCCAAGGCTTACCACTTAATACCCCAAGTAAAGAACTTGTTGATCAAGCTTGCTTGATTGACTATGCTGGGTGTGATGAAAGCCTAAAATGTGTAGGTTGTCCGACCTTATGGTGCCTCTTTTGTTTTGATTTGCAGGTTTTAACAGGTACAACTTCAAATGGACTCATCAATCCCTCTTCTCACCCCATTCACAAGCTATTCGGAATGGAAGTTGAAGATGATTGCATCTCTAAAGAGACGAGGTCTCTATGAGGTGTATATTGGACTTGGAAAACAGTCTTATGAGAATGAGAATGACTGGCTAAATGACGGTGATAGAGCTTTTGGAGCAATATGTCTGGCCCTTTCTCCTAGCTTGTACTACCTTAATATTGGTTTTGCTGAATACCCAAAGGAAGTTTGGACAAAATTGGACAGAACCTTTGGCAAGCACAATGAGGATAATAATAGTACTTTGGAGATCACATCCAACACCACAAGAGTTCTTTACTCAAAAGTCTCAGCCTCTACTCTCTCTGATGAAGTTGTTCAAGATGAAGATGAAGCAGAATCTTCTACCCATTCAATTCGAATTGAAGAAAGTCTCCATGCAGTGACTCCTTCTCCTGATGCTTTGGAAGTTCATGAGATCTCTGATATATCATCTTCTCATATTGCTGAAATATAAGAAGACATTCGAATCTCTGATATTGAAGAAAAATACTGCTGCACTTCCATGCAAACATTCACCGATGATTTTCCTTTGAATTTTGTGCAAAATTTTCCAGTAATTGCTTTCGAAAGTGAAGAGAAATTTTATTTTTATTCCTCTAATATTTATGCTGGTGTGCAAATATGTAAAAAATTGGATATTTTGGAAGAAATATCAGATTATAAGAATGACACATTCGCTTCCCATGATCTAGATCTTCCAGCAAAATCCTGCAGGATTGCATGCACCAAAATTCAGAATTTTGAAGAAAAAGACAACTATGCATCCACCGTCTCAGTTGACCATAATTTTGGATCTGATATGAACCTTATTGGATTTGATATGATCTTATTTGGATCTGATCTGATAATTCTTGGTTCAAAATTTCAGGTTCATAAACCTTTAGTACTGCTTGTAGCTGTTCTCATCAACGGTGTGAAGAAACAAGTATCGCAAGTCTCCTACAAAACTGTTGCTGGGGATTTGATTTGATTTCACAGTTTTGGATCTGTTTTGAACTTATTTAGATCTGATTTACATTCTGATATGATATTATTTTTTTCATATTTTAAAATCCAAGAGCTTTCATTACTGCTTGAAGTTGCTCTCACCAATTTCGGTGTGAAAAATCAAGTACCGCAAATCTTCTTCAATTTTGTTGATGGGGATTCGGTGTTAGTTTCCTCTTATGAGGTTGCTGATATTTTATTTTATGATTCATTAGCTATTTTAGAAGCTATATCAGATTATGGAGCTTAATCATTCACTCTCCAGAGTCCCAAGGATTCTCTACCTTTGGTCACATGCTCATCTCCTCACAGAACAAGTAAAGAGGAAGAACATTCTGCATCTACTTGGACACTTGCTCCTAAAAATTGGGGCTGATTTTACCACTCATGGTTTGCTGTTAAAAGATGCAACATATCAGTTTCTTGAGTGTTCCACGCATGGTTCTAATCCTCAAGAACCTTTGCTCTCTCTTCAGATGATTTCAGCTACTATACATGGGTCCAGTTTTCACCGTGCAGCTGTTTATATTTTTGATTCAGTTGAGTGCATTATTCTTCTTCCAAAGTGGAAGATTCCTCCAGACATATTCATTTAGATTGGATTCATAGGTTCACATGCACAGTCTGAGGATGCTGCTGCATAGAAGAACTAATTCTTGATTTACTGCTTAGTTTGAGGGGGGGGGGGGGGGGGGTGGGTATTTTTCCCATGAGGTTTTCCCCGTTTCCTTTGTTATATTAAGTAGTTACTTTATTGTATAGGGTGACCTATGGCCTTTGTTGCCGGGGCCTTAGCATTTTTATGCATCTATGTTTTCTAACTCTTTCTAAGGATAGCTTAAGGGGGGGTGTTGGAGACATTTACCACCATACACACTCTTTTTGGTCAAATTGGCCTAGTTAAACCACTATCCTAAGTATAATTGGCACTAATTGACATCAGTGGAGCATTAATTGACATCATCCAGTCACACCCATGCCTACCTACAGTCAAGGAGGCTAACTTAGCCTTCTCCTACATTCAAGGAGGCTAACTGGAGCACTTCGGGGGTGATCTGAGTGATATTAATGCACCTAATTGCTAACTGGTGGTTACAATAAGTTCAACCAGTCAGTTAAGGCACCTACTCTCATTAAATATATTATTTAATGATTATTTATTATTATTTAAAGATATGGAGTCAACAGGGTGCCTCCACCAACTTCTAATGGTCAGTTCAGCTTCAGTTAACCTCATCGGGGTTCATTGAAGTCATGGAGCAATAGCACTTGATGGTTGGATTGCTATGACATGTGTTTGATCTCCTTCAGTTGAGATTCAACCATTTATTGCACCCTGACTTCAGTTAGGGTTTGGTGAGTCAATTAGGGTTTTGGTCAAGTGGTTAACTGAGTGTGAACCAATGGTTGAGAGTTAGTTAAGTTAGACTCACTCATTGAATTCAAATTGTCTCCTTAGGTATTCGAATTCCTCATGGATTCAAGCTATTGCTTGACATTGGTATTGCAACCATTCATTGTTTATTGAATATATAGAGAGGAAACCATTCTGGTTTCAATTAACACCATTTCATGAGTATTTGTTGATTATTCTTTGATAAGATTGATTCTTTGTTCCTAGATCAATGTGTAAGATTAATAATTAGATCCATGATGGTGGGATCTACATTCTAGTTTAGAAACCGAGTCACCCTCGGGTGAAGTAATCTTCTTGCCTTCTAATGCATCAATTGCATCCGATGACTCTGAGTCTGAAAATGACAATGCTGCTCTTAAGAAAATTGCTTCTTATTCTTCCTGTTTAGAGTTGGAGGGTTTGAGCCTCCAGAGTATGATTTCTCACTGTATATGTTCTCTGTGAACAAGCCACAGAACATTGAAAAACAAATTGCATCCATAGATTTTCAATTATTTGAAACACCTGCCTTTGAATATAAGTTGAGGGCATCTTTGAAAGATGAAAAGAAGAAATTACTCAAAATCCTTGAGCAAGATAAAGGCAAAGGAAAGTTAAGTTATGCAACTCCTACCCAGTACAGACCTGCTGAAGTCTATAAAAGCTACCCTGAGAGTCATGAAAGCAGACAGCGCTTTAGGAGTGATAAAGAACAAATGCTCTGACTGCAAATGAAAGAGAAGCAGCAGCAGCTCAGAAGATTGGTAACAGAAATTGAAGAATTGAAGAGTATGGTTAAGATCATACAGATTGAAAGGGATCAATCGTCTGATGAAGAACTAAGCAAGCATTATGACCAAGCTATGGAAAGCCCAGAAAATAAAGAACCTTTTCCTGATATTACTTTAGGAATGCTCACTGGTCCAAAGATGTTTATACGAATCCAATTATGCCCTAGTGATTTCAAACAATATTTTTTAGACTGTATGCTTGATTCCGATTGTCAGTTAAACCTAGCAAAAGGTTCATAACTCCCTTCATTCTATTGGGAAAACACTACAGACCGTGGGACAGCCATTGAAGGAACTCCAGTCCCCCTTGCCACAAAAACTGAAAATTTCCCGATAAAGATAAATAAAGCTTCTGATGCAATAACCTGGTACAAATTAGATGACATTAAGGAAGACTGTATTCTAGGTTCAGAATTTTTGTCCAGAGTTAGTCCTTTTTCTTTTGATACCCATAAAATGTTATTTTCTTGTGTTATTACTAACTATACAGTCGATCTTCCTCTTTTATTTAATCCTAGTCCGAAATGTCAATCCTTTGTACAGAAGCCTGTGTAGAAAACCAATCCTGCTCAATTGATGAAAATGGATCATTGTATAGCCTTTTCTGATACCCATGGAGAAAAATCCCTTGCGGATATCACTGCAAAGTTGATTAAAGACTGTTGCTCAGAAATCCCAAATGCATTCTGGACAAGAGAATTTTTTTTTGTCTCCTTTCCATTTGATCCATTGCAAAAGAACAAACTGATGAAAGCTTCAGCTCGTCTTATGTCCCCCTCAGAAAGAGATTTGTGTGCCTCAGAGATTAAAGAAATTCTATCCAAAGGCCTGATAGAACCATCTAAGATCCCTTGGGCTTGCCGAGCCTTTGTTGTAAACAAACATTTTGAGATCAAGCATGGAAAGCCGAGGCTTGTGGTAAATTATAAGCCTCTCAATGTTGTACTCCAGAAAGTTCAGTACCCTCTGCCAGATAAAGCCAGTCTGCTACAAAGAATCATTGGTTGCACAATATTCAGTAAATTGGATTTGAAATTAGGATTCTACCAAATTAGTATCAATGCAAAGGACCGTTTTAAGACAACATTTGTAGTTCCACATGGTTAGTACCAGTGGAAAGTTCTACCATTTGGAATTAATAACGCTCCATCAGAATTTCAAAAGTGTACGGGATATATTTTTAGAGAAAAACAGTGGGCACTGGTGTTTATTGATGATATTCTGATCTCTTCCAAAAACCTGCAAGAACACTTGAAACATTTACAGATGTTTTATGATTTGGTTTTTAAACATGGCTTAGTCCTATCTCAAAGCAAGATGGAGATAGGAAAGACCGAAATGGAATTTCTTGGATTTAAAATCCAAAGAGGACAGATCATCTTGTAAAAGCATGTCCTCAACACCTTCAGCCATTTTCCTGACCAAATCCTTGATAAAACTCAGTTGCAGAGATTCCTTGGTAGTCTCAACTACATCAGACCCTTTTACAAAGGACAGTCTACTGATATTCATCTTCTTGAACAAAGATTAAAAAAGAATCGTGTAAAGTGGTCACCAGATTTGACTTTGGTTGTGCAGCATATCAAAGCCAATGTATTAGATTTTCCTCCTCTCTCTTTACCTCAGAGCTCAGGACAGCTAATCATTGAAACAAACGCTTCTTCCCACACTTGGGGTGGTGTTTTACTTGAGGTTATAGAAGGCAAAGAACATGTGTGTGGTTATGGTTCGAGTTCCTTCAAAGTAATAGAACTCAACTACCCTTCCGGCCAGAAAGAGTTTTTGGCTGTTAAGAAAACAGTCCAGCATTTTATTTTATTTCTGAAACCAGTTAGATTTGTTATTAGAAAAGATCTAAAGATAATGCCTGGTATTTTTAAGAATGAAAAGTTGATGATAGAGAACAGTAGTCATATTTTAAAATGGTTTATTTGGCTCAGTAATTTTGATTTTGACATTGTGTATAAGCTAGGTTATCTCAATTGTCTTGCTGATATGCTCACAAGAGCACAGTATAAAGAAAATGCTCCTACTCTTAGCATGTTCTCAGCTGGTGCCTCCAGTTTAGATACAGATCGTGGTAAAGCACCGCTTTATCAAACTAGAAATGGCTTATTCCTGAAACCATGGGATGAATCACTTTCAGAAGCAGAACGAGGACAACTCCTTGATTATGCATCAAGAAAATAAGCTGAAAGGTATCTCGGCCTTACTCTTATCAAGCAAATTCAAGCCTCTCCATTAAAAATGGAAATAATGGAAATGTGGGAGAGAGAAGCATACAGAAGTTTTGAAAATACCCAAGAAAAACTAAAAGTTTGCAGAGAGCTTTGGATAGACTGCAATGAAGAAAAAAATGGTCCGATTTGGTATGTGGAAATTGGAGATGGAAATTTGACATGGACATCTTACAATCTGATCCTTCAGTTCTGTAGAGAGTAATGCAAAATTTTCATTTGTGTAGACCCAGCTAACCTTAGGCATGGTGCATGGTCTGGTTGGATAGAAGTCTCCCTTGATAAGTTTTGTCCAAGAACAGATTGGGTAAATCGTCATGTAAATTTCATACTACATATGAAGGCTGACATTGAAGAAGCCGACAGAGAGCATCAATTGTTTAAATTTATTCCCCTTCATCATGGCGAATGCTACATGCGGCTAGAGCATACTGTATATACTTCTCAAAAGTACATAAAACGAGATGCTCAGGGACAGAGAATTGACTCAAAGGTGTATACGAAGCAAATACCTTTAAATTTTCGAGTGGAGTCATAATTTCAAGGTTAATACCTTTCCAAATCCAATGAAATATTTCATGGATCAGATATTGAAAGATGCTTCAGTCCTGATTTGTACCTGCCAACCCAGTTTTAAGAGGACCCGCCAAACATAGATGACTTCAATGACTATGACTCAGATATTCCAGGATGGGACTGCCCTTGTGGTGGAATAGACCTTGGAGACGTACGTGAAGTCTGCATATATCAACAGGGAAGAGACCCATAGGACTAAAGTGAAATCTGTGGTGGTCCATATAAAACCATCGTGGGTCAGTTTTGCTCCACTTTGTTTTATTCTGTCTTTGTAATAAATAAGAGGAGTCAGTCATAATGAAGATTCCAGGTCCCCATAGGTCTACGAACTCCAAGGGATGAGATAATGACAGTGGCTGTCCCCACCTGTCATCTTGGATGATTTCATTTTGACTCATTAGTGCCAGTCTTGAGTCACCAGGGAACCAGATAAGTTTCTATAAATAAGAGGCTCGGGTCTCATTGTAAACATCGGATTTTAGAGAAGTCGCTCATGTGCTGAGCTTAGTTGAGTCTTAAGTAATATGCTCTGCGAGTTTCTCTCAGGAGTATAACATCGCACCAGAAAGCTTCTAGTCTGTAAATGTCTCTATGTTAGTAGAATTTTGTTTTTGTAGTGATGAGCTTCGCCCTCTGAAGCCAATCTACATGCCTGTAAAATGTTTGTAACTGTTGGATTAAGAAGAATATAGAGTTGTTTTTCTTCATGTATGTAGCGTTCTTGCCTCATGCAATGGATACCATGATGTAATGGGAAATATATACTCTCATTCTTAGTCACGTGTGTTGGATGCAGGATATTTGTAGCATGTACTCCATTCTATTATTATGATTTGACTATGTTTCTCCATGTGCATACTCTCCATGATATAGAAATCCATTCATGTGACATTGTAGCATAGGGGATAGGATTAGAAGTGCATTCTTAGCACCCGGAGCAATACATTTTCTTGTGTATTGTAAATGGTGATTATCTACGTGAAAACTACCATTACGAAAGGGAGGGAGATTTCCTTTACTACCAATTGTTTCCATAACCCTTTTATAAGGAGTGAGTTAGGTAGGTTTCTCAACTCACACACTCATTGAGTGTAGGTGGGATCCCTTCCTAGAAACTAACCAATAAGTAAATTGAAAAGGAATCATTCTTGCCCGGTGGGGTTCCTCCTCCCAACCAATAAATAATGCATTATATTTTGTCTATCTTGCAGGGTGGGGAATGTGCCGCTATTCCCACCTCTCTTGTTGTCTCTATTGCCTCTGGTAGAGCCTATTGCACTTGAAAATAGCATTTCCTTAGCTTGTGGATGGACCAGGCTTCAATCTTTCTGTTGGGGAAATAACTAAATACACCCAAACTAAAAAATTAAGTCTTTATATAAATATAAACTAGCTATGCCTTTTCTTGGGGTCTACGCCTTTGTTGCGAGCTCGCGAACGACTACTTAAACGTCTTATAAGTATTTACCTTTGTTGGTCTAGCCACCTCCACCTTTTTCTGTGTTGTCAGGGTCAGAAATGAAAGTATGTTGTTAGCCCTTGAATAGGAAGATCTAAAATGGGCACTAGAACTTTTTCAGGTACAGCTCCTCTAGCCATCTTTACCTTGGATTATAGTACAGGATTGGGATATGTTGCGGGGTAAACTTAAATAGTTATGTTTTTACTAGGGTTGGATATTAACCAATGTTTATAGAACTGGAACTGCTTCTAGGTAAAAAATGTCCACTCTTTAAAATGTAACTATATCTTTCTTTATCTCTATGCCTGAATCCTCAGCATTAGCCATGAAGTGATTAATTCAAGTTGTACTAGGTAGGGTCTAGTGATTTAGGTGGGTACATAGCTTGGAACCCGGATAAACTAAACTTTTTTTTAGTATACAAAACACAGTTGGAAAAGGCTTTTTGGATTTACCGAATCAATTCTAGTCCCCCACCTGGTGCCTTAATATGGAGCCAGCCCAGAAAAATCAATTAGTTAACATGCACGAAAGCAGAAAATAAAAGGAAGACCTAGAAGTAGCTTGTATAAGCAGGCAGGCAGCTCATATCCAGAGTAGTGGATGGGGTGGGACTAGAATGCTGGAATGAATGGCTCGAGGGAGGGCTTGGGTACTTATCTATTACCTCAACTTGCTTACTGGATGGAGGAATAACCTGAAATGCTCTAATTCATCGACTTGCCTAATAAAACTTGATAGTTACACAACATGGTGGGACATTCTCGAACCAGTTAAACGACGGGTCTCTTATAGATAAAACTGTATCTATGAAGCTTTTTCGAATTCATCGGACTAGACCAATAATTGCTTTTAGATCTTGCTTGAGGGACGAAGTAGTTGCATGGTTGATTCAACTGATTTGATGAGGCTTTTATTTACTGAGCTTCCCCTAATTCTAGATGGCATGGCGAGATAGGAAGGACAGGGCTGCTGGATGGATGAATAGATAGATAGATCACATGCTTATTACTACTTGTTAGGTAGGGGGATATATTCCCAGACAGATAGAGCCATCCAGAATATGCTTTGTTTCACACTTTCTTGGATTCAGTCATTAATAGCTTAGTGAGTTGGGTAATTCCTTTTACTTGTGCCTTCAGAAATTGCTTCGTAACTATCACTTGATCTTATAAGAGTAGTGGGTTGGGATTAGACTGGGATAACCTATATACTAGGAAATGAAGTGAGTTCTTCCCAACCCTTTCATTGGGATGATTGAGACAACAATATGAAAGAAAGTAGATGCCAGGTATGGCCTAATCCCTGCCCTAGACCTGGAATGGTTTTAGTAAGTCACCCATTTAAAACTTACCTTGGAAAAAAACCCACCTACCATAAAAGAATATACTTAGTTACCACAACATACCCACATATATTTTATTTTACGGCCAAATCAGCACACCCTTACCTTTCTTTTATCATAAGGAAAAATTATATGTTTCAACCCATACCATGAGGTCTCCTAGTTACCTTTTACAGGGAGGCACATAAGACTGGAGAAGCAACACCCTTTTAGTGGATGGAGTCCAACCAGGAACCCACCAGTTGCTTGAAGGTATTTCTTCTATTTACTATAACCCCTTTGCTTACTTTTTCACCTGCTAAGATTGAGATATCTTTAGACCCAATCAGACACGTTGTCACGAAGGAAGAATGGTTAACTTACTAGACTCAGGTTTATGGGACAAACAATTGTTACTCTTTTATTTATGCCCTAACCCTAGTTACTTTATATGGAGCCTAATTCATGCACCGAGTGAATAGGACCGCTCGAAAACATGAGAGAATATACTTAGATAGGAAGAACTCTTATTACGTATATAATATTATAACTTCTCATTAGCTTTTTTCACTACCACTCTTTCATGACCCAACTGAGCAAGGAAAGAAAAGTGCTTCGTGATTCTACGAACTTTAGTAGTGCTTATTATTTATAATCAATTCGTGGAAGACTCTTAGTAGCTTCCTTTACTCCCTCAATTATGGATTAAATTGTGAGACGGCTGGATGGATACAGAACCTAAAAATGCTATTATGAATCAATTTGCCTAATTATAATTGACATTTAGACACTTGGTGCATGTTTGGGCGCCTCAACCTCGATGGATGGAATATCCTCTAAACCCATAAAAAAAGGAGGTTTGTTTTTTCTCTTTGGAACCTCTTCTCAAATAAGTACCTCATTTATATAGAAAAGGTAGGTCTTTTATCTATTCCCTGAGTTAAAGTACCTATTATTGGTCGAGATATTTCCATGTAAAGCGTTCTCTACCGCATATCGATTGTATTTACACCTACTTGATCCGTGTTGGAAATAAAAAGTGCCTATATCCCTGTCCCAAGAACTGGTGAATGAGAGATGTCAACAGTCATAAGGAGCATGATTATTCTATACTTCAAGGTTGGGTCGTTGAAATGGAAACAACCCCTAATCACCATAAAGTTACAAGGTAAACTATCGTTTCTGGACTCCGATTTGGAGTGGACCGACTCAAATTCTCTAGTTAGATGAATTATTACCAGAATTCACGAAGGATTGATGGAGGGTTAAGCCACATCGACTGTAAAATAAATATATTAGTATCACCAACTTGTAATTAGGAAAGTCATAAGGCAAGGAAATAAGGGTTTATACCCTTCATGGAAAGAATCCTAGCAATAAAGATTTGACCCTCAAAGAATATGAAAAAGGTTATAACAGAGTTTTCTTGTAGGTGGAGGTCTATGCCTAGTATGCACTGCTGAGAAATACTACCAAACCACTCACTTGCCTTACTCTCTCGTGCCTGTATATTACTTAATTACTCTGGCTTATCCTCTTACCCTAGTTCTTGCTTTATGAATTGCCTGACGATAGAATGTAGTATTAAAATTGTATCTACAGAATCTACTGTCAGTAAAACTCGCATGCATTTCCAATGCATGGAGGAAATGATTAAGAAGCTCTCCTTCAGTAACCTTTAGAATGAACGAAGAGGTAATGAATGGGCTTATTATCCAAGCTAAATGACTTACCAAACGAATGAATTTATGAATCAATTTCTTTGTATATGATATTATAATTAGATGCTAGTGGTGTTGCTTAATTTTCTTGCTCTACTGCTTCAAGCTATCAATATGGAAATAAATATAGATACATATAGATATAATGTTAGATATAAATGAGATATAAATGTGGAAGAAAGCACTCTAATTTACTACATCCTTCCATATAATATGGATCGATCGAAGAAGAAGTAGAAGTAAGATCCCATCTCAGGGCAAGGGCTCAAGCTTGATGTCACGGGGATGCCTTCTTAAATCAACGAAAACATAACTCACAGTAGCATGAACAAAAACACTCTTGGTCCCATCGGAACTCATCATGTCATATCAAGGTCAAGCAAGTTCAGATTCATAAAGAAATGTCTCATAAAAAATGTCTCCTCGGGTAAAGGCTGGCTATCCATGCTCCCTCATAAGAAGGGTACAATGGTGATTAAAATGGGTATTTCTCCTCAAAGAGAATTGCTACTTAGCGGATACCATAAAGGCGAGGATATATTTGGAGAAATAGCTATAAGGTCGAGCACTATCAGGGATTTATTTATTAAGTAGCTAAGGATATTTCTTACTAACCCTTTCGTGCATGCCTAGCTATATGTTGGAGTACACCTGCCTCATGTCTTGTTTTGGTTCAAGTTGGAGTACTTGCCTCATGACTTGCCATCTTTCCTACTTCTGTCTACTTAATTATTTCTCGCTTGATTTCTGACTTGGATTTATTCTGTGTTGGTGCCCTAAAGGGGCTTGCCTTCTGACTTGTGCCTATTGCTATAGTTTTGGTAGCTTAAACACTCTCCTCAATTTATTTCTAATCATCCCATCACTGGAGACTGTTAGCACTTTATATCCCTCATACTTCATCCATCCCTACGCCTATTCCAAAGATGTCGTCATCCGTCTATTTCAATTCCTTATACTTAATCCATCCACATCTGAGGTACTTTATATCTCCTTCCCTATGTCCACACCTAGAATATTATTCTTCTTGGACTCATGCTTGTAGTTCTTTAGGTTTAGCTCTAGATGCATCTTCCAAAATTTTGCTTTAGAGATCATCAATGTTGTAATGGTTACAGTGGTTGTTAGGATTCTCACACACGTATGCAGTGGTAGCAAGTCTTCTTATCTTTCCCCTTTCCCTTATTCTTTTAACCCTTATTGGAAGCTCCATGTTGGTCTAATTGTTTCAAACCACTTGACTACCCCTTTTTTTCTTAGATTTCATGTATTAGGCTGACACACAGGCCTCATCTATGGTATTGGGCTTGAATAACAGAACTTTCCTTCTTGTGTTACTATGAAGGCCACCCGGCTACTTGATGACCATGTCTAAGTTATTGGGGTTCATATTCGAATGGATTGCTTCCAGAACTCTGTAGTGTACTCTTTTACACTTTGCGCTTGCCTCTGTTGATAGTAGTGCCACCAAATCCTCTGATCCTCTTCATACCTAATAGGGTAATTGGGACTTTAGGAGGCATTTGACTACCTCCCACTTCATTTCTGGTAGGTATCCCCCCTCACTATTATAAAGGTCTTGGTGTAGCTTTCCCACCAACCCTATAAATGACCTTCTAGATTGAGTATGAAAAAATGTTATTTTTTCCCCTCTCGTACATTATGCACAACGAAATAGACTTCTAACTATTGCAACCAATTATTAAACTTCACTATGTCTACCTTGGATTAATATTGACCTTAAGTTCCACTTTAAATAGGTGTTGAGAAGATTATAAGAGTTCCCTTTTTCAAGTTTTGGTTCTTTCTTCTCTTCCCTGGGATCCTCATAACCTTCTGGTTTCTCTTCAGAGTTGGGCTGCATAGAAAAGAAATATTTTGATCAAGAAAGGCCATGAGTTAGGCCATACTCTTTAGAATGTTCGCTACTTGCAAACCTTAACTCCCCTTCATAAATGGGGATTTCCTTATGTTTCATTCATTATATATATGTGGCTTGCAATTGCCTCTTAACCCTTCTCGCGTTGATATCGAGATCCACAGGGTGCAACGCTCCCTCAGAATTGGATTTCTGAGTTAGGTAAGCATATACTACACTCAAACCAAATAAATGATAAGAGAAAACTACTATGATACCAATACTATGTGTAAACCTCCTTGGATATTCCAATGGTCAGCTCACCAGAATATATCTTAAACTACTACTATAGTGAGCTTATGCTTGAGTGT
Source organism: Pseudotsuga menziesii (assembly GCA_001517045.1). Classification (NCBI taxonomy): domain Eukaryota; kingdom Viridiplantae; phylum Streptophyta; class Pinopsida; order Pinales; family Pinaceae; genus Pseudotsuga; species Pseudotsuga menziesii. Next base: position 59,052 of record LPNX010907886.1, read on the forward strand.
GCAAATATGCTTTTTGTGTTTTAATTTTTTTAATAGAAAGGTAAAACACACCATATATATTCTCTCACTATTGTTACATAAAAATAGAACTCTAGTGGCAAAGGCACACATGGGAACACAATATTGATTTTGGGAACCCGGATGCGGGAAAGCCTTACCAAAAATGCATGACTATGCCTTTCTTCTTAAACAAGAAAGAGTACAAGTCAAAATACATAGATTATAAATCTCACCGCGGAGCTATGAAACACGATAGTCTTTTGCAATCCCTTACATAATTATATTTATCCTCAACTTTGTTATAACTCTACTCCTCTTGGCGGTTTCTCTATGATGGAACATGAAATCACTATTATAGTGGGAGTTGAATCCCTTTCCTTCCTTTAAGATAGGTTTTCACACCCTTTCTTAGTTGTTAGGGTTAAGATATATATCCTTATGAGAACACATCAGCTCAATTACACTAGCTACACTTAATAAAAGGCTATAGTTCTAGTGGGTCATAAATATGGAGAATCATAGCTAGCTCTCTGTAACATGTGATTCCTAAGTATTGAATATCATACCAGTTTAAGGAATGGTGATCAATTTATCTTGAATAGGCCTAGTATCGGTGTTTAAGCTAATCTTATGACCATAATCATTCATATAAGAGTACTCCAAGGCTAATAAGCTATACATTTGCTCATATCAAGCACAATGAGTGAATCAATGCATGTGATTTATGTGAATAGTTATGCTAGCAGCGTATAGCATGTAACAGCTTTCAAGGGGTATCATTACTAGTATACCTTATGAGAAGCTTGAATTCTAATTACTGTTAGTAGCTTACATCAGCTTTATTACGGATATAAGGTGGATACCAACATGGTATAAATGAATCACACTTGTTACTTCACCAATCTAGTATATCCCTAATTAGTGACATAATATAGCTAATAATCTTCTAATATATGAACACTAAGTGGTTACGTATTTTACATAATATTGGATATGTATAATTACCTCCATATGTGCACGAAAGACAAAATCTTGTAGTTTCTTTGATTACGGATCTCATTATTAAATATACTGAGCTAATTCACCCAATAAATGAATCCTATTTTATTCAATGAACATGGTGTAATAAATACTGCTATGTTTGGTATAACTTCATGTTCTAACCTAACATAAGTGGATCAATACTAGTTCAATTCCAGTACAGCTAATTGGTTCCATATAACTACTTGTTACTATTAGTATTGCTTTACTTATACATATGCTATTTGTTTCATATTTTCCGGATCCATTATAGAGGTATAATGCTGATACAATATGCTTAATACTTACTATGCATTATTTAGACACCTAGTAGTTATAATTTTAAATATGGGATTGGTTCTTTATTCCTATATATGTGTCCCTTTGTCATACTTTATTCAAATATTGCATATGTTAAACAGTCTAAGCTTAGGACCCCCATAGGAATAATATGCAGGTAATATGATAGACATATACTGTAGAGATTAGTAATCAAATGGTAGATGTTAAAAGCCCAATCACCAGTTTAGTAATACAGATCAAGTATGAGTGAATCACATAGATCTGAGTAATGAGCTTACATATAATGTCAATCTAAGCTGGGTATCGGTCTGACCTTAATCATATGCCTTGTAAACATAACATATTAGGATATATACATCACGATTGTTCTAAGAGCCTATCTTACCGTCTATAACCAATGGTGAATAAAGGGAAATCAGATACAAGGCTACTTATAAAAGAGAAATTATAGAGCATCAGTAAGTACCTAATCAATGGTAACTCTATGTTAATCGTGTAAGCTCATATTCATAGAACTAAACATGTTACACATGGATTATTAACCATATGCATTGCTACTTGTTATTGTGACAGTATCATTATTTCAGTAAGTATCAAGCGTAATCATAGATAAGTTGTCACCCTTATACTCTTAGTTACATGTATAGTGTTCTAGACTCTTAAGGATACGTTTCGATTACATAACCTATGTTGAAGAAATGGGTATACTTATGGTATAACTAAAAAGGGTAAGTTATGAGTGATTTACTTATACTAATATGAGATTTATTACTATGATTATATTACCTGCCCTTATATATTGAGTACCTTGTTCTTCCTTTGTCCATATATGTACCGAATTACTCACCAATTAGAGCTTAGTTACTCATATAGGAATAATTAGGCAGATATGGTGATATTCTAATTATTGGTGGAAGAGTCTGCATCAGAAAGTAAAAACATATATGCATGCACTTTATACCTACTTCCTCATAGTAGTGAAATCAAGATTAGAACCATGGCACCATTATATATGAACCAAATAGTAGACATGCAAGTTTTGACCTGCACCATAGCATTAGCTCAGGTCTATCTAAGACCAACACCATTGAATATGCAAATCTGAGTGCAACGTCTCCATGCAAGTAGAGCAAGTAACTAGACTCTATGGTTTATAGGCTTTTGTATGACACGGCCCTGGGTTCAACACCTAGAGCAGAGGAAGAACCAGTTTTAGTATAGCCAGTTAGGAGGTAGGTTTAATTGCAATAATTACTATATGTAGATATCCTATATTAACCACATGGAGATTTGAGTACAAGGGCGTCTCTATGGCCATATTGTATATAAACACTAGCATTGTTCATGGCATGTAGACCGAGTAAATATGTGATATCCTAGGTAAACCCTAGGGAGACTAGAGCAGACTGGGCCCGAACCAATTTGTAAATATGCAATTGAGCCCAAATAGGTGGATATGCCACATCGTATATGAGCTAGTAGATACGGTGCTATCATATATGAACCACATAGAGATTTGAGATCGTATGCAGATATGCCAAGATATCATAGTAGCCCAACAAGTGGAGTAGCCAGATAATAGCATTAGAATATTAGTATCTGTCTAAACAAGTTAAACATGTAGATTACGATGTGAGGAAAAAGTCTCAAGTCAAAATGAGCAAATAGATAGGCCCCTAGGCCCCATAGAAAATAGAATTGAATATTTCAGGGTCTTATAAAGATCCAAGTGTACTGGTTAAGAGTAGGCGACCCAGTGAAGATTCAAGGACTTTGAGCATAGAGTAAGAGTAGTCTCTGAGCCTAGTAGCTCGCTTTGACAAAAGTGGAATTAGATCTGAGTAGGAAGTAAGTAGATATGCTTTTTAAATTTCCTATGTATCCATGAAATATGAACTAGGGTTAGGAGCCAGCCAGAGTCCCAAGTCCAAGTATAGATGGAAACATCATATTGTAACTAGAGTTTAGTAGTATATAATTACATGTATAGATGCCAGTATAGCATGCGAAAATCTATGCAAGTAGAGCTTATATGCAAAAACGCCTTTATTGATTGGGTCTGACAAGGTGTAGACATGCGAGCTCATTTAGTAAGATATTTCTTGCAGTAGATCTGGTTCAAGACAAGTCAAAGAATTGATGTACATATAATATGTTAAATATGGTGATATGGCTACAATGAGAGGTAAGCTATGTGGCAATGACCACAATTTCACTCTGTAACGATTCAATAAGCCCGAAGCTATAGCGATGTGGTATTTCTCCCTCATGAGCGGTAGCAAATAGTATTGTATTTATCTAAAAGCAATAGCAAATGGATGGATTGAGTTCTTGGACTAAGAGAGAAAGGAAAAACTAAGCTTGGCTAGCCATGGTCTGTGAAGGTCGCCCCCTAAGAAAAGGGCTCTCTGAAACAAGGCCATTGGGAATTAATAGGTATCTATTATTTATGTTATTTTTGGACTTATTTAGGTCCAACGAAGGTCCAGAGGGCTCAACTAAAAGGAGATGAATAAATATCCTTACCTATGGTATATACGTTGCATACCTAGGATGAACAGGACCGATTCCAATACCTAAAGGCCTCCTATAATCTCTTTCCCTTTCTTCTCCCTTCATGAGAATGCCTATATTAAGCAACAAAAAGAGAAGTTCCTACAAGCATCTATGACCGGTATATTCCTACTCCAATAACAATAGTGCTCTCCATATTGTTGGGATATTGTTCTTAGTCACTAAAAATATTTCGGGTAGTTATTTAATATGGCAGGGTAGCTAAGGTTAGCTTTACCCAAACTCAACGTTGTTTTTCTTCCAACTCTAGATAGAAATGGATGGAGGGTAGGCAATGAATGAATTAATGTGTTGGCAAGCATCCATCCAAGTTTTAGTGTTCTTTGTATTCCCCACCCCGTATCAAGGGAAACTTTCACATCTTTCCAACTTTGTTTATTCTTGGCCACAACTTCAACTGGATCTCTAACATGATCCATAATTTAGTCTTTCAGACTATTCTTATTCATGTATGCCCTATGGATAATATGTCCAGAAAGGAAACTCATCAAATTTGTATTCCCCCAAGAAATCCTTGGAATCACGACATAATATGATCCATTCTACACTGACTTTTTAGGGAGTTTTTAAGAAAAGGAGTAGTTTTTTTATACCAAATTATGGGTAATCTGTTTCTATTAAAGCAACAACCTAATCAGCTCATGAGAGAAGATTATGTCTGTTACATGGGCAGACAACACTTTGGGAGAAAGTATCCCACCATAATCTCTGATATAATTCAAGGTCTCCCTATAGAACCAATATCCCAATCATGTTCTCAACAAGTATATGCTCTAGGATTCTGGGCATAAGATTATATAAAAGGTATGCATGGTACCTTACAGCAAAAGTTCATTAAACCTATAGTATCATGTCATGTCCCTTCTTTTGTGGATCATCGGATCATTTGTACAGGTACTGTATCATCCTTAGAAACCCCTAACTCTTTCAAAGGATCTTTACACCAATAATTCATGATTGAAAGCAAGTTACTTGATTCCTTCTTTTGGATAAGGTGTAAAAATGAGTATTTGTCGCAATAAATTAGTCATTGCAATTAGGCAAGTTGCTGAGAATTGGCTAAAAATTGTTACTGTACCGGAAGGGGTTAAAATGCTAAACGCAGTTGTTGCATGTAAGTGGGAGCATTCATGAAAGCATGACCCTTTTATGTGCGAAAGGTTAAATAAAGGGGGCTTATGAGTGAGGTCGAGTTCGCTCATTGATGAGGGAGAATTGGGGCAACCTTTCATTTTACGGGGGTAAAAACAAGTTCTCAGGGATTAAATGGATGAATAAAAGGGCCTTTCCATGAATTATGTAACAAAGTGTACACCAAGACTGAGTGCTGACCAATAAATTTTGGTTTCTGTTTAAGCACTATAAATGTATTGTTTGTCAGATTTAAACATGAGAGTTTTTTCAAAATGGGATTTTTTAAAAACATATATGCCATGGTTTTTTACTTCTGCATGGTGTAAATATATTGAAAATATTCTTTTAGATACTCTTTCGGAGATGCATTCCAACTAGATCCGAATCCGGATGCTCTCCCAATACTTGAAGTCGAGTGGCGCTTTAGAGATTTATTCAAAAACCGTTTTTACAAATATATATATTTATTCAAGAACTAATGAAGAAACTGACCTAGGTCGAGACAGCCCACCGGTCAGTGATGTGAACTTGTTGCATGCTACCACATGTTTCATGCTAACTATGAATAACCTATTTATTCATGTTATGTAAATAATAAAACAAATGATTTGATTAGAATAGGAGATATAGTTTACCTTCTTCATAAAGAACCTCACCCATAAAGTAGAACACACATAAAATAAAGGTGAACCTTTAGTTCAAATCTCTACCAACCTTCTACTAGAGGTGGTCACTACTCGAGCCAACCTACAATACTTAGAGGATAGCTTCAACATTTAATTATTTAAGAGTATTAGTAGTGAATTATCAATAATATTACAAGTGGAGTTTCACTTCATAATCAACCTAAAGAAGTTGAGACTACCATTTCCGGATATGGTACTACTACCTAGTCATATGTCACTCCAAAAACTACACGGGACATAAGAGTACTTTCAAATGACTATTTTTATGGACTGATTTGTGATACAGTGTGTTAGCACTTAGAATGTACTCTTGGTTGTGAAAAGGTAAACCCCAAGGTAACCAAAAAACCAATATTTAGGATTCTCCCAAGGTTTTGTAACCTTTGTGTTCTACGGAGAGGCTGATTTTCCACAACTAATAACTCAAATCAAACAAGCCTAAGGCCAACTAAAGAAAAAAAAAATCTCAAACAAAAAACCAGTAGAAAATCCCCAAGTATCTAGACCAATCAAAGAAAGATACCTTCCAAATGGAAGTCTGGAATGATGAGGGCCTGGGACTAACCAATGAAGGGTAAAGAGAATTTACCCGAGGTCCAGATACAATCACTTTGAGGCAAGCGTTTGAATCACCAACCACTTTTCCAAAGAGCTGCATGAGGTTTCCTCCCATGTCTTTCCTAGTTACAATGGAAATAACCTTCCACCATCACCTATGTAGATCCCTAGAGGTCAAGATACTATGGCCGAGAACTCAAAAAAAGGGTTTATTGGAATATTCGTTTGTCTAGTCGGTGCACATGGGTAGGTTATCTAATCCCGAAACTCAAACAACACTAACACCACACAGGGCGAAGCGTGGTACTAAATGAATCCTCTAATATGTAAGAACGCTAGTGTATGCTCAATGGAGTAATATTGGAGGGCTATCTCCACAACTCAATCTCGCACGACCTTGTGCTTGACTCTTATGTGAGAGGAAATGTTTGGTTCACCTTTTTGAAAGCTTGGGTTTCCTTGAAGAATGACCACTATGTTTTGAGTTTAATCGTTATGTATAGTTTAAAGATAAACCCAAGTTCAAAACACTACCGAAACTAGTATGTGCCGTCCCTAAAAAAGAAATATTACTAATATATTTTAATTATCAATGTTATTTTTAAAGGCTCTTGATTACTCAAATGGGAATTGATTGTGAAACTAATGATGTGTTTGGACTCAACAAGAAAGTTAAAATATACCAAATGTGCAATGAAATTCAAAAATAATGTTTTCACTTTATCTTTCCTTTTCGAAATATAAAGAAACTAACTATGTGAGTATGAAAATAAATAAATAAATTCTTTTACTTTTTTAGCTTCAAAAATACGTAAGTGCACCTAAAACTAATAAAACTAGCCTAGAATGCATAAGACTTGTAATTTTTTGTTTTAATTTTCTTTAAAATGGAAGAAGACAATGAAATATATACACTGTATAATTTAGATGTAAAATCCTAAGAAATCCAGACCCTATACCAAATCTATAAGAACAGACCCTAGACGATCCAAAAAGCCTGACAACAACTCACTTGGAAGACAAAATTGTGAAAAAGACAAAGTTAGTCACCTTGGAACAATAAGGTTGGGTTAACAAGATTGTGGCAAGATAAAAACATGAGCAAAAGATCAACATATGCTAGAAAGTGACGATCCAAACAAATTCAATCCAAAGATCAACCAAGTGGCAATACTATATACAAATTATTCTTCAAAAAACTCTCACATAAAGATGACTTAAAAAGAACTTGTAGACCATAATAAACAGAGACCAAGGCATTGATAGTACACCAACAAGACCTGGAGAAGAGTTTTGAATCAAAAATACTTATAGACAAATTGGAGAAACAAAAACCCTAGCATGCAAACAATTGTTACCGGAATACACGCGACTATGTATTGGATAACCCACATGTCACACGCAACTATATAGGTGAAAACTCACATTTTTTCAAGGTAAACGCTGGTGCATATAGAATTCACTAGCGTGTCTGTCTCAAAATCTTGAAAAAGAAATAAAAATTTGAAAAAAATTCAAGGCATAGGTTGGACCCAAATACAAATGATTTTTGCAAATTCAACCATGAACTCAAAAACACAAATGACTACAAGAAATCACACAAGAAAAACCCAAAGTGACCAACTCCCTGTTGGATCCACCATTTCTGTTGTTAATTTTTATTCCAGTGATTGGGGTTATGGAAGTCACTAGCATACTGGATTATGCTAAATGTACATCATCACGAGTCATTATCCATGAGACTTTTGTTGTATCAAGTCGGGAACTTATGTTGTATTAAGTTCATAAACCTCTCCATGAGACTTGTGTTGTATCAAGTCCAAAACTTATGTTGTATTAAGTTCATCAACTTATGTCGTATTAAGTTAAGATCTTGTGTTGTATCAAGCTAGGATGTTGATGTAATGAGAGATACATGTATTTTGATCTTATGTTGCATTAAAATCAAGATCTTATGATGTATTAAGATCAGGACCTTGTGTTGTATCAAGTCTGAAACTTATTTTGTATTAAGTTCATGATTCTTGTATTTTATTAAGACCATATGACTTGTGATGTATGGCTAGTCATGGTCACTAGGTGCTACAAGTCTCCTTTAGTGATTAGTTACCCCTAAAGTGATTTACTTTAGCATATGACTATGTGACCCGAGGTAATACATATGATCATAGGTTGGAAACAATTCTTTTGAGTATGATATGATAAAGATGATTAACTAATTAAACACTCATGGACCATGCAAAACTAATTAATGATAAATGAGATGAGCACATAGATAGAGTAAGGATTTGAATTTCCCATTAAATAATATGAGCACCTAGATAAAGGATTCGAAGTTGCCATTTCATATCTCCTGTGAAATCGAATTGCAAAGGCATCAATTAAAGTCTAAGTTGTGGAAAACACATTTCAGTTAATTAAGGAAAACACTCCTTAATTTATGCAAAGTGGGTTTTGTGGATGGGACTTATTGTGAAGTGATAAAGACATTTAATTAAAGTACTAACTAATGGTCAAGCAACTAGTTAATCAATTCAATTCAGTTCAATTCAATCAATTAACATTCAGTTAGAGGCCATTAACACCAGTGAATTAATGGAGGGTGCGTATCTTCTGCATTGGATGATAATTTTGAGGTAATAACTTGGCACCAAGTCAAGGAAGGTGCAATAGGTAATGGGTGGATAGTGCTCATCATGTTCTCAGCTCCCAAAAGGCATGTAACCATTCACTACCTCTCATTGTATGACTAAATAATCTTGTTATTAGAGTGTTATGCACTTGGAAAGGCTATGGCATTATTCCAAGTGACATCTATTCTCTAGTGTTTCTTAGATATCTCTTATCAAGCAATCTATAAGAATTGTAAAGCAATTCTCTGGCATTATCCATCATACTCAAAGGATTGTTTGTTGGGTTTTTCATCCTCCATATTTTGGAGCGTTTTCCCAGGGTACAACATGTGTCTTATGGATTGAATAATTTGTGTGTTTGAACTATTTATGAGATCTACATGCATTGGATTTGTTTATCAAAAGTTTTAAAGTTTAAATATCTTTAATTTTGCTAAAAAAATGATATATTATTGTCAGACTAAAACAACTATACACTAGACTCAAACAAAGTATGAATTCTACAAGGGAAAGAAAATAGGGTTTTAATGATAGAGATTATACACCTTATTTACGAAGGTTGGTACTAGCTTTACTTTCCTTCAAACCAATCTCCAATCTATTGCTCTAAGACCTACAAGAAAAAATACTCTCCTCAAACACTTTTGACTGTCACAAATATGAAAGATGTTTAAGAAAAAAACTAAAACTTAACATTAAAATAAAAATCTATGAACATAATCCATTAAAGATCAAAATTGTACACAAATTTGTGGAAATGGAAGATCACTTTATTAATCAAGCATATTGAAAGAAGCACAATTATATCTTAGTCTAACATTGACTCCTTGAAACCCTGACCTAAGTCTCCTTGCTCCTCCTTTTCTAATCAAAATCCTCTAGAATAGCTCCAGGTTAAGTGTTTTTTTTCTCCTAGCATCTATCATTATGTTATGACAAAAATTAAGACAACAGTTGCAAGGCTAAAGCAGTTATGGAAGGTGGGGAGGTTTCAACATTGAACTGAATCACCTTTTAATTAATCTCTTTTTAATTTTAATTAATTTTTGAGGGACACACTAGTGGTGCAAAGACAATCTGCATATGACACATGAGTTTCCCTTATAAAACCCCAAGTGTACAACTTTTAATGGAAAAACACTAGTTGTATATAGTCAACTACAGTGTGGAACATGAGTTGCTATACTTCCACACACATGTATTCCTTAATCTCATGAAAAAAAAGAAAAATGGAGTAAACAACGAGTGATTAGGACCATGATCATCTATAGAAAAATGGATCCTCAATACATTTGTCCTTTTGTGTAACAAAAAACTTAGTATCGTCACTCAAACATAGAAGTATCGATACCAGGGATGAAAACAAGGGTGCTAACCAAGTTTCCCCATGTGAGGTAACCACTACCCATGGATGAACGATGACGATGCACATAAATAAGAAGTATTAATGTCACAGTCCATGGAGAAAAAGGTCCTACGGAGTATAATACGTTAAGACATCAAATGAAATATGCAAGGCGATAATGACCTAACCTATATGCCAGAGTAAGATGAATAAACATTTTTCAAATATAAATATGGGCAAAACCCTTATAGAACTACCTAATTGTTTTACCTAGTCAAAATTATTTTCATCATTAGTCATAATAAATAAATATGACATAAAACACATATTAGACTATATAAAATAAGGTAAAAAATAATTTTTTTTAACACAAATAGTCAAAAAGTGAAAACTAAGTCATTTTGCAAATTTACCATTATGGAGAGCCAAAATCCCTATAACTTCAATTTTTGATTGTAATCAATTCAGTGGACCATTTCCGAAATCGTAAGTTGTAGGTATTGTATCTCTCCCTTCTCATGATTTTTCATGTATTTTTATTGATAATTGGTGGAGTTTTGAGTTTTTATTTAAACAAGCATTTAAATTTGGAATTGCGCACACATGAATGGAAAGTGTTGCAGTCACATGTGCATTGGAAAAATTCCAATGAGGAGTATTTCACCTGCGTGTGGCGCATTCTAATTTTGGAAACTCAAAGCTCATAAAAAACCACTTTTTTGGAGAGATGTTGCTTGTTTGGAGAGAAAGAAAGCATGAGGACTTGGAAAGGGACACCATAGAATATCCCTTAACTCTTAATTCTTTGCATCAGTGTGTGTTATATAATTGTTTTCAAACGACTAACATGAGAGCACAACTAAGACTTCTTGAAACCTTCGTGCATTGTTGTGATGTTAATTAAGTAGCTTTCAACCTCCAAGGTGAAATATTAGAGATCATAGTCAATGACATATTTTATTCTGGGATTATCAGGTCATGGGGTGGAAGTGGACCTCAAAGGTTTAGTGAGGGAGGTTGGAGCTATCTCAGTATAGGATTATGTCAACACATAGTGTAGTAGGGGATCAAAAAATTGGAAGTCCAATTGCAAGTTTTCCTTTGAAAATTATTATAACCATAATAACTCGAGTGGAAGGTGTAGCTGTATTACACTTAGCCACTCATAACTACATGTATATAGGTGTGGAGTGTCTTCAAAATATAGTGTTTGATTGGTGCAGCAGAATGTTGGTGAACATGATGCACCAATTGACTGAATGCAAAACAAGCAAGAAGATTTTTTTTGGATATGGAAGCATATTAACAACATTATTATTTGAGAGGGTTCCATGCTTGAGTCTGTTAATGACTCTACCACTTACCAATCATCACAAACCAATATTGGTTAGATGGAGCGAGGTATTTGTGAGACAGGGAGGTGTAGATACTAGGACCACATATGATGACAATTTCCGCAAATGGTGGAGTCGACAGATACCAGCGATCGCTTCCTCCATGATAAGCCTTAGAAGAGATAGGATGACTTTGGTTTTTTGTTTTTTGATATTAAATTTTTATGAATTATATTTGTAAATATATACATGTATGAATTTTTTGTGAGTCTAGGTACTAACAAAATGTTTGATGAAAATATAGGACTAGTGCGGTCGTTTGACCACCCAAGAGTGTTCGTATATCTAGCCAAAGTTGGCATAGTAGATTCCATGCTAATGAAAATTGAGGAAAAAGTAACTCAACTGATTCATGGTGTTCTTACCCTTTGATTGAGCAGATGTTGACAGATCTATGGATATGAAAGAGCATGTAGTGGGGATTCCCCCTTCATGGATTAGATTACTCCACAAAATAGCTAGGTGTGTCATGTTATTGGGAGTGTTTGAATAATCAAAACCCATTCACATACTTAGGATATAAAATTTAATCATGTTGGTTAAATTCCTAGGTCCTTCACTAGCTAGTTGGCATCCACTTTAATTTTTGTGGTCATCCTTTCCTAAAATGACTCCATAAGAACTTTGGAAATATTCTGGATATGATTCCGACAACCCATCAGACTGCCTAGTTTAGCAAGTGCGCATTCCTTCCTTATCCATAGTTTCCTATTTTTTCAGCAACTTTTAAAGAAAAAGGTGAAAGTTAGTCTAAGGCAACTACCTAGTTTTTGTCACAACTCACCCTCCTTCTTTTTCTCTCCTAAAATAATGATTTTTTCCAATTTCCATCACTGATCATATCTAACAACTCATTCAACCAATTAGTGAGCATCTTGAGAGATTTGAAAAGTGCTTTATGCACCTATGGGGGATTTTGACTAGTTTAGTAAGCCTTCTTTTGTACTGATTCGAATGGCATCTTTATGCATTCGAATATCTGATGTAATTATATATTTGGAAAACCTATTTTTTCATAAGGATCGATGATGTAAACTTATTCAATAGAAGTTTGTGTTATGCACCATATACAAACTCTTTTATGAATGGATATATGCATGTTTGACTAGCAATTTGTGAGTGTAACTGGTCTAAGATTGGGCTTTATTTTTTCTCATGGTATCGGATCCTTAGTAGCTTGATTACTCTCCTCCTCTATTGCTTTTGCAGGATTGAATTCATTCACTAGGAGCGCATTCTATTTGTTCAAGATATTAGTTGATGAAGAATGGATCAATCTCACCATATCATCTTGACTCCATTCAACTATTTCGAACGTAAGGTACATATGGATATTTTGTTGAGGAGTAAATGCCTCTACAGAGTGACCATGGAAACTGAGGCTGATCCTAATGCAACAACAAAGAATATTAAATGGCATAATAGGAGAGATGAGGTGTATGGTCTCTTGTGTCTCTGCATTTCCAAAGACCTTATTTTCCATCTTTATGGATTGGCATCACCAAATGAAGTATGGGAGAAATTCAATCTTTATTTGGAAATACAAATGAAATGAGGGGCTATCAACTGGAGAACGATCTGATTTCACTAAGTCCAATCAGCTTCAAATCCTTGCAAGTCTATATATCCAAGTTTAAAGCATTGGTTTTGCAATTGAAATGGTGTGGTATCGAAAAGAAGGATGAACAACTAGTCTTGGACATACTTTCTAATATTTTCCCTGACTATGCAATATTTTTTTTGACCTTCAATGCCACCAAGTTGACAGCTCGAAATTGGACAATTCCTTCACTGGCATATTTCATGGAATCCTTGAGCGAGGAACAAGACAAATTGGTCATGATGGGCACCGTCAAGCCTTCCAATGATAAAGCTTTGGTTGTTGGAGATTCAAATATGGATTCAAAAGGAAATAAGAAGGCTAAGAAGCCTCCTAATAAAAAAAGAGACAAGTCCAAGTCTCATGAGAAGTCCTTAAAATCCAAGAACAAGATATCCCAGAAGAAGAAAGGTAAACATGAAATGAGAAAGTGTTTATACTTTGGTAAGGGATTTCATCCTGAGTGCTCTTGCATGAAGAAACAAATTGACATGTTGACTCAACTCCTGGAAAAACACAAAATATTTCTTCTTGAAGGCGCAAAGAAGAAGGAATGAGGATCAAGTTTCGAAGACAAAGAGAGAGTTCATGCCCTGATTGAAAGCATTGTAAGGTCTCCTTACTTTATCATTGATTATGGAGCTTCAAGGTACATGGTTTCTATAAGGGAGTATTTCTAATCTATTGATGACTCGAATGGTACAAGCATTTTGTTGAGAGAAGACTCAAAAACTGAAATTAAGGGTAAGGGTAGCATAGATATTGACCATGGTTCCTTCAATAATGTTTTGTATGTCCCAAGTCTTGCTGCTAATCTCTTGTCAGTATATATGATGAACCATGTTGGGTCTCCTAAAAAGGTTTTTTTCACTCCCAATGATGGTGAAATATCTGACATTTCGAATGGTAGAGTCATTGCTAAAGGTTTAGTGGACCACATTACGAAAGTGTACAAGTTCTCACACTTCATTCCCTTCTCAAACCCCTTTGTTATCCTCACTCATGGTAATGAAGCCAACAATATTTTTTATGAGAGGTTTTACCATCTAAATTATAAATATCTTTCATATTTATGTGACAAAGACATGGTCATAGGGTTTCCAAAGATCAAGTTTTCCAAAGGAGACTGTCATGATTGCATTCTAGGAAAACACCCAAAGCATAAGTATGAGAGAGTCAGTCATGAGCGAACCTATGCACCTCTTCAACTCGTCCACATTGACATTTATGGTCCTTTTTTTCATATTCCCATGGGTCAATCCAAGTATGTCCTAACCTTCATAGATGAATTTTCTTGATACTGTTGGGTTTACTTCCTTAATCTTAAGTCTAAATTTTTTGACCTCTTCAAGGTTTTAAAAGCCTTGGTTGAGAACCAGTATGGAAGGAAACTCAAGATCCCCAGATCTAATAATGGTGGTGAGTATGTCGATTTTGAGTTCATTCAACATTGTGAATATGTAGGTATCCAAATGCAACACTCTGTTCCCTACACACCTCAAAAAAATGGTGGTGCTGAGAGGAAGAATAGATCTCTCAAGGAGATTGCTACTTGTATGATGGAGTCTAAGACTTTGCTACCAAATTTTTGGGATGAATAGTATAAATTGTGAATCCTACATCCAGAATAGGTTTCCTCACAAGCATCTTGATGGAATCACTCATTTCAAACCTTGGAGTGGGCACAAGCCATATGTGTCTCATTTCAGGATTTTTGGCTCTAAGGCATGGGCTAGAATCCCAACTGAAAAGAGGAAGGATTTGGATCCCCAAATTCAAGAGTTATTATTTGTCGGGTATTCTGAATATTCCAAAGGCTATAATCTGATCAAAATGCACACTCAAAGAGCCTTTATTGAAAGGAGTGTTCAGTTTGAAGAAGAGCCTATGAAAGCAACCGAAATTGGAGATTCCTCTTCACCACTTCCACCTTTGAATGTAAGTGAAGAGGATGATAAGTTTTATGATTCTGATTTCTGATAATAATGATTTAATTTTATATCCTACACACCTACAATGCCAAAGTGGGAATCAAAGAGCATTCATCCAACGACAGAATTAGTTGGGAATCCTAGTGATCCTAGAAGAAATATATCTCAATTTGAGAGTTCCCTTTATATCAAGGACCCTTTATTTGTTGAAAAGTGTTATCTAATGTTCGAAGAAGACCCTCAAACATATAAAGAATAATAAGAATATCCATTATGGAAAAAACCATTCAGGAATAATACAATTCGTTCCAGAAGAATGAGACATGGGAACTAGTCAATCTCCCACCATGGAGAAAGACAGTCAAATGCAAATGGGTATTCAAGACAAATTTTTCTGTTGATGGATCTCCTATTAAGTATAAGGAAAGGTTAGTGGCAAAGGGCTTCTTCCATGTCCAAGAAATTGACTACAATGAGACATTTGTACCAGTGGCAAAGATGGACTCCATAAGACTAGTTTTGGCCATTGCAGCTTCCAAGCAATGGGAGGAACATCACATGGATTTGAAGAGTACCTTCTTACATGGATATATGAAAGAAGAGATATATATACAGTATCCAGAAGGTTTTGTTACTAATCCATCTCTTGTGTGCAGGTTAAATAAGTCATTGTATGGGATAAAACAAGCTCCGAGAGCTTGGTATGCCAAGATTGATGGATTTTTTCTATCACTGAACTATAGTAGAAGCAAGTATGATCCAAATGTATATTTGAAGCTGATTCATGGTTCATTAATTATTATTTTTATGTATGTGGATGACTCTCTTATCACTTGAATTTCCAAGAAATAAATTTCTTCCTTAAGGATGCAATGAAGCATGCTTTTTCCATTACAAATTTGAGATTGTTGAGCCAATTTTTGGGGCTTGAAATTTCTCAATCAGATTTTGGAATCCAGGTACATCAGTCCAAGTATGATTCAGACCTACTAAACAATTTCAACATGAAATATTGCAAGCTAGGAAAGACTCATTTCCTTTTAGGAGTTAATCTTGAAGAAGCGGAATCCACTCCATTGGTAAACAACACGTTGTATATGTAGCTAGTTGGTTTTCTTCTTTATTTGCCTCATACTCGACCTGATATATCTTATGTAGTGAGTGTGGCTTCGAGACACATGGATCAACCTTATGACATCCATTGGAGGGAAGAAAATATAATCCTAAACTTTGTACAAGGAACAAGAACACATGGGATTCAGTATGTTGCACAATCTAGCCTAGAGTTAGTTGGTTTTACTAACTTTGATTGGGAATGTGATAACACTGATAGAAAATAAACTTCTGGATATGTGTTTATGATTGCAGATGGTCCAATCAGTTGGTCAAGTAAAAATAAAAGTGGCATTGCACTTTCATATACAAAGGTAGAATACATAGGAGCTATGAATGCAACAATTCAATGTTTGTGGTTGCAGGGAATATTTGGAAAGTTTGGGATCGAATATGAGAATTCTAAAGTCATCTATTGTGACAACCAAATTACCATTCGAATCTCAACTGATCCAGTACTGAGGAAATGAACCAAACACATAGAGATCCATATGCACTAAATCATAGGGCTTGTGCATGATGGGGTCATTGCTTTGCATTATTGCGCATCATCTAAGCAAGTTGCAGACATCTTTAGCAAGGTGTTTTCTGAGAAGAATTTCAATAATATAAAATCACTACTGGGGATAGCTGATCATGTGGTGAATATTGATTGAAGACAATATTTCATACAATTTTGTTCATGTCCATGGTTAAGGGAGGATTTTTCCCTTTGTGGTTTTGCCTCTTTCATCGGTTTGTATGGACAAGTAGTATGTAAAGGGTGACAACCTTGTTGTTAGGCCCTATATCTCTGATATATTTATGATATTTTAGATAAGTCAAGATTAAGATAGGGTGTTATAATAATCAAAACCCATTCCCATACTTAGGATATACAATTTAATCATTTTTGTTAAAATTCCTAGGTCCTTCACTAGCTAGTTGGAATCCACTTGCATTTTTGTGGTCAAAATTGCCTAAAATGCCTCCAGGAGTGCTTTGGAAATA
The DNA here is from genome assembly GCA_001517045.1 of Pseudotsuga menziesii. Lineage (NCBI taxonomy): Eukaryota > Viridiplantae > Streptophyta > Pinopsida > Pinales > Pinaceae > Pseudotsuga > Pseudotsuga menziesii. The sequence continues at coordinate 76,333 of LPNX010907886.1, forward strand.
TTCTGAATAAGATTCTAACAGCCTATCAGACTGCCCAGTTTAGCAAGTGTGCATTCCTACCTTATCTAGAGTTTCCTGCTTTTCAACAACTTTTAGGGCAAAAGGTGAAAGCTAGTCTAAGGCAATTGCCTAGTTTTTGTCACAACTCACCCTCCTTCTTTTTCTCTCCTAAAAGCATGATTTTTTGCACTTTCCATCACTTATTAGTTGTAAAAACTCATTCAGCCAATTTTTGGGCATCTTAACGGATTTGGAAAGTACTTTATGCACCTATGGGGGATTTTGACTAGTTTAATAAGCATGTTTTTGTACTGATTCGAATGACATCTTTATGCATTCAAATCTATGATATAGTTCTATATTTGGACAAACTATTTTTTCATAAGGTTGGATGATGTAAGCTTATTCAATAGAAGTTTGTGTTATGCACCATATAGAGTTTCTTTTTTGAATAGATCTATGCATGCTTGACTAGCAATTTCCAAGTGTAATTGATCTACGCTTGGTCTTGATTTTTCCACAAGGAGGTAGTAGTTGAGCAAAGCCAAGACTCCAGCATATTCATAGCAATATGTTCATCATATGGGGCTATAAGCTCAATTTTTTATTTTGGCATGACTAGATATTGAGACTCAGACTCATTTTGTATTTTGGACCTGCTTAACTGCATTAAACAATTATATGTACATGTGTTTCTTATGTGTGTATGGTCATTTGATTATTGTGTATGATACAAATTTCAATCAATAATGTAATTAGCATAAGCACCCATTATAGAATTTTGATTTCTTGAAATGCGCTTATATGCAATGAAGTTAAAAAAAATTCATGTAACTTTATTTTAAAAAACTGATGTAGAAAAGAAGGAGCTCTTACTAGATACTCATAATTAAACTGATACAAAACTAACTGGGAGTCAATTCTAACCTCAATACATGAAATTCCACGAAGTAAAGCATTTATGAGCAGCTCATGACAACACAATACTTAGCAATGTTATTGGTAGTAAGACCTAAACAAGCACATCTCGACAATTGTTCTAGCTGTCCTATAGGTGAATATATTACCCAAATGACTAAAGTAAGATTACGAGTACAACGATTAGCTTCATCGAAAAATCCTATAAACAAATTGGTTAACAAACACAACCAAAACTACATAATAAACAAGAAAAAATAAAAACTTTACAACATTGTACAATTATTTACTAAAACAAATATGAACTAAGAATAATATTTCAAATAGAGCCTATTTCTAGGCTCAATCATCTCGTTCTTGTTATAATCAACTAACTCATAAGAACCTTTTCTCATGACTTTACATACTATAAAAGGTCACATCTACATATATTTAAACTTGCCTCCACTAAAGGTTCTCTGTCTTAGTCATAAACCAAAATAATGTCTCCTTAAGAAAAGACCCTAGGTCGAACGGACTTGTCATATTGATTTTTAATTTGTCTTTTATGTGCTTAATGTTGCGTTTTTTCATTGTTGCATGGAGTAGGTAGAGTTTTTAATTTGTCTTTTATGTGCTTAATGTTGCGTTGTTCCATTATTGCATGGACCTTAGTAGAAAATCAATCACACTCGACATTTGTCATACATGAAATAGAATAATACGTGAGTTGCAACAAGCCATGCTTCTCCAAATGAACAACGAATCCGAACCTAATTTTAATTCGGCGGTTTATATATTATGTAAAATGATCGTTTCCAAAGTTCAGTATGAATCCCGTTCCACGTAGCCTATTCTATTTTTCATGGAAAATCTTTAGCATTCTATGAATGGAAATAAATTGACACAATTAATTTTTTCAGTGAAGAAAAATACAACTTTTTATTACGAGTTGTTTCCGAAGGACTTAAAAACCTTCCTTAAGAGTCGCACCGCAACACTGGAACAAAGGCATAAGCGAAAGACATGCGCCAAAATCTCATGAATCAAAAACCATGGGAAACAAGTAAAACCGTCCGAGAGCAGAGGAGAATGGACTGATTGGGCCATAGAACGATATCCCAAATGTCATGGATCTTATACAATGGACAACATTAAAAAACCGGCGAGGACAATGGGGCACGAACCGATTGGGCCATAAAAAGATCAACCAGCCCTGCAAGAGCCAAAGATGGATCCTTCACGGCGACTGGAAATAAATCCGGCTATGTCAGCAAACCAACAATCTAGCTTCTAATAAAATCATCTAAAGAAACATATCATTTCACTGTGTTGAAAAATATCATTCAGAAAATAAGACAGGTGGATTATACCATCCATCTCGCCCAATGTGATTTTTGAAAGAGAATTGGCGTCAACATTGAGCTCACGGAAGATGTGGAAGCAGGAACAGCAGGAGAGCTCACTCATCAACCTCTTGGAATCCTTCATTCAATGAAATAATTCCAACGATAGAACCTGAGCTTTTTCAAGAGCCCAATTGATAATTATTTGGGAGTCACCAGCAACAAAAAGATCCTTCAGACACCGCCATTTAGCCACATAAAGACCACTCCAAAGCCCGATAATTTCAGCTCTGGTGTTTGTGCCCCTATCAGCATTAAGAAAACCTTTAATCTCCTCTCCCTCAGCCAATTTTAGGACAAAACCAGCACTGCAGAGACCAAGAATTGAAGCACCATCAAAGAGCATCAGAGGGCGCTTGGACAAGAGGGCAGGGGGGAGAAATTTCTAAAAGTTTAATCACTCTATCCCACTCTAAAATAGAGGCCATTATCTTGGCATATGTAATCTCCAGACTTTGCAGCAAATTTGAAAACAGAGAGACGTTCCTGGCTTTCCAAATTTCTCACAAAGTAAAAAAAAGAAGGAATTCATATGTAAAATTCCTGTGTTTCCAGGCAAGAATATTTTCACTTACTGAATCCTTCTTCCACCTAAAATTGATGTTCATACCGCTTTGAATCATACTCCAGAGATTAACAAAATATGCACACTCACCGAATAAGTGAATGATTCCATCACTGTTCAAGAGGCAAAGAGAACAACGGCCCGGACCATCATACCCCCTCTTCTACAACAACTCCCAGGTTAAAATTTTATCCATGAAGACCAACCACATAAAAAGCTTAATTTTTACAGGCAACTTGCCATTCCACAACCAGCGAGTCCACCACTCAGAAAAATCTGGTTCATGCAACGAAATGATGGATCGATAGGCTAGTTTGGCAGTGACCTTGCCATATCTTTGATTGTAATCCCAAACCAACTTATGAGCAGAATCAGAATAGATAATATTTCCTTGGTTCAAAGAACAGATGAACCATTCCCATTCATCGGCCAGGTTACCACATAAACTCAATGCCTTGGAATCTGCCCAATACTTATCTCGAGATCCTTTTTGGACATCCTTCAAAACAAATGAATTGTTCCCGTGTAATGCTGCCACCAATTCCTGAGAAAGAGTGGCATGACCCTTCAATCCGCAAATAGGGTCGATACCTAGTTGTATTTGGATACCACGGCCTACCTTCCAACTCAGATGATTTGCGATATAACGAAAATTTCTGGCCAAGCTTCTTCAGATAATTGAAGCTCCCCCATTTATATTTGCTCCTTCTCTAATCCAATAAATAGAATCCACCCCCCTAAACTATTTTTCCTTTATCAAGGAACCCCATAAACCATTTCCATGCATACATCTCCACAAAGATTTAGCACACAGGGAAGCATTAAAATGACTCAGATTCTTTAGGCCCCATCCACCCCTATCACGGGGAATAGATAGTTTGTTCCAAGCTGCCAAGTGAAATTTACCACCCTCAGAGGAACCCGACCATAAAAAATGGAATATTTTCGCTCTTATTTTAGACCGGACCGAGGCTGGAAAAGTGAAGAGAGACATTCAGTAGATAGGGATCCCCTATAACACCGACTCACACAAGACCAGTCTACCTCCCAGAGATAAATGACGGAATGTCCAGCTATTGATCTTTCTGGATATGCTTTTGAGAAGCCAATCTTAGTCCTTTGCACCATACCCATTAGGCTTGATGATAAAACCCAGGTATTTGAGGCCTTTCTCTGTAGGTCCGGAGCTAAAAGGAAAAATATTCAATAAATAGTATGTTAACCCTTGATCATAACATGAATAGAGGAGGAAAGATTTTTTATCACTTATCTTAAGACCTAATGCTAAACTGAAAGATCGAAGAAGAGCCTAAAGAAAGATCCATTCTAACATCGAGCCACCCCCTATACTAAGCACATCATCAACGAAAAGAATGTGAGAAACATATAAACCCCTGGCCACCTTAAAACCAGAAAAAGACCCATGCGCTTTATCCCTGTTAATGAGCAAACTGAAACCTTCCATAGCCAAGATGAACAAATAGGGAGATAGTGGACATCCCTGCCTTAATCCTCTGCAGCGTTTGAAAAATACAGAAGGCTCATCATTGACCAACACTGCAAACTGAACTGATGTGACTGCGCGCATAATCCATTCCACCAAATTGGGTGAGAGGCCAATCTGAATCAGAAGCAGTCTAATATAAGACCAATCAACCCGGTCATATGCTTTCTCCAGATCCAACTTCAAAAAAAATGCAGTCTTATGACAAGTCTTGGCAGAATGAAGGAATTCCTGGGCCACCCCAACTGCATCATAGATTTGCCTATCAGGAAGGAAAGAAAATTGTTCCGCCGAAATGAAGTTTCCCAGATAAGACTTCAGTCTTTCGGCAAGTAATTTGACGATCAGTTTATAGAGCAGATTGCACAAAGAAATAAGTCTATAATCATTAAAAGAAACCGGAAACTCCTTCTTTGGGATAAGAGTAAGAAACGTCAACTAAAACAAAATCCCTATATAGTGTAATGTATTCATAAAAGCTGAGAACATGCAAAATACAGTCGACATGAATCGATTTCCAAGTAAATGCTCGTAGTTGGCACATGCAACCTTTAGTAGGATACGTATATATTGAGTGCTTTTCTTTCTATGTCCTTAAGCTTTCTTGTCTCTACTTATGACCAGTTTAACAATTGCCGAATTGAAGTCATGTGTGGGTTAGTTGTTTTTTTGTGATAGTTATAGGCATGGTGCCCTACATATAAATAAAGTTCATAAAAATCCCATGTAAGAATAATAAATAGAAAACCATTTTTGAACAGATCAAAACAACTTTTTAAATGGATCGATACAAACATATTATTGTGTATTGTGCAAACAATGGATTTTTTTAAGGATTTTGGGTAAGAATTTCGGCTTTGGTTGCAAAAAGTGTTTTGGGTTATAATGGCTTTGTCTTCAAAATTAAAAGGAAATTTTTATTTAATAAAGGTTTGTTTTAATAGTTATATATATAAAGATAGTCGAATTTTATTAAGATGAGTTTATAAGAAGTAAGAAATTTTATATAAATAAAACTTAAATAATAATAATAATAAATAAGAAATTTCATAGAAATAAAATTTAAATAATAATAATAAATAAAGAAAGGAGTATATTTTCAAGTAGATATTTTGTTCGAATAATTTTTACAAATTTTTTGGCTAATCGAAGTAAAAGTTGTGTGAATGATTAGGTAATTGAAGCAATCAAGTTTCATTGCAGGTAGTTTATAAATGAGGGTAACAACATAATATTAATCTATATATGATCAAGAGAATTGCCTATCAAGAAAGCAACTAACTAGTTTCCAAGTTAAATTATTAGCATGAGAATATAGGTCATTAAAAGTGATAATAAAGCATGGAAAGCTATAGGATAATAATGAAGTTGTAATAAAGCCTAATAGAGGGGCGTCTCTTTCAAGTGACAGGTTTTCATAATTAACAAGTGGAAGGAACAACATGAAGGATGACTAAGAGCCATGACTAATATAATTTGGAGGGGTCCAGATAAGAAATCAATAACTCTATCAATCATGATTGTTGAGGAATGATATGTTGTAGAATAAGGAAAAAAAAAGTTTAAAGGATAAAAATCTTAAGCTTGATCAATATCCTTTTTTTTTGTAGACCTTAAGTGTAAGAAAATGTGTGTGATAGATTCATCCTTAGATACTTAGGAGAAAACACCTAACTTAAAGTAAGAAGAAAATATTACCATGTCTAACTATGTAGTTGAATTGGGTAAGATAACCTATCTAAGCATGAGAGAGGATATGAATTGACCACTCTTTCATGAAAGTGGATTAAGCGTGATAAGAAGTATAATTGATGACATCCTAGTATCCAACTCTTTAGGTGCTAGTGGGTATAATAGTTAAGCTAATCGAGGCACTAGTAACATAAGGATAGATTACATTAACCGCTTATTATCGATTTTCATTCTCTGAATGAGAATGCATGTGCTAGCTATAAATGAATGAGGATTAAATTGGATGTTTAAGTAAATATATGAAAATTCTACATCTTAGTGAGTGATGATTAAACCTATCTCACAAATGATTGTTCATTTCACTCATGAAGGTTTCTCAAGGTGAACCTTTATAGAGACAACCTAGATTAGAAAACTGAATCATATACAGATACTAGATGGGTACTCGATGATAATTCTATGGTATGAGATGTGATATATCATATGTAATATTGATTATAATCCAATGAAAACACATGGTTGTTTTGTGATATCCTCCATTAAAATGCGACAAGCATAATATATGTACTTATAAAGTGTGATCCTGAACATGGACATCGAGATAATGAAGGTCCATTAACAAGTTCATTAATTCATTGCATCTATGATCTTTACTATGTCATATTGCATGGGTCATGTCATATGATAAAAAAAGGAATAATTACTCATGATAAGGATTGGTAAACGTGTATAGGTTGTAATCAAATTACTTTTCAAAATTTATGTTCTTGAGATAGTATGCTTAGTAACAATGTACAAATTTTGTTTTGTATCCTATCCCTATGATCATGATGATGTTCTTATGTTGTTCATCATATGCTATGGATTAAAATGATCACTGAGGCACTATTATGTTTATTTACATATTATGGATTATTTGGCGATGATGAGGCCTTGTTTACTATATATGCTTATATTAAATTGATCATGTTGATAGTTATTGTGTTATTTCCACATGATATGGATTAAATGATCATGATCATGTTATCATGTTGTTCTATTGTATTCCATAGATTGAATTGATTGTGCTAATGATTATTACATTGATTAATCGCATGACTTGTATGGATTGAACATGGCGACAATTATCTTGTTCTTATAGATTCCATGACTAATGAATGCACGGTTATTATGAAATATTTATTTCATATTATGAATTCCATTATGGAAATGATTTATGATTTATTATTATATATTTTTTGTGACAATACTAATATATGAAAGTATCATGTTTCTTGATGCCATGCAATAGCATGCAGTTCCCTCATATTCGTAGTGATGATGTTATTCTTTTATGTTGAAATGAAGTCACATACAGTTCCTCAATTTCAAGATGTTGATGTATGTTTATGTGATGGAATATGGTAACATGCAGTCCATTGTTATTATTGATAATGTTATGTTGCATAATAGCATGTTGTAACATATGATTCTCTAGTACTTCTGATGATGATATATTCTTATAAGGGCATGTAATAGCAAGCATATTTTATTATGATGTTGATAGTATATATTCATCAATAAATATTATATTCATGATTAATTCTATGAAGGAATGATGAGAGAAAGTATTATAGGAATGCCACTCCAGACCTTCAAGGCCGAGTCATTATAGAAGCCACAACATCGTGGGAACCCATAACCACAAGGGTGTTATGGGATGGGAAACAAATTCACTCGATAATACCTTTCCAGTAGTTCTCATTTATACAGTTTTCAAAATTCCATGGCTTGAGGTATCTCAGCAAGGGAAGGTATATAAAGAATGAGTTTTGACGCCTAGGGTTGATTACCTATCAGGAAGTTGTGAAGGAACTTTGGCCAACATTTTGGGATGCCTGGAATACATAGGTTAACGTACATGACTAGATTCCTGGTGGCTCTAGAGGAGGTGTTGAGGTATATATCTCAATGAAGAGTGAAAATCCTTAAGCCTTTTCATAATACCAGAATTCAGAAAAATGCTAAGAGCATGATTTTAGATCTTCTAAATATGATGATAATTTTGATTCCTGATGCGGTCACACCATATTGGGTGGTCCTTATATTAGAAGCAGCAGAGGGGCCATGCCATGGTGAGCAGGACCATCTGGAGTATCGGGGGTGTTCGGAGGTTGATTAGATGGTATGATTGTGGGAGAGGGTGTCTAAGGGAGGGATTGGACATGGTTAGGAACATTGTAAAAATAACTTCATGACGAAGTTTTTTAAAATATGGGAGTAAGTAATTCCCTATGTCACTTATTGAATTAGCACTAGGGAGCATGCCAAGGTTATGATGTAGGTATGGGATAAAGTATTGATGGCCACACTAGCAGGCCCTATCCCTGCACAATAGTATATGACTATATAGGATTATAATATTAATATTATAACAAAATGAGATTCATAAGAATAAAAATATATAAACTAAACCATTTAAGCTTGATTAATCTTGGCTTAGGATTAATAGGGGATGGAAAAAAAGAAAAAAAAAATAACATATAAATTTATGAGCTATTTTTATATTTAGTGGAATTTGCATGGGATTATTTGCTTGTGGACATGTGTGCATCCTTGGGAAAGCTTGCAAAATTTTTAAATATGAGAAAGAGAAGGGGAAGGAGGGATTCCAAGTTGGTTCTCTTCCTCACAAGGCTTGAGTGTTGGAGTGAATGGAGGTTTGGAGGTTGAGGGTTGGATAGGAAGAGCTTGATGTTATACCATTGGCTTGGTATTGCTGAGTGAAGGATTGGAGGATCTCTGTCATGGAATAAGGGGTTGTTTGGGAGGACAGTGGTTTCTCCACACATGGTTTCCTTGAGGAGTATTTGCAAAGAATATTTCAGCTTCACAAGTACATCTGCAAGTTTACTTACAAGTCTAGGTATGTCTTTTGTTTATCTTCATCTCTTTTCTATTTGTTTGGGTGTGTTTTTAATTGTTGAATCTCTCGCAGATATTCATTGTATGGTTGTAGTTATCATTAATGATGCATAAATAGTAAATTTGTTAGAATAAAATTTAATAAGGAATCCATTTCTTTTCCTTTTTTTGAACTTGTTGCATGGTACCACATGTTGCATGCTAACTATGAATAACTTATTTATTCATTTTAGGTAAATAATAAAAAAACTGATATGATTAGAATATGAGATATAGTTTACCCTGTTCATAAAAACCTCACCCCTTAAGAAGAAAATCCATAAACCAAAGGTGATCCTTAAGTTCAAATCTCTACCAACCTTCTACTAGAGGTGGTCACTACTGGAGCGAAACTACAATACTTAGAGGATAGTTTCAACATTGAAATATTTAAAAGTATCAGTAATGAATTATCAAGAATATTACAAGTGGAGTTTCACTTCATAATCAACTTAAATAACTTGAGACTACCATCTCCAGATATGGTACTACTACCTTGTCATATGTCACTCCACAAAATACATGGGACACAAGAGTACTTTCAGATGGCTATTTTTATAGACCGATTCATGATAAATTCTCTCGCCTGTGTAAAATGGAGGAGAAAATAATAATACAAAATTTATCTCCTCTAGGACGTGCCACTTTGAGAATATTTATTCTTGAATAACATACCCCCAGTCGATCTTATGTTGCTACTATTTGAGAATACCACTTAAAAATGTGGTCTCTTATGATCCTGGTCAACCATATATTCCAACACTACCGCTTAAAAGTTTTCCAATTGTTTCTAACTCTACCATAAATCCAATGACCATGATCATAAGAGACCAACAATTTAAGTCTGTAGCCCGGTTTACATCCATGAGTGGACAACAATTTTTGACCATTGGATAGAATGTCACCTTAGGGTAACTTGTAGTTAGTGGGAATTCCACGAATAGAAATGTGCTTATCCCTTCTCCAGTCACTCGACAACCTTCATGGCTTCAAACTACGTCTAATCAACCCACATGGAGTTATATTTATAAGGGAAACAAACCTACAATGTTTAATCAAACTTGTCAACCGAATCCCTTAGAAAAAATTTACCCCGGGACTCTCTACCCTGGAAATATGAATACCCCATGCGGGCAACCTAATTTTGTCCACACACCTAGGAAACCACTTGGGAACCCACCTGGAGGACCACTAAGAGGACCACCTGCGGGATCACCAGGGGGGGCACCTAGAGGCACACCTAGAGGACCACCAAGAGGATTAACTAGAGAACCATCGAGGGTACCATCGGGAAACCCACCCAGAGGTCCACCTGGAGGACCACTAGAAGGATTGTCTGGAAACCCACCACCACATATCCAACCTATTATAGGGGGACCATTATAACCTGTTTATCAATCAAATTATGGTACTACTTGTACACAGATGCCTTATCAATATTACCAGTATCCACAGTCAAATCAACAATTCCCTTTTTAGACTACACTTGATCTACCATATTTGTCACAGTTGACTAATGATCATATACACCATGATTCCTTGTGGCCACTTATTTCAGTTAAGTTTCATTCGGACATTCCAAAATTTGACGACAAACCTTGTGAAGATGCAAAGAACCACATAATGAATTATTATTTGTTGTATTCATCCAACTCTCTCTTGGATAGTTCTAAATGTTTAAGACTTTTCAAGAGGGATCTCACCGAAATTGCTTCCAAATGGTATATATAATTACGTCATCATTCCTTCTGGGATTTCAACACTCTAGTGATGTCCTTTCTGACACATTTAGAGTTACCAATCATATATAAAACAGGTACATATATTTTGACTTCACTTCTCCAGACCAATTCCACCCAAATATCCAATCATATACATGAGTGTATACGACAACATAGGTTGATTAAGGCTCCCATCCTCAATCCACAACTTCTTTATTTTATTACCAAGTCATTGCTTGCACCCATTGCTAGATATGTTTCCATGGGAGGTTTTGTTATAGAAGAGAAAGCAATTAGACATGCTTAGTATATAGACTTGGTCTATTACCAGTGAGGAAATTTGTATGATTTGAATTTGAATTATCCTCTTCCTACTTCGGACCCTTCAAGACCTTCGATGAAACCACCTACATATGTCATACTTGGTTATGTCCAAACACAGTATGCAACTAAATCCACAAAAAACAAAACCAAATTGCTTTACCATCCAGTTAGACTACTACCAATCTTAAGACTACTTATACTCCTATTGTTTCCACCGAGGTAAATGTGGTACAATCCTTGGAATTCTTGGGAACAAGGAAAAAGGGAAGAAACATAATAAGAAACCCATGAATCAACAAGAGGATAATATAACACAAAATACAGATATTGAATAAAAAACTAAGAGAAACGATAATTTCCTTGCCTTATATGTGGAGGTGACCATTCCATGAAAGAATGTCCTTGATGTGAGTTGATTAGTAAGTTTTTGAAAAACACTTCCACGCCGGAATTTTTTACTGATCCTTTCCCTACCCAACAACAATTGATTGATCATCGATCCTTGCATGTTCCTTCCTCATCTTCCATTGATGAAGTTAATATGATGTCCAGTGAATTGGTTCATATTAGAACTAGGTGACAGATTATGAATCTCCTCCAGAGAAAAAGAGTGATAGAACTATGGTTGATAAAAACTTATGTTTCCATTCCTCCTCCAACCAACGATCTTCAAATTGAAAAAATAGTTCTTTTTGTAGTCCAGCGGCCACCCAAGAGTACCATTCGTAAATCAATATATACTCCTAGTGCATGTGCTTCCCAATACTATAATGTAGTTGAATATTTGGATCAAGAACTGTGTCCTATGTTTACCCTCGATGTACTCCAAATGTGTTCTACATAGAGAAAAAACCTGATGTCGGTTCTTGGAGCTATGAATCCTGAAAATAGTAATGTTGTTTCCTTTAAATTGGAGGATTTTATGTCAAGAATTTCCCATTAACTTTCTTTCATTTATCCAATAAATTTATTGGGAAAAAGGTCCATCGTACCATTCTGGACAAAGGTGCATTGACTTCAGTCATGTCATTGTCTTGGTGGTGAGCCATTGGTTCTCATGAGATTAACTGGTCACCTATGAAATTGGAAGAGTTTGATGGTCACGGTTTCCAACCCTACAGATTATTGTTATCCTTATTGATAAATATAGGGGTCAATTCAGTGTCCATCCACATCAAGGTTGTTTATGCTCCTATAGATTACAATATCCTACTTGGTAAGAATTGGTTCTATGCCATGCAGTAAATTGCATCATATGTGTTTTTGTGTAGTCCAATTTATGTTCCAGGGGAATATAGTTACTGTCGATGAATTGAATTTTTGTTCTCCATATACATATTCTAATTCTCAAGATAATGTTCCCCTTTTAGCATCTTCTGCTCCATAATATCAAAACATTGGAGTAGGCCTTCTAAAAGACTCTTTGCTTATAGGAGTATTTCCATTGAAAAATGCTCATCCTCCTTCGTAGGTCGCATCTGTGAACATGATATCGATGAATCATGATGATTCTATGAAAGGAAAATAAATTGTTGATTCGATACCTTTGAGTCCATGTGAAGAGATTTACCATACCATTCATTCCACCTCTGATGACCCCATTATTAACGATCACCTTATGGTAGCATCAGACCCCTACCATATGCCATGTTGGTTAGATTCCCCCCACCCATCTCTAGATTATATTTTACAACCCTTCCATTAGATGAATCCATTATGGAAGTTATGTATTTAGATGATATGCCTTAGAAATATAATCATCGGTGATATTCTTTTCTTCCCTATTACCAATTGCTAGAACATAATTTCAAGTCGTTAGTTTCATCTGATATCATAACTGCTCCTCAATCACCTATACTCACCCAAAATGTTGATTCTGAAGGTAACTTGAGAAATATTACTACAACCACTACGATTGATATATCGATGAAACCTTGAGTTATTGAACACTTCCATTTGGGCCAGAACTATTCTTCTCCATAAGTTGATACTTATACGCCCCTTTTTAGAAAATTTCGAGATGTTTTCTCCTGGAGCTATGAAGAGATGCCTGGTATTGATCCTTTGATCACCATTCATGAGATCAAGAGATACCTTGATGTGAAGTCGCTCCATCTAAAACTTTGTCAAGTACATTTGTGGAAAGAAAAGGTCATTAAGGAAGAAGTTGAAAAACTTCCTAGGGATGGGTTCATTTATCCCTGATATAATGTGTTTCTAATATCATCCCTGTTAACAAAAAATAGGCTACAATTAGGGTTTTTATCGATTTTAGAGACCTCAATAGGGCTTGTCCAAAAGACAACTACCCTACTTTGTACAACGATCAAATCACCGAAAAATGTGTCGGAATGTCTGCAATGTAGAATATAGAATATGAATATGATGTCTGCAATGTAGAATGTGATGTCGTAGTATCACAAAAATATGAAAGAATGATATTTTTCTTATATCTCTCATCCCACTGGTCTTCATCGGGTAGGGGAAAATAAGCGTATGCTATTAAGTCCATACCTGAGTAGGTGTCACCCTCCACCATGAGGATATTACCACACATCCATCGGAAGAACAATGATTCGTAAGTCATTATGGGTCCACTTCCTCCCACATGTCAAGTCATGGCCTCACCCCATCTCAACATAAGTGGTTCTTGTGGCTTAAGGATATTTAGTGGTACATGTGGACGCAGTAGGGGAACTCTATCGAGGAAAAAATATACCACTATTGCACTGTAGGAAAACTGCTTAGTTTCCCCTTCTTGACACTTGGATAAATGGTCTTTAAGGTTTACCAAAATCCCCTCACTCTAGTTAAATATTGTTGGATACATGCACTCCGACACATACAACATATGAGAACGCGTGGTTTAGTGGGAAGCTCAACTACCTGCCACTCTCTCAATCATGAATAAAATGATCCTCAACAACCTATCTGTCACATGATTTATTGGGATATTTCCACCTTGGGACCTCATGTCGATTGCGTAATACTCATCGATTAAGTCATTAATTAGAATCTCTCCTCCCCTTGGTTCGAAGAGTGACACTAGATTCCCTCGTCTAGAGAGACTAGTCAAGAAGTATATATCCTCTAAATCTAATGTAAGGATGTGGGTTTCCACCTAAAAATGTTTTTTGTTTTAGATCCCACATTCTAATAATATTTTCTAGTAATCAGACATGATATTTCATGGCTGGAACCAGGAATAATTTTAAGAGTCCACATTCTCTTAATGCCAAAACTATATTTTGATCATTGGCGGCCTCAGAATCATCCAATTCATTCTCTCTTTCCTATAATATGACCATGGTATGTTTTGAAACCTGTGGAATACCAATGAATCGTCCATTAGAAGCATCCCATGCAAGAAAAATTTAGGCTTTTTGCTTAAAACTTTGTTTTCGAATTTTGGGGGGCGTCGACACTCTATATTTGAGTGAGGAGCATGCTGGTGCTCATGCCCTTTTAACATAGATAAATATTGATACTCTTTCCCCTTTCAGGGACTGTGTCAAGACACCTCCTGAAAGGGAGAGTAGCGTCACCCAAGGCGCACACTTATATCCCAACAAACTAGACCCAAAACCATTAAAGGTTTAAGAACAACCTAAACTTTTACCATCAAATTTCAGGAGAGGGGCAAACAATATACCAGGACCTGACGAATCAACGAATGAATGGCTATAGCTTATGTAATCTATGTTGAAAAATCACCCTTGGAAGAATTGTTTCACCCAAAACTCAAATGGTAAAAAAACAAATGGTATTTTTTTTTACTATTGACACTTTTGTACTATTTTTGGATAAAAAGTGAAAAATAATGTTTAATTGGTTTTTTTATTTTTTATTTTTTACCATCTCTTATATTTTTTTGAATGTGAAGATGTTCTAATAACTTTTTTTTTCAATATTTGAGGACTAGATTGGGCATTCTTTTGGATATGAAGGAGTTTCTTTTTTACTTTTTCATGCTCTGTGTCAAAATGAAAAAAACCTTATGAGCGCCTTTTACACGCTGGTCGTGCTCATTGAAAACCAATAAAAAGTGTCAAGTATACTTTTTATCGCTTTTTATACTCATAAAAGCTAATACGAGAAAGGAAACCCCCCATAGTCGTATTTAATCTCTTTTCAAACTCTCTAAATAGGAAAATATTTCCAAGCGAACTTTTTTCTTTGACACTTGTAAAATTATTTACAAGGTTGTCTATCAGGTGATAGTTTACCCCTTTTTTGGACCGTTTAGACTCAATTATGATAAATGTACATTATAGTTCATCGTAACTAGAAGAGTTCTCCTAGGTATCAATTTATACGTTTTCATACCTTGGGGACTAAAATTACAAAAAGAACATATTGGAGTCTTCTATAGTGATTTCAGACTCTCTAAACATGAAATGAAAATCAAGTTTACCTTCTTCGAACTCGCAAACTCAAACGATGAAGGACCCTTTTTTGGGAATGAACCCATCATTTCTTATGTTCATAAAATACATGAGATTGGACTCATCCTATGATGAGATATATCGATCGTTTGTTACCCTTTTTAAGCTTGTTAAAAATAAAATATGTACTCATCCATCGTGATGGGGGAATTAAGGGAATGGGAAAATATTTTTCATTTTTATTAATGACAGCTTATAGTCACCCTTGAATATGGAACATGTATGCATTTCATTCAAACAGTTGGTTAATCTTCTTTTCATCGAGTCGATCCACTTTCATGAGTCATTTTACTCCTTTGAGTCAATTTAAAGAATTCATTGTCATGTCTTTGCATTATGTCTGATATCTTCCTTGTTAAGTCCATGTTGTCAACTGAATTTTCATGTCGTTCAATGTTTAAGGGGATTATTTATCATAACTTACCTCTGTATTTACCTTAAATTCCTTTGATTGGGTCATGTCTCAGTTAATTCCATGGTTGTTCCATAGTAAAAATCACTTCAAAATCACTTTTGTTCCAAGTTTTGTGTCGATGATGAAGGAAACATTATGCACCTCCTTCGACAAATATATTCTCGACAATACCAGAACATCATCTGATAATTAGTCTTAGAAACCAATTAGTACCTTGAATCCAGCATGCCTTAATGGGATGTTTCCTCGCCTTGGACAGTGCCCTTCCATCATTGGCCTTTGAATGAAATATTTTGTTGATTGTTCGTATACAACTCATCTATTCACATTCAGAGGAATGTACTAGGGTATCTTGGGAATCATTGAAATTAATGGTGATTTCCTTCACACTTATTAACAGTATACATCAATGACTGGTAATCAAGTGGTTTATATCATGTTCGAAATCAAGAAATCTATTCACATGTATAGAATCATACTATTTGGAATTGAGATGAAGACCCTAGTATTTAGGCATTCACTTGAATTCCCATCCCTAGTTTGCGATGGAGTATTTTTTTATCGAGTCATTGCATGGATACAGAATGTATGTCTGGAGGCTATGCTCAAGTTTGAGTCATGATAAGATAGATATAAAGTGTATGCCCAGTAGCTATGTCCAAAGTTGGTTCTTGTTTATCATGGATCTATAGTGTATTTTTGGTAGCTATGATTTGGTCATTGTACATGCAGCTGCAGTGTATTGGTTAACAACCATCATTTGAGTCGGACGAAGTATATAACTCAGAGTATATGGTACTATAAGAATTCTTCACTCGACACTCTTTTTCGTCTGCTCCAAAATCACATTTAGCAAAGTATTTCTCCTATCATATCCCTCTAGATTCATACTTTGTGGGGAATTCTATTATGCCTAAAAGTTGTCACCTTTCCTAATTCCCTAAAGTTTATATGCCAAAACACCTTTTGGAGGAAATTTTTCTTGCTAGAATCCCAATGCTAAGATCTTTGGCGCACCTTATCTCTTCCTAGTTGACATAAAGCATTGGTGACACTCTTTTCCTTTGGGAAAAGAATGTCGGCCATTTCTGACACTGGTTACTAGTGTGAAAAGAGCATCAATGCTTATAAAAAGGAAAAAAAATATAACTTTCAAGAACATTCTATAAGAAATTCCTCATGGAGTCTTATCCCAACTAATTCGATTAGGTGGCATTCAAACCCATAACCTCTATGGGTGATACCTCACCTTCGTCCAAATGAATCCCAACTCATTTGATCTCCCTTTGGCCTATATAAGCAAAGATCATCCTCATGGATGATGGAGGACTAAAAAAATACCTTTATGTTGTTGGAATTACTCCAGGTATGAGAAGATTGTATTGTGTGTTGTTATAGCAGATTTCACCACTCCAGGTGAATCACACTTTGTATGGCCTTCCCCTATCCTACTGCAGACTTTTTAGACCCCATGGACCATATTTTATCCTTTGATGTTACCTTTATCATCCCTAAAAAACTATATAAAAGATGATATACGCGGCTTTTTCCCCGATAATCGCGTACATATGCGGGTTTGACCCCTATAACCGCGTACATCGGGATGTGTACATAGTCCAAATCCTTTTTGGAGTTTTCCTTGACATGGATCTGACTCATTTGACTCCTAGCCTTCCATATGCCTTGAGATCACTTGGATTCGACCCTTCATTATCCCTTGTGAAGCTATATAAGGAACCCCTTGGTACATTGAAGGCATATAGAGAGATTGAGAGCAACAAAACTATAGTCCATTGTTGCCAGAATTATACTTGAGTCTGCATCCCTTTGTCCCTTTGGAGCACTTTTGTGTTCTTCCCAAGCTTGCCTTTTGCTAGTGAGCTTCCTATAGAGAGATGGAGGATTGAAGTGGTGGAGGCCCAAGTGGGGGATTTAGTTTCTCCGGTTCACAAACGTGCCATCAGAGGTTGTATCTACCTTGTAATCTCTGATTTATATTAATAAGAACTATCTTTCCTTGTCCAATGATGTGTGTTTGATTGAATATTGTATCCATTGGAATATGTCAAATGCTTTTACATTATTGATTATATATGCTAGAATAGATCTAACACCATGATATATAGTATGCTTGTATTGTTTACTTGTTGTTGAGGAAGTATTATATCAATTCAAGATGAAGATTGGAAAGCTCAACGGGGATCTACTTCAACCGTTCGGAATAAGTTATGAGGTCTGATCCTTTAGTTTTAGACATTTTATTTCTATTGCATATCGGGAAAGATTGATTTCTGGAGTCATAGCTGTCTGTTGTGGTACCCCAAGCCATAGGAATTTCTCTCCGTAACAGAATTGGCGACTCCGCTGGGGAGTTCCTAGTAGTTGTCCTTTGGGGGTGATTTTCTTGGCATTCAATGTATTTGAATTGCTCTTTCTCTCTTGTTTCTGTGTTGGGTCTGGGGGCATGTATGCCTGGTAGAGTCTGATTGGAGTGAAGTCTGTCTCAGCCTGTCTGTTTGCCTTGTTTTATGCACCTTTTCTTCCTGTACGCAGGTTTTTGATTTACAGTCGCGTATACCCTGGATTTTTCCCTTTTTGTGGAAGTTAATTGGTTGCTGGGTGAATGCTGTTAGTTGCTGAGTCTCCTTTGGCACTGCCCGAGTCTGTTTTGACCTCTGGTTCTGACTGGAAACGTTTTTTTTTAGCCTAATTTTTTTTTTAGGAAAGTTCTTGTCATGGCATTTTCGATTTTTTGTTTGAGATTAGTGCATTAGAGTTCTTTTACCTTGGTGCTGTGCTTGGAAGCTGTTTATGTGTGCTTGAAGAGTCTGAGGGTGGTAGAATCATTCTTTTGCTTTTTGCATCTCTTATTTTCAAAAAATCCAAAAACATTTGCTTATCATAATGCATTGCATTTTGCACTTTGCATTGTACTTGCACTAGATCTAGATTTGATTTGGAGTACTAGTTAGGACTTCATATAGGAAAATTTGCATTCATCATTTGAAGAAGAATTGTGCATTTCACGTAGTAGCATACCCTGTTTACATGGACACAATGCATTTGCATTGATTGTTACGGTGTGCATTTTACTTCTGTTGCGTCATAACACCACTAGTTGCATGACCATATCCTATTTTTGAGTAATAAAGCCAACTAAAATCAACGCTAATTAAAATGAATTACACTCTTTTCTTTTCTAGGGTGCACCAACAAGCTTAGGTTTTAGGATCTTGGAATAGTTCATTGTAAGTCAATTCTCCAAGATCACTAAACAACAACATCTAGGTGTCTGCCCAGGGAGTGTGTGAAATCATTGGTATAACCATCGTTCTCAGGATCCTCCTCTCAAACGGGAGTCAAGCACGAGGCAGTGTGAGCGGTTATTGATTGGGATGACCCCTAGTCATAACTGAGTAGCACCGGCGATATTGCCAGGATTGTATTCGTATCTGGGGGCTCTTTCGAGAGTTTCGAGCTTTGCTACCCTGCCCATACGGTCAATCCCGCCTGCGACTATCCACCTAAGCTTTGATTATATTGAGGTGACCTTAGTGACCTTACCTAGGATATCGAGGGGGTACTTGTAGAGGTTATTCTGCATGTGTCCCAGCCAGGTTGGGGTTGGACAGGACAGTCGCTTTACGCGTTGAAGCTGAGGGCCACAATAATTGGTTCTGTACCTCCTCTTGTGGTGACAAGGGGTTCTCAGGCCTCTCATAGGTGAGACATACCGGCCACATTCAGGAGCTCACTTATCTAGCCCTTGTTTGCTTGCATTTGGCTTTAGATTTTATTAGTGATTTCTTTGTGCACGCTAGTTGGCCTAGGGTTTACGTAAATAGAGAGTCTTTGCTTTTTGTTGAGTCATTGTGGATTCGAGTGCAGTTCCGCGCCGTTCTCGTCGGTTAGCATGACTTCCGCCTTCCACTTCTCCTCCTCCTTTGGGAGAGGGGCCTAGACTGTCCAGGCGGACTATGTCACACACTGATTCACACACCATGGAGGATCATTCAGAGACTATTCCTGAGCCACCTCCTCCCATTCGTATTGATGATGGGGAACTTACTCCTACGTACGATCCTTCACCTGAAATAGCTGAGTTCGGTCCTGTGATTTCCCAGATAGGATATTTACATGATAGACCTACTCACCCTAGGGCAGATTCCCCATTGACACGTTACCGATATGGAATGCCGGAAGATGCCTAGACTCACTTTGAACCTCCTAGCACTAGCTACGGTAGTTATGCTATGACTGGTTTTCCTATGCATGATTTGACATTTCATGTTGAATCCGACTTTGAGCCTAGCAATATGCTTGGGGGCAATCCCATTCCTTACCTTGCAGAGAGGTTTGGGAGTACTAGTCACATTGCACCTTCCGTCCCAGTGGTGGAAGCTCCATCTTATCCCCCTCCTAGGTCTAGGGCTAGTGATCTGATTAGGATACCAGGTCCGAGACGAGTGACGATAGGAACTAGTACATATCTTATTACTAAGATTCCTTCGTCCTCAATTCCAATTTCTTCAAATGTACATCCTCCACCTTATCCACGTGGTCCTTCGAGTCGATATATGGCTACAAGTCAGATCCATACTGCGGTTACTAGACCCATTATGTCTCAAGTTCATATACCACCCGTTGCTTCAGGAGGCTATATCCCTGCTCATAGTGGTCAGCTTTTTACATCCGAGGCATATATACCTACTTCTAGTATGTATGTTCCCCCTTCCGGAGCTTATCTTCCTACCTACGGAGTGTCCCATGGGACATCGCATGCGATGACCTATGGACCTTATTACAATCCGCAGTATGGACAGGTTTCTTCACCTTACGGAGGCGGGTATCAACAACCTGCTTACTCTCCTAATTATGGCTTCGTAGCTCCTACTAGTCAAGGTCCACCTTACTATGGTACTTCTACATCACCTTATACAGGTCAGACAGGCAGAGGACACTATGGCCAAGGCCATGGTGGTGCTCAAACCTATGTGAACTAGGGAGCGGTCCATCGACCTCATCATGCTAAGCTCCCTTTCCTCACGACACTTAACCTTCCTCACTTATCGAGACTTACGAACGATCCCGTGGATCATGACCCGGATTGGCCGGCTGTCCCTACCAAGCTTCCTTTGGACATACCTAAGTTCAAAGGAAAACCGGGAGAGACCGAACACGTTACCACGTTTCACCTTTGGTGCTCTTCGAATTAGTTACATCAGGACTCAGTCCTCTTGCCACTATTTCAACGCACCCTCACAGGGCCTGCTGCGAAATGGTATATAGAGTTACCAAAGGGAGCCTTTACCTTGTTCAACGATCTTGTGATGACTTTTCTTAATCACTTCTAGCTACCAATGCGCTATGATGTTGGTACTGAACTCTTGTTGACATTTCAGCAGGATAAAGCCACCCATATTTCTGATCATATTCAGGAGTGGCGTAGATGAAAGAGATTAATTAAAGCCTTTATACTGCCGGAGTTCCTTCTTGAGTGGTTCCTCAAGTCTTTATTGCCATATATAGCGAAGGATGTTTCTACATCTGGAGTGCAGAATGAGGAACAAGCGATCTTTAGGGTGCAGGAACTGGACTTGATTTATGCTCAGTCCGGTTTGTTGTATGAGATTATTCCCAATGCTCCTCGTTCTAGTTTCAATCTCAAGGTTAAACCTGGACCACATGCCAATGGCATTGTGGGTTGTGCAAGTGCGAAACCTGCAGATTTGGTTGCAAAACAAGTTAGTCAATTGTCGCTCAACCAGTCTACTTCGGGACAAGCTACGGCTTCATCTCAACCCGCCTAAATGGCGAGTGTACTTTCTGTGCAATCGTCGAACCAGAAGGGTAACCAGCAACCCGAATGGAATAAGAAAAAGGGTAAGAATAATAATCGGAAGGGTGGGAATAGGAATGAGAATGCTTCCAATAATGACAAGAACGGTCAGAATGCTGGTGGGGACAAGCAAGCGAAATGTAAGGTTAAATTCCCTTGCAAGCTATGTAAGGATGATCACCTCACTTACTTCTGCCCTAGAATTGATGAAGCTTTGAGACTCTTAGCACAAGGCCCAGCTGTGCTAACGAACCCTTTACCGCATAACCAGAATATGAACTCGAAGTCCCAGGAGCAATCTAGTGAGAATGATCCACCAGAGGCTAGTGCTCGTGGGTGCATTAACATGGTCTGTGTTGCCAAGGTTGTGACTCATGTGAAAGATTATGCATCGTCACAACCCAACCCAGGCAAAGAAACCGATCCACTAGGAACTCCTTTGCACATTGAGAAACCTGCGGATAAACCTGAAGCTGCACCTCGCATTCCTAAGGGGGTACTTAAGCGCTTGGGGCATAATCCAAATTCCTGAGCCGCCCAGAATTATTCAGTTGTCGAGGACTTGGGCCATACTCCTTGTGCGATGTCTGCATTGGAAGTGCTTCAGAGTTGTCCTTCGCAAAGGAAGGCTTTGCTTTCTGCTCTTGGTGTGAACGGTGATGATTCTTCCTCAGTGATCAAATTTGAAACCGCAGGTCATCAGCCTCGCTTTCCCTACTATGTGTCACTTTTGGTACACGTAGAATTTCTTAATATGATCGTCAAGCGCACTGTGATTGACGAGGGCGCTGCTGCATCTGTGATGTCTTTGTCTTGTTGGAAGGGTCTTGGTTCTCCTGAGTTGTCGAAGTCAACGACTATGTTAACTGCTTTTGATGGGAGATCTTTTAGGCCACACGGTATCATTCCATCCCTTAAAGTCCATTTGGGAGGGAAGACCGTTGCGATAGAGGTTGAGGTGGTTGATACATCCCTCGACTACAATCTCTTGCTGGGTCGGAACTGGATGTATAGTATGCAAGCCGTTGCTTCTTCCGTGTTTCGCGTTGTATGCTTTCCTCATAACGGGAATATTGTAACGATTGATCAAATGGCATTCAAGAATTCCCTTGTTACTGCATCTTTGGGAACTTTGGTTCCGTTCGTTGAGCACTCTTAGCCGGCAACTGGGAGTGTGGGTGTAGGCATGTATCCATCCCTCATGGGAAGCTTTAGTTGTCCTACGCCGGTTCTCATGATAGGATCTTGTTCCGATAAGGCTTCGACTTCTATGACCTCAGTGTCTTTTCACACGACTCATATGGGAGATCCTTGGATTCTTCCTACACTAAGTATTTCGAGTGAGCCTGTCGAAACCAATGTGCCGCTTCCTACAACCATGATAGCTTATCAAGCCAATCTTATGAATGTTGCAGAGCCTTGTTCTTCTTCTTCGCAGACGGAAGAGGAAGACCCCTATGTATTGCCGGCATGGGAAGTACAGTCTTCTCATGCCCATGACTGCCTTGATACGGTTTTCCCTTCAGATGAAGCGACCATCGAGGCTATGTCGGGTGTTGAGCCGCCATGGGAGGAACTTCATCATAGACATATTTCCTTCCATCGCTTGACCATTTGGAGCATGAGGATTATAGGGAGTTTCTTAGTCAGAGAGTTGGTAGTCCCATGATTCCATTAAGCTCTCCTGGTCAGATGGCTGATGGGAACATGGCGAATATATCTTCCATGATTTCTATCAACATCTCTCGAAATCCTGGCACCATTGAGAATGTTTATATTGGGGCCGATTGTTCCCAGGCTGAGATTCTCGAATATATCGAGCTATTCAAGGAATTCTGTGATATTTTTGCTTGGTCTTATGATGAGATGCCAGGTATTGACCCTCAGATTGTCGAACATGAGATTAAGACTTAACCCAATGCTAAGCCTGTTCGACAACGCTTATGCACCGTGAATCCTAGTAAAGCACCCACCATTAAGGCAGAGATAGAGAAGCTGTTGAAAGCTGGTTTCATCTATCCTGTTCCCTTGATGGAGTGGGTTTCAAATCTCGTTCCGGTGGATAAGAAGTAGGGAACGATCCGAATATGCACTAATTTCCATGATTTAAATCATGCCTGTCCTAAGGATAACTTCCCCACACCATTTATAGATCATATTTTGGATGAGTGTGCGGGTAGCGAGGTGTTCTCCTTTATGGACGGCTTTTTCAGGTACAATCAGATCCAGATTAAACCTGAGGACCAACACAAGATTGCATTTATTTGTCCTTGGGGAACGTTTGCATATCGAAAAATGCCTTTCGGCCTTAAAAACACCGGAGCTACATTTCAGGGGGCAATGACCTTGATTTTCCACAATCTCAAGTCTATTATTGAAGTATTTTTGGATGACCTCGCTGCTCATTCTCGTATGAGAATGCATCATTCCTATCACTTGAGATTGGTCTTCAAAAGATGCTAGCACTATTCGGTTCGGTTAAATCCTCATAAGTGCATCTTTTGCGTGAAGTCAGGTCGTTTATTAGGATTCATCGTTTCAAAGGAGGGCATAAGAGTCGATCCCTTAAAGGTTGAGGCAATACTTCAGTTGTCTCCCCGGAAGAATATTCGTCATCTGCAGTGTTTGCAAGGTATGGAAAACTTCTTACGAAGATTTGTGGTCAATTTTTCCAATTTGACTAGAGGCTTCATGCATCTCTTGAAGAAGGATACCCCCTTTGAATGGGATGAGCGAGCCCAAGAGTCCTTCGATGCACTTAAGTGAGCCCTAGCATCGGCCCTGGTGATTAGTCCTCTAGATTATAGCCATGATTTCCTATTATATGTGGCCGCATCTTTAGAGACGATTGGTATGGTATTGGTTCAGGAGGATGAGGAGCTCCAAGAGCATGTCATATAATATCTGAGCTAAAACCTTATTGACGCAGAGATTCGTTATTCTCATGTCGAGAAGCTTGCCTTAGCGACCGTACATGCGGTACAACGTTTGAGACATTATATCCTCCTTCGCCAGACCTCGGTTGTGGCCCATGTCAATCCATTTCAGTTCGTCCTCACATGAAGGATGATCGGGGGAAAGTATAATAAATGGATTATCATCCTGCAAGAGTTCGATCTCGAGTTTGTTTCGGCAAAATCAAAGAAGTCGTTAATCTTTGCAGAGCTTATATCAGATTTCCCGAGCGAGGCCGAGGAGTTGGTTTGTGAAGATATGTTTGTTGATGAACACATCTTCTTAATCTCGACGTCTGACCCATGGTATGGAGATATCATAGTATATCTGCAAACACAGAGGACCCCTACTCACCTCTCGCGAGATGAACGACGACGATTACGTCACGTCTCTAAGAAATACCTTATAGTGGATAATACTTTTTACCGCCATGGGGTAGATTCCATTTTATGACGTTGTTTAACTCATGAAGAGGATGAGGTTGTGCTGAATGATTGCCATGGAGGGGCGTGTGGTGGTCATTTATCTGGGCTTTCTACAGCTCAAAATATTTTGAGAGTTGGTTATTTCTGGCTGTCGATATTTAAAGATTGTGTTGATGCGGTCAAGAGGTGCCACCCTTGCCAGGTGTTCGCATGAAATATGCGCTCGAAGCCTGCCCCGTTACATCCCATTATCACCGCCAGTCCCTTCACCAAGTGGGGGCTCGATTTTATGGATTGCAACCCAGCTTCGGCTGGGGGGCACCATCATATTATAGTGGCTGTGGATTATTTCACGAAATGGGCTGAGGCAATGCCTACAGTAAAATCTGACGGTGAGACTGCCGCTCACTTCGTATTCAACCAAATCATTACTCGGTTCAGGATTCCGAGAGAGCTTGTCACTAACCATGGCTCGCACTTTTAGAACCGTATGATGGAAGACTTGGCATCCAAGTTAGGGTATAAGAAAGAGCACTCCTCTTCTTACTACCCCCAAGCAAATGGACAGGTTGAAGCAGTGAATAAATCACTTAAGTCCATTCTCCAACGAACCATCGCACAGAGCAAGATGAATTGGCATATTATGTTATACCCTGCTTTGTGGGCATATCGAACCGCGGTTAAGACTGCCACTAGTTTTTCTGCATATCAGCTTGTGCATGGAGTGGAGTCGATATTGTCGGTTGAATGCGAGATTCCTTCGTTGAAGCTAGCTGTGGAACTCTTACCAGACACTTCACCTTTGGAGGAGCGTTTGG
This sequence comes from Pseudotsuga menziesii, assembly GCA_001517045.1. NCBI lineage: Eukaryota > Viridiplantae > Streptophyta > Pinopsida > Pinales > Pinaceae > Pseudotsuga > Pseudotsuga menziesii. Next base: position 102,282 of record LPNX010907886.1, read on the forward strand.
TCCACCTCGAGCAACTTGATGAGCAGCGTCACGTTAAGGTCCAATATGACAAGTCTGTCTGTCCAAGAGTGTTTAGTGAAGGAGACTTGGTCCTTTTGTGGGATCAATCGAAAGAACCCTTGGGGGCAGGGAAATTTAATCCTATGTGGTGTGGTCCTTACGTGGTCAAGCATGTCTTAGAGAAGGGTGCCTATGAGTTAGTCGATTACGAAGGCACAACTTTGGCAGAGCCTAGAAATGGGCTCTATCTCAAAAAATACTATGCATGATCTTTAGCCAAGGCTGCTTGTTGTATATTATTGTACAACTTTGCATAGTTAGGTCTTTGTCTTATCGTAATCGGGTTTGTGATTAGTTTCCGTTTCTTTTGGCATATGTCAATGGAATCTTCCACCTACATAGGATTCACAGATGGTGCAAGCCATCACACTCAGCACTCAGCCTCTGCTGCTTGGGTGATTTATACTCCTATGGGTCAGGTACTGTCTTCAGGAGGTGTATGTCTACGGCCATCTTCCAACAATGTTTCTGAATGTAGTGTCGTTATCGAGCTTCTATGGGATGCCATTTCACATGGTGTTCTATCTCTTGAGGTACGTCTTGATTCGGAGTTAGTAGTGTCACAGCTCAATGGTTTGTACCATGTTAGAGATCCAACGTTATTGAGAAGATTCTTATGTGTGAGATTGTTAGAACGACAATTTGACAGTATTACATATATACACATTCCAAGAAATGATAATCAAGTTGCTGACTCATATGCTAACTACGTGTTAGATTGGCATTTGTTTCATTCATAATAAATTAATCACAAAATTTTTTACACATGTAAATAAATAAACCGATCACCATAAAACTTTTTATATATAAAAAATGTGGTAATACATAGTGTCATATACAAAAGTGGAGCTTTCAAAGCTTCCATCACATATTACAAGGTAGTACAAAACATATACACTCCCAAGTGTCTAATCCTGTGGAGGGGGAGGGTTGTGATCATGATACGTCACCACGGCTCTAGCTAGCCTTCAGAATAAACGCACCCATGCACGTGGCACACCCACCACCTGTCGCTGCATGGCCTCAGGCAAGTCCTCGACTTGCGCCATGGGAACCCTGTGAGTCAGTCGCACGAAGTTGGTATGAATGCCCTGGAGCATTCGCTCTCCATCTGCACCTGTGATGTCATCCCCTCTTCCCCTCCGTCTGTGACGTGGGAAGCCCTCTGGTCACAATGGTCCTACATCTGCACATGAATGGTAGATGTCACTATGTGTTGTCATGAAAAAACATGTCTTTTTGATTCCACATAATCAAGAAAATACAAAAAAATTAAATAACTCAAAATTTTTTAAAAAGAGTGAGAGTCAAGATTTGGTACCTATCTCTCCGTATGCCGATCCTGGTGGCAATGGCATGTCTGGATCCTCCCGAAAATCTATCCCTCCATAGGGGTAGTCATCTATGGCAACAATCTGTCGTCACCACCATGGAAAGAATTCAACTGGATATGGGTTGGCCACCCTACCACCTGTTACCACCTCAGTTGTACTTAGTGGTTTTTATCAAGTGAGCCTGGTGAACTGGACAGGGTTAACTTGTTCGGACTTCAAAAAGACCTTTGGAAGTACTTCTGGGAAGTG